>JACEEZ010019360.1:138635-293635 GCA_016584305.1 Chionoecetes opilio
ACACCCACACTCACCCACAGGACACCCCACACCACCACAGGACACACACATCACCCACAGGACACCCACACACTCACCCACAGGACACACACTCACCCACAGGACACCCACACACTCACAGGACACCCACACACTCACCCACAGGACACCCACACACTCACCCACAGGACACCCACAGGACACCCACAGGACACCCACACACTCACCCACAGGACACCCACACCACTCACCCACAGGACACCCCCACACTCACCCACAGGACACCCACACACTCACCCACAGGACCCCCCCAAACACTCACCCCAGGACACCCACACACTCACCCCAGGACACCCACACACTCACCCACAGGACACCCCACACCTCACCCACAGGACACCCAAACCACAGGACACCCACCCACAGGACACCCCACACACTCACCCACTCACCCACAGGACACCCACACACTCACCCACAGGACACCCCCAGGACACCCACTCACCCATGTCCCCCGCGATGGTGCCGGCCGCCCCACCTCCTCCTGCCCAGTGCGTGTCTTGCGTCCCCGCGCTGCCCCGACCCCCTCACCCTCCTCGGGGAAGGCTTTGGCTGCTGGGCCGGGCTGGGTGAGCTGGGGGGCAAGGGTTTAGGTGATCATTGATATAAGAAAAAACTAGAGATACAAAAACAGGACCACACAAATATACCACAAGCCTACAACACACACACACACACACACACACACACACACACACCTGACACGCTACCTACTATACTGTTTATTTTAACGAGGTGAAAAATGCTGACCCCTTGCTGCTCACCGACTGATATTATTTGATGCCGGGAGAAGGGAATACTACGCTTCTTCTTAATTTCAGTTGTATCTTATCATAGTTAACTATAGTATCAGGTAAACATAGGCATCATTTTAACCAGGAGATCTTAAGATAGAATAGAATTTTTGCTTTGTTAATAAAAAATGGACTATCAACTAGACACACACACACACACACACACACACCACACACACACACACACACACACACACACACACACACACACACATACACACATACACACACACCTTGCTGGGGTCGGCAACGGGGCGTGCGTGGGGTACAGACAGTCCCGGGATGTCTGCCGCGGGGGGCTGTTGGGACCGGGAGCGCCCCCGTGCCCGCCCCGTGCCGTCCTTCGCCCCCTGCCCTGCACTGGGGTCCATGTCGCCCTAACTCTGGGGGGGAAACAGGGGGTTAATATTATGCCCTTAAAAAAAATAATAATAAATAAATAAATAAAAAAAAGGTTGATTTGTTTAGTAAAGATAAAAAAATTGATTAGTTTAGTGAGGGGAAAAATAGTCATTTGTTGGGTGTACAAAGAAAAAAAAAGGATATTTAACACTGGGGTGGAAATATGGCATTAATATATATATGCCTTGTAAAGGAAAAACTGGTTGATTTGTTTAGTGAGAAGGGGTGAAGTGAAGGGGTTACAAATACTAGACATTTGAGGAAACTTCAATCATAACATTGCAAAAGAACAGACCATTTAGTATGTATATATGGTTAATTTATAGTTTCACCCAACCAACGATTTTCTGATGCGCCTTATGTTTTTCTGGTGTGTTTTTATGAGTTTTGAATGAATCTGCTGTTTCTGTCGCAATTTTTTTTTTTTTTTTTTTTTCAGACAAAAAAAAATAAAAAATGAACCTATATCTAACCTAACCTTTATCTAACTTAAAAAAAAAAAAATTATCTACCTTTATAAAAAAAATTTACCTACAAAAAAGAAAAAAAAAAAGCCTAACCTTTACCTAACAAAAAAAAAAAAAAAAAAAAAAAAAAACTTTATCTACCTTTAAATAAAGAAAATAATAAAAAAATAAAAATTGCGAGACAGCAGACATTCAAAAAACAAAAACACACCAGAAAAACATAAAGCGCATCAGAAAATCGTTGGTTGGGTGAAACTATAAATTATCCTTATATATATATACGTACATAGATCTCATAAACCATGGATAGACCGGCAGTTACTACTATACATGGCCATTAGTGACGTGTCCTATCTAACCCCCCCCCTCCTCCCCCACGCTAGTTCACTAACCTAACCTGGCCATTAGTGACGTGACCTAACCTAACTCACCCCTTGTTATTAGTCATTTTCAACTGCTGATGTAGGGGTTAGAAATAGGGGATAGCGGGGTAGGTTGCATCATTGCCTCTAACTCGCATGTTATCACAGGTACATCGTCTTAATACTACTACTACTACTACTACTACTACTACTACAAACTACTACTACTACTACTACTATAAACTACTACTACTACTACTACTACTACTACTATAAACTACTACTACAAACTACTACTACTACTACTACTACTATAAACTACTACTACTACTACTACTATAAACTACTACTACTACTACTACTATAAACTACTACTACAACTACTATAAACTACTACAACAATAATAATAATAAAAAAAGTTAATGCGAGTTAAGAGGCAATGATGCAACCTGCCCCGCTCTCCCCTACTGTCAATGGTCGATCTACAAGTTGTGGACAGTTATAACTACGTGCCTTGTATTGCATTAAACTGCACTACAACCTTAACGAGCAGACTGGGTTCGCTACAACACATAAGCAAGCATTCGTGTCATTATTATGCGGAGTAGGCTATGGCAAAGCCCGGGACTATCAAATGGCGTGAAGTGCATTATGGCAGCAATGTGAGCAAATAAAGCTGCCTAAGTTCCCTGGCTAACCTGGTATTATGATGCTTGCTAGACAACTCGACCCACGGAAAAAGACAAGTCGACCCAAATCGAACCTAACCTAAACTTATAAATTTTAATGAAACCTAACCTTAACCACAAAGTATACCTAACCTAACCTAACCTTAACCACAAAGTATACCTAACCTAACCTTAACCACAAAGTATACCTAACCTAACCTTAACCACAAAGTATACCTAACCTAACCTAACCTTAACCACAAAGTATACCTAACCTAACCTTAACCACAAAGTATACCTAACCTAACCTTAACCACAAAGTATACCTAACCTAACCTAACCTTAACCACAAAGTATACCTAACCTAACCTAACCTTAACCACAAAGTATACCTTACCTAACCTAACCTAACCTAACCTAACCTAACCTTAACCACAAAGTATACCTAACCTAACCTAACCTAACCTAACCTTAACCACAAAGTATACCTAACCTAACCTAACCTAACCTAACCTTAACCACAAAGTATACCTTACCTAACCTAACCTAACCTAACCTTAACCACAAAGTATACCTAACCTAACCTAACCTAACCTAACCTTAACCACAAAGTATACCTAACCTAACCTAACCTAACCTAACCGTTGTCCTGGGGCGAGTAGTCTCACGAGTGGGTCGACCTGTCTCGGGTCGAGTTGTCACTTGGGTAGAGTTGTCCAGGCCCCGTTATGATTTAGGTCATCCTGGAGCCTGACAATTCTAGCCTGTCTCATGGTGTAGATTTCCTCATTCTGAGTCTTGTGAGCCCCATTACCCATGGACTATGCCAATGTGCAATGGAATAATAATGGCGATACATATACTGCCAAACATCTAGTTCTGTCAGCCACAAACGGTTAAGTTAGGTTACATCAGGTTAGGTTAGGTTAGAGGTGGGGTCTGGTTTAGTAACAGATGATATCAAGAAAAAGGAAATTATTATAACTACGGCAGTGCAAAGCAGAACAACATTTGCGGGGCGGGCCGCGAATTTTTTTCTCCAAACAGGTTTGCAGTGGTGGGCGGCCCTCCACGCTTGGCTGTAGCTCCGAAACTAACCACATGATTGTCTTGAAAATACCCTCAGTGATTCCCAGTTACCATTTTTGTTTCATTATGAAACCTAACCTAACCTGCTTGGGGAAAATAAATTAACGGGCAGGCCGGGAGGGGCGCGCACCCCCACCTAATTCAGACTTCCAGCAAAAGCGAGTGCCAGATTCATTCCCAGCACATCAAAACTATTCAGGAATACAAAGTTTCGGCCTCGAAATCGCGGGATGACCTAAACCGTAAATTTACCACTAATCTAACCTAACCCAGCGACTTGCATAACTAGGGTGCATTTTGCCGATATTTCGTCATAAGGAGTATTGCTAACCCCTACAACAGCCACCGGAAATGAAAAATAACAAGGGTGTCCCCCTGTTATTTCCCGAGAGGGTTCTCGGTAACACTGCAGTACAAGACTCCCCATCACCAATACTCTCCTGACATACCCCCCCCCCCCCCCCGCTAGTTACCTAACCAGCCCAGGCATTGGTTACGTAACCTTACTGAGGGACACAGCCAAAGCCTTCTCTATGTAAAAGCCTGAGTCTGGGAGAGCGGGATGGACGTGACGTCACGAGCTGAGTCTGCTCCGCGAGTCAGTAGGAGCCGAGCTTTCAGCATGTGAGGATGTACGGGCGGTATAAGATATACTGTTATCTTTGGAAATGTTTGTTCTATAATATTATCAAATAAAAAACCGTAAAACACACTAAAGAAATGCCATTATGAGACTCTCAAGAAATATGCATGAACTTAAACTCTTCGCCATTTAATATTTTACTCGCAAACATTTTACATGGTGAATACCAATAGAAGTGGAATTTAATTAGCTTTCCATTGTTATATTTTGTTTTCTGATAAATGAATTAGAACCATACATACATTAGCGTTAACTAAATAAATAACATCATCAAACGGGAAAAATTACCCGATTTCATGACCTTTTTTGTTAGTTAACGCTAATTTATGTATGGTTCTAATTCATTTATCAAAAAACGAAATATAGCAATGGAAAGCTAATTAAATTCCGCTTCTATTGATATTCTCCATGTAAATGTTTTTGAGCAAAATATTAAATGGCGAAGAGTTAAAGTTCATGCATATTTCTTGTGAGTCTCATAATGGCCTTTCTTTAGTCTGTTTTACGGTTTTTTATTTGATAATATTATAGAACAAACATTTCCGAAGATAACAATATATCTTTTATACTGATAAACATATATTAGGTACGAAATTACCCGATTTCATGATGTTATGTATTTAGTTAACGCTAATTTATGCATGCTGCTAATTCATTTATCAAAAAACGAAATATAGCAATGGAAAGCGAATTAAATTCCGCTTCTATTGATATTCTCCATGTAAAATGTTTTCGAGAAAAATATTAAATGGCGAAGAGTTTAAGTTCATGCATATTTCTTGAGTCTCATAATGGCATTTCTTTAATGTGTTTTACGGGTTTTTATTTGATAATATTATAGAACAAACATTTCCGAAGATAACAATATATCTTTTATACTGATAAACATATAATTAGGTAGGTAAACTTGTCATCTCGGTGGCCTCGTACAGACGCCGTCCGTGACGTCATAAATCTCAGGCGCAGGCCTTTATAGATTGAGACGGCCTTGACACAGCCCCCCAGACCCCCTTGTGTTATTTTTCATTAATGACGGGTGGTGTAGGGGTTAGAAATGGTGCTAATGGTCAGCGCTACAAGTAGAGGACGGTTATAACTGCCTGCCTTGTAATGCATTATTAACACTGCTGCAGAACCCGGTGCTACTGCTTGCTGTGTTAATAATGCATTACAAGGCAGGCAGTTATAACCGTCCTCTACTTGTAGCGCTGACCATTAGCACCATTTCTAACCCCTACACCACCCGTCATTAATGAAAAATAACACAAGGGGGTCTGGGGGGCTGTGCCCCTCAGGTTACGTAACCAATGCCCAGGCCGGAGCTTTAATTACCAGCCTTACACACTGTTATGCTGCAGTAGAGGGATGGTGGGCAGGATATACAGGCAGGATAGCAACACAACACGAGGCAGCATACAAGGGACGGTATATGGGCTACCGGTGATTCGGGTCTACGCGTCACACACACACACACCTACCCACGCCAGCCACTCAACACCTGATATCCTTACACCACCACCACTCCCATCACCACCACTAACACCACGGCTCATAACACACCCCTACAACACACTGCCACCATAACAACACCCTCCATAACTCTAATAAACCAATAAACGCAATAACAAAAACCTCACCGAGACACAACCACACAGCCAGCCGCCATAAAAAGAACCGGCTGTACATTTCACCGCTTAATTCTCACACCAGCTAAACTACCACTACCACACTAACCACACTGCTTCTAGGTGCACTAAGGATATGTTAGGGAGTAGTTAGGGGTAGTTTAAGGGCTACATACCAAGGTTTAGATGCAATAAAGGTGGTTAGCGTCCTTTCCCTGTCACGGCGTAGAGAGATTTCCACAATGGCGTAAAAGTTTTGGCGGCGAAGCACTTATAAATTATCCACATTACTCTAACTACACTATAACTACCTTACTAACTCATATTACTTCTTCTGTTATATTTTTACATCTAGTTAAACCATATTTGTATCTATTAAATGTCTAATAAGCTTTTAATGATCTCTGGATACTCAAACTACGGTACGTTTTCGATTTCTGATTCCTATGGTGGAGTGAAAAATGATCAAAATATATTGATGATTATAACTTGAAGGATTAATGACGTAGTTATAACTAATAGTAATATACTAGATTATACTCGTGTTCACTGTACAGGATGGAACGCGAAGGAACAGATTCAAACTTGAGATATGTAGAGTTATAATTAAATAGGAAGAAATATTCGTTGATAAATGTTAATAGGGTGGCAGATGATTGGAATAGACTAGTTAGACTTAGTTAGTTAGACTTACGGTAGTTAGTTTAAGTTAGGTAAATGTAGAGTTAAAAAGGAAATAGGAAGAAATGGTTGATAAATAGGCTGGCAGATGATTGGAATAGACTAGTTACCGGTAGACTTAGTTATATCTTAGTTAGACTTAGTTATATCTTAGTTACTTAGTTAGTTAGTAGACAGGACGTTAGGTATAAGCAGGGGCGTAGTTAGGCCTGGGCATGGGGTGGTGTTGCCAAGAATGTTTTATGAATAGCCCCGGATCTCAAATATCTTTTTTTTATTTTTTTTATTTTTTTTTCTTCTCAAAAATAAGATAAGCTATAACTGGGGTCAACAATAAAATTATAGTAAAAAACTAGATAATTGGTTAGATGTTACTTAGCGTGTGCTGATGGCATCCCTTTTAAGAGCAGGACATGAGAGAGGTGGAGAGAACAGAGGAGATGAGGAGTGCATGACAGAGGAGATGAGGAGTGCATGACAGAGGAGATGAGGAGTGCATGACAGAGGAGATGAGGAGTGCATGACAGAGGAGATGAGGAGTGCATGACAGAGGAGATGAGGAATGCATGACAGAGGAGATGAGGAGTGCATGACAGAGGAGATGAGGAGTGCATGACAGAGGAGATGAGGAGTGCATGACAGAGGAGATGAGGAGTGCATGACAGAGGAGATGAGGAGTGCATGACAGAGGAGATGAGGAGTGCATGACAGAGGAGATGAGGAGTGCATGACAGAGGAGATGAGGAATGCATGACAGAGGAGATGAGGAGTGCATGACAGAGGAGATGAGGAGTGCATGACAGAGGAGATGAGGAATGCATGACAGAGGAGATGAGGAGTGCATGACAGAGGAGATGAGGAGTGCATGACAGGAGACACCAAAAGACCTTCTGGAGAGCTGAAGAAGAGAAGATCAGATGGACAACACACAGAGTTAACACAAGTGCATTTTTAGCGAAGTGCATTTTTGTGTGTCCTTGGCCAGTCCTTTGTGATGTAAAAAATAAAAAGTAGTTATAAGACCGAGGTTGGTCAGATTTCAGTATTGAACCAAGCCTTGGGAATATACAATCTATAGGACTGCTTCATCACTCCAAAGCTCGAGGTCTTTGTCTTAGGGTTTTACTCCTACTGATGAAAATATAAATAATAACGAAGATAAACCCCAACTCAGATTGTCTTAGTTTTATTTTAATTTCATGTTGCGAAAGTTATCCTGAGCAAATTACCCGAGCCTTTTAGTAGAGCACAGTGTCTCGCACCTGATACTCATTATACTCATAAATACATTGAAAATTATCCTGTAAAAATTTAAAGATCTCTTGGCTGGGATATAGATAAGCCCCCAATGTTTCAAGATCCTAAATACGTCCCTGGGTATAAGAGACGATAGAGAGTTTTACACATAGAGATATAGAGATATAGTTTTACAGATAGAGATAGTTTTAGAGATAGAGTTTTAGAGATAGAGATAGAGATAGTTTTAGAGTTTTAAATATAGAGTTTTAGAGATAGAGATAGAGTTTTAGAGATAGTTTTAGAGATAGAGATAGAGTTTTAGAGAGATAGCTTTAAAGATAGTTTTAGAGATAGAGATAGAGATAGAGATAGAGATAGAGTTTTAGAGATAGAGATAGAGATAGAGTTTTAGAGATAGTTTTAAATATAGTTTTAGAGATAGAGATAGAGTTTTAGAGATAGTTTTAGAGATAGAGATAGAGTTTTAGAGAGATAGTTTTAAAGATAGTTTTAGAGATAGAGATAGAGATAGAGATAGAGTTTTAGAGATAGAGATAGAGTTTTAGAGAGTTTTAAATATAGTTTTAGAGATAGAGATAGTTTTAGAGATAGTTTTAAATATAGAGTTTTAGAGATAGAGATAGAGTTTTAGAGATAGTTTTAAATATAGAGTTTTAGAGATAGAGATAGAGTTTTAGAGATAGTTTTAAAGATAGAGTTTTAGAGATAGAGATAGAGATAGAGTTTTAGAGATAGTTTTAAAGATAGAGTTTTAGAGATAGAGATAGAGTTTTAGAGATAGTTTTAAATATAGAGTTTTAGAGATAGAGATAGAGTTTTAGAGATAGTTTTAAATATAGTTTTAGAGATAGAGATAGAGTTTTAGAGATAGTTTTAAAGATAGAGTTTTAGAGATAGAGATAGAGATAGAGATAGTTTTAAAAATAATTTTAGAGATAGAGATAGAGTTTTAGAGATAGAGATAGAGTTTTAGAGATAGTTTTAAAGATAGAGTTTTAGAGATAGAGATAGTTTTAGAGATAGAGTTTTAGAGATAGAGATAGAGTTTTAGATAGTTTTAAATATAGAGTTTTAGAGATAGATAGAGTTTTAGAGATAGTTTTAAATATAGAGTTTTAGAGATAGAGATAGAGTTTTAGAGATAGTTTTAAAGATAGAGTTTTAGAGATAGAGATAGAGATAGAGTTTTAGAGATAGAGATAGAGTTTTAGAGATAGAGATAGTTTTAGAGAGATAGTTTTAAAGATAGTTTTAGAGATAGAGATAGAGATAGAGTTTTAGAGTTTTAAATATAGAGTTTTAGAGATAGAGATAGTTTTAAATATAGGGTTTTAGAGATAGAGATAGAGTTTTAGATAGTTTTAAATATAGAGTTTTAGAGATAGAGATAGAGTTTTAGAGATAGTTTTAAATATAGAGTTTTAGAGATAGTTTTAGAGATAGAGATAGAGTTTTAGAGATAGTTTTAGAGATAGATAGTTTTAGAGAGATAGTTTTAAAGATAGTGTTTTAGAGATAGAGATAGAGATAGAGATAGATAGAGTTTTAGAGATAGAGATAGAGTTTTAGAGATAGAGATAGAGATAGAGTTTTAGAGATAGTTTTAAAGAGATAGCGATAGAGTTTTAGAGATAGTTTTAGAGATAGATAGTTTTAGAGAGATAGAGTTTTAAAGATAGAGTTTTAGAGATAGAGATAGAGTTTTAGAGATAGAGATAGTTTTAGAGACAGAGTTTTAGAGATAGAGATAGAGATAGAGTTTTAGAGAGATAGAGTTTTAAAGAGATAGAGTTTTAAAGATAGTTTTAGAGATAGAGATAGAGATAGTTTTAGAGACAGAGTTTTAGAGATAGAGATAGAGATAGAGTTTTAAAGATAGAGTTTTAGAGATAGAGATAGAGATAGTTTTAGAGATAGAGTTTTAGAGATAGAGATAGAGATAGAGTTTAGAGAGATAGTTTTAAAGATAGAGTTTTAGAGATAGAGATAGAGTTTTAGAGATAGAGATAGAGTTTTAGAGAGATAGAGATAGATAGTGATAGAGATAAGAGTTTTAGAGAGATAGTTTTAGAGATAGAGATAGAGTTTTAGAGATAAGAGATAGAGTTTTAGAGAGAGAGATAGAGATAGTTTTACCTAGAGATAAAGATAGAGATGGAGTTCTAGAGATAGAGGTAGAGATAGAGTTTTAGAGATAAAGATAGATAGATAGTTTTTAGAGAGAGTTAGAGATAGAGATAGAGATTTAGAGATAGATAGGTGTAGAGACGATAGGGAGTTTTACAAGAAGACTAGACGAATAATATTATATAGATAAGTATGAAAGGTAGATATATGCGGTAGAGTTATAAAAGGGACTAGGAGGAAACTGAAAAGGGAATAGTTGTCAAGTGTGTTTGGTGGACCTTCGGCCCACCAAACACACTTGACAACATTTAATAGGGTGTCAGATGATTGGAATAGATTCAGTTATATCTTAGTTAGGCTTATAGTTAGTTAGTAGACAGGACAAATTTCCCTACTCGTTTTTGTCTCGAGTGACGACGAGGGCGGGAGGCCACTCAGAACACTGGGGGTAGGACTACATAGTACCCCCAGGCTGTCACTCCTCCCTCACTTGCTAGCTATAAAATACCCAAAAAAAATTGAGTGCCAGAAACATTTAGTGGCAAAACATTTTGAGTCAATTTTTGTTGAGTGCCAAAAATGCTTGAGTCAAAATTTTTTGAGTGCCAAAAAATGTTGAGTGCCAAAACATTTTAAGTGGCAAAAAAAATTGTGCCAAAAATGTTTGAATGCCAAATATTTTTGAGTGCCAAAAATGTTTGAGTGCCAAAACATTTTGAGTGCAATTTATTTTGCTATTTTTGAGTGCCAAAAATGTAACTTTTGTTTTCTTTTGTATAACTACAGTATGTGTACTAACATACACGGAATAGCTATACGTTACTTCATCCTGTGTTGCTTTATCTATGTAGTATGCTGTGTAAAAATATTTAAAAGACTGGTATATCTTTTTATATATATTATTTTCCCTCTCTTCCCTTTGCTGGCAGCACTCTGGTAAAGATGAGGCAAAGTTTGCAAAACATTTGAAAAAAGTGACACCAGCGGGGACAAAATATAGGACCATAAGTCAACATAGAAGCATGTATATTTTATTATTAACATACGGACTGCTTTGTGTACTTATAAATGTAGACTAACAAATAAAACTGACAAAGCAAGGTGTATTTTGTATTATAGCTACGTAATATTTATAGTACTGTACATATATATAATCTCATCTATTCTCTAACACCAGTTCCTTGTATCTTCCTGCAGGGCTGGGTGGCCGCAGCAAGGGAGTCTGTATTGGCTTCTGTTCCCACACTCAACCCTCCATGCAACGGACTCTTAAAGTGCACCAGATTGATGCATATGAATACCAAAGGCGTGCCCCCGGACCACCTTAGAGGGCTTGGAATCCCCCCACCAGTTTTACATAATAGGCCCCCAAACAGCATTTCGCATAAGGGCCCCAAAAGGCTAGAAATGGCACTGAATATGAGATTTCCAGCCTTCTTATGCATGCAGGTATATTGACATGTGGAGCCGAAGCTTTAACCTCATCATGCATTCACCCACGGCAGTTTTTCCATTCTTCCATGACTGACCGTTTTTCACTAATTATTGTGGAATGTATTTATGCACAACCTTTCTTCTGTTAACATAAGAACATAAGGAAGCTACAAGAGGCTGTGAGACCTATGCGTGGTAGTTCCTGTTGCATGATTTCATTGTAATTTGAAAGTTCGCCAGTGGGAGAGGAGAGACTAGTGCTTGTACAGTGACTCGGATGCCTTCAATAATCACATCACTGAATTCAAGTCTAAAGGAATCTTGAAAAACTTGATCGTACTTTCATCCTATATCTATCATCATAAGGTGAATAAAGAATATGATAGTAGACTCACAGGCCTTTACTTACTGTATATGTACCGTACCTCAAGTGTGCATGGGCAGTATGCATAAAAATACCTGTTCTGCAACCCTAGATACTTCCAACCTTCACAGACACACTACCACATCACAGCTCCCTTGGTCCACCCCCCACACAGCACCACTACGCTGCTGTGGTGGTGGAGGCTGCGTCACCTTGCCCCTCCTCTGCTGTGAAGGCCGGGTTGGAGAAGGCAGCTAGGGGGGTGTCCTTGGTGGGGGTGTCGGAGTCAGGGTGTGGTGGGCTGCAGGGGACATCACCCTTCACCTCTCCGGCTGGCTTACGCGGGGACGAACTGCGGCCTGTGGACAGTGGTGGTGAAGTGTGGTGACTTACTGACATGGAGAGTGACTGCTGGTGACTTACTGACATAGAAAGTGACTGCTGGTGACTTATGACATAGAGTGACTGCTGGTGACTTACTGACATGGAGTGACTGCTGGTGACTTATGACAGAGTGACTGCTGGTGACTTATGACATAGAGAGTGACTGCTGGTGACTTATGATAGAGAGTGACTGCTGGGGACTTATGACATAGAGAGTGACTGCTGGTGACTTATGACATGGAGAGTGACTGCTGGTGACTTATGACATGGAGAGTGACTGCTGGTGACTTATGACATAGAGAGTGACTGCTGGTGACTTACTGACATGGAGAGTGACTGCTGGTGACTTATGACATAGAGAGTGACTGCTGGTGACTTATGACAGAGTGACTGCTGGTGACTTATGACATAGAGAGTGACTTCTGGTGACTTACTGACATGGAGAGTGACTGCTGGTGACTTACTGACATGGAGAGTGACTGCTGCCCAGCAAACACAAAGACGGAGGGCCTCCGGAGGCCCTCCGTATGTCTTACCGGCGGCCCGACGGAAGTGTACGACGTAGGGCCGCTGGGGATTTGCTCAGAGGCTCACCGGCGGGCCGCTCCCAGCGGCCCGCCGTAGGGCATTTGCCCATTTGCCGCTGTTATATTAACTGATTGAGGAATATTTATGGTTATACTTTCTAAGTATATTGCAGATATAGTAATGTTTTAAGGGGTGTTGCACAACCCATTAGCCGATTAATAGACTAATGGACTGTTCAACACTTATAAACATTACTATATCTGCAATATACTTAGAAAGTATAACCATAAATATTCCTGTCGTTATCCAGTAATACGATGAAAAGGAGATCATAATTGCTACGGACATTGTTTATTTCATAAGTACAAAAACATTTTCGTTATTGGGTTTATATATATACATGCTGGTGTACGTGGAACACTGTACAGCCATGTAGAAGGATATTGATTGCGGCGAACAACATAACAACATCCACCCGCTTGTGCGCTTTCCAAGTAACTGATTTGAAGTGATTTCACCGAGTCACTGACACAACGCTGCCGAGGAATTCCTAAAAAAACGTGTCGTACTGCAATAATTTATATTATTCAGTCTATTTCGATATAATGAAGGAGCGAAAAAATGTTATAACTAAGTTCTCATTATGTTATCGACTGATTAAGGGTGATAATTTAGGCACTTTATGGGTTTTTAACCCTTTGTAATGGCTATCGTACGTCTGGCAGTTTAGTGCATTGATAGCAGGGCATTCAAATAATATTCTGTTCTAAATCATGATATTATCCATGTTAATTCTCCATCATCTACATATTCCTTATTAGGTGTACCGATGAGTATTGATATGTGTTGATAATATGTTGGAAATGATAGAAATAAGGGAAAATATGACCTTGTGCACATGTTATCCCGTAATCTTTGCTCGGTTAATTAATAAAATGGTTTTTTTATATGATACTAGCTACACACATAGACTAACTGATAAACTTTTTCCATGTAAACTCCTTCCTATGTACGTATCTCATCTTTATTTCTATGTATCTCTGGGTGTTCCTGATTAAGCTGGAAATATTTGAAATAAACTGATATATGATAATTTCTATAAACTATTATAAAAACTTCTATAGCAATTTTTAATAGCTTGAACAGGCCTAATAATAGTGATGGTACCGATATTGAGATACTATGTATATTACTGTGTTGATATATATAATATGATATGAATATTTCCCACTTACAAATACGTACCAGCGCCCAGCGGGCCTCCGGAGGATTGACGTCAAGTTGCCGCTGCTTGTCACTACTGATGTAATACTACAGCAAGATAATCATATAACTGTTGTTTCAAAATGTTTACACATAGAAATATTCAATTCTTCAAATTCTGTACATTAATTTCAACATAGTAAGTTTTCCCGTCTGAAAATACACCAGCGGCCCTTCGGAGGGCTGACGGAGGTAAATTTGCCGCCGGCGGCCGCCGTTCGCCGCTCTACAGCCTACGTAGGCCCGCCGGTGATGGTTAGCTGGGTGGTGACTTACTGACATGGAGAGTGACTGCTGGTGACTTATGACATAGAGAGTGACTGCTGGTGACTTATGACATAGAGAGTGACTGCTGGTGACTTATGACAGAGAGTGACTGCTGGTGACTTATGACATAGAGAGTGACTGCTGGTGACTTACTGACATGGAGAGTGACTGCTGGTGACTTATGACATAGAGAGTGACTGCTGGTGACTTATGACATAGAGAGTGACTGCTGGTGACTTATGACATAGAGAGTGACTGCTGGTGACTTATGACATAGAGAATGACTGCTGGTGACTTATGACATAGAGAGTGACTGCTGGTGACTTATGACATAGAGTGACTGCTGGTGACTTATGACATAGAGAGTGACTGCTGGTGACTTATGACATAGAGAGTGACTGCTGGTGACTTATGACATAGAGAGTGACTGCTGGTGACTTATGACATAGAGAGTGACTGCTGGTGACTTATGACATAGAGAGTGACTGCTGGTGACTTATGACATAGAGAGTGACTGCTGGTGACTTATGACAGAGAGTGACTGCTGGTGACTTATGACATAGAGAGTGACTGCTGGTGACTTATGACATAGAGAGTGACTGCTGGTGACTTAAGAACATAATAAGAAAATAAGGAAGCTACAAGAGGCCACGAGACCTACACGTGGTAGTTCCTGTGGTTACTTATTACTAACGAATCCTTCCGTGACAGGTACGGTAGTGGCGGTGGGACATGGCATGGAGTATGTTTATGTCGTCCACCACTGCCGTATTTACTTGTACTCATATCAGGGCAACGCAATCTTAACCCCTTGAGACCCAAAACGTAATTTCCATTGTAATTTAGCTACCATTAGACGTTTTTTAGTGAATATAAGCAATATTTTATAGAGATGACCTGTTTAGTATCCTTGGCGACTTGCTAATTTGGTATATAGGCTACAGTTACTTTTCGTAATTTTATGGCTAACAACAGACAATTTTTTATAGCAAAGGAAAGATCTGGGAGTGAAGGGGATAACAGCATCCCTGTGTCCTACAAGTCAGTCAGCAGCCGTGTCTTACCGGGTGATAGCAGCAGTTTCTCCAGGCCCACGATGGGTGACTCCGCCATGAGGGACAGCACTACAGCACACGCCAGGCTCAGCACCAGAGCACCCACCGTCAGGATCAGCTGCAGCACACACACACACACACACATGTAAGAACAGGCATCAGAAGCAGATAGAATAATAATAGGATATTTGATGCCAGGAGAAGGGAATACTATGTACGCTTCTTCTAAATTTCAGTTGTTTTATCATAGGTAACCATATTATCAGGTACACATAGGCATCTGCAACACACACACACACACACAGGGTCATGGTACAGGGCTGACAGGCAACACTACACTCTTTCTCTGTTATGTATTTCTATATTATGCCTATCATTGACAGGAACTACCACGTGTAGGTCTCGCGGCCTCTTGTAGCTTCCTTATTTTCTTATGTTCTTATGTATTGCCTCCATGAACTCTTAATTCCCTGACACATCTTCCTACACTGTGCCATAGGATCTCTAAGGCCTGGCACATTTCCCCCTTTCTTTTGGCATTATAATCAACATAGGGCTTCCTGGACGCTCTTTTCTCCTAGCCTAGATTGCAAAGTTTAGAAGCCTTCAAATAGCATCCTAGATTGCAAAGTAAAATTACTGATAGATTGAAAAATGTGACTACCCTAAGAACAAGTGTGGTACAGGTTGAAGTTCCCAAACTCGGCAACCTCGGGACCAGCGCCGAGCCGAGTAATGGAATTTTCCGACTTTTAGAACATAGGTATATTAAGGGGAAAAAAAGCATGAAAATCACATGAAAAACGTTTGGGAGCCATAATACTAATAACAGACCTGTAGAAGTACACAAAATAACAGTGTACACAACTCTACAGTCACAACACCACTGAACAATAACAACAAACAAATCGGCGGGAGAAACCAAGCGGCCTAGTGTGGTGGCACCCAGCGGCCGGGTTTTGGGTGTTCTGCCGTGTTTTGGAAAATCCGGAACCATAGCCGAGTTTTGGGTGTTGCCGAGTCTTGGGATGCCGAGTTTGGGAACTTCAACCTGTATTTGCTGGTATATAAGACACTGCCGCATGAGACTCATCCATATTTAAATAGATATCTTAATGAAAAAGTTTTTACCATGTTTCATCCTACCGTAGATAACAGTAAAGTCGCCACCTGCAGTCATGTCGCCAGGCGCCATATATTACGAATTATAGCATTACTACTGATTTTTATGTGCCACTGAAGATGATACACAGTAGTTTATATCATGACTGTATAATCTACCCTGTTTCAGCGTTGTTTTATGCTTTGTATCTGCAAGTATATACGATTTCAAATTTCACTACTCGTTTTTTTTTCGGGCGACGACGGCTGCGGGAGGACACTCAGTAAATAAACACTAGATGGCGACTTTTTTGTTGATAGCCACTTTGTAGATATTTTTGTAATTTGTTCATTTATAGCCCTACTATGACACAGATGAAGACACAAAATGACACAGACTCTCCAGATAGCCCCTTCTAACTGTCCTGAAATCATGGATGTAGAAATGTAACTATTAACGCCACCACACGGCTGTAAACAGAAAAAAAAGTTGTCCTGGCGACTTTACTGTTATCTACGGTACATCTACTGCAAACATTTGAACCCGGTGTCAGCTTATTTTATTTTTCATAAATGGTGTTAAAACATCATAAAGTGAATATAGAATATGATGATAGTAGTGTCCTAGACGCCAGCAAATACGGTAATCTATCACTTCAGGAACCTTTGGATACAGGTTGCACAAGACAAAGAGACAAAGGTATGACAGACAGAACACAAGAAGGGTATAAAGCAAGAGGTGGCAAGAAAATGTGGATTGAAGGAGCTGAGTGCAGTGCTGAGAGTAAGGCAATTGTGGTGGTTTGGGCACGTGAAGAGGACAGAAGGTGGTGAGGCATTGGGGAGAGCTGTTGGAGTGGAAGTGCCAGGTCGCCGTCCACCGGGCAGGCCAAGGAAGACATGGAGGCAGTGTATTGAAGAGGATCTGGCAGCGTTGGGCACAGTGGCGTCATTTCAGCAACCAAGCCAAGGTGTGGCAAGGTACCGGGGAAGATTTTTTTTCTTCCAATCAGTTGTGCAATAGTCCATTTTGGTGAGTTGTGAGTCTATACAATTCATTGTTATATGACACTAGCAGAAACACCCGTCGTTGACTGGGTTGAAAAGAGGTGACAAAATAGTTCTATAAATATTCCAAGTTATTCACTTCGACTGTTTTGAACATATATAACAAATGTCTGCTAAATTTCACCTAGATGATAGAGCTGTTCCCTTCTGGCCAATGTATACGAATTGACTTAACTTTTTTGTATATTCTGCACGCGCGCGGCCATTTTAAGGGGGCGGGGCCTAATTTTGAGAATTGGGACTATTACCATTGTCTTTCTTGGGAAATTCTACATAGGAATACATTTTTTGTTTTTATGTATATTCTATTGCCTTTCTTCCTATAAGCAGTGTTCCCAACCTTTTGGGGCCGTTACCCAAAATGCACATTTTTCCCAGGCCCATCACCCCTAGGCTAGGTAGGCTCTAAACTTATGTTTGCACGGCTTGCTTTTTCACTTGTAACATCTCAGGACTGACGTAGGTGCCAGCGCCGTAGGTGCCAAGCCCTTCACGGCGTGGGTCTGGGGCCCAGTACTCAAGGGCCCCAGAAAATGTTCTAAGGTTTTTGCATGCTTTTCCTGCAATCTGACGTATATTTGGGAGCAAATTCTCATTCACAAACCGATTCATTTTATATGGATATAAACATTTTAAACCACCGTCTCGCACCTACACCCATAGGCGTGTGGGGACTCGCTGGTTTGGGGGGCAGAGTTGTTGATTTGCCCGAAATTTCACACAAGTAAAAACACTCTTTCTATGAAAACCCTGCATGAATGCACGGGGGGGGGGAAATGAATTAAACGTTCTTAATTGTCAGTGATTCTAACCTCATAAAGTGACATATTGTGCAAACGATTTGCAGGGTCAACGCCTTGGGGAACGCCACAGCTCCACCAAACCCTAGGCTGTGCTGAGTTATCAACCCTATAATAATTCAAAGACCATTCTTATGAGCCTATACCTTTGTATGCATGCAGAGTGGATGACCTGCGTTGTCAGTCATTACCTGCGTTATTTTTTATTTTTTTTCCTGTATGCCTTCGGGTGCAAATAAAACTTTTATTATTATAATAATAATTATTATAAAATATTATTTTTTTAAGCCAAGGTATGGCGAGTGCCACACCTTGGCTTACCCAAACGACGCCACTGGCTGGGCATTGAAGAAGTAGAGGCAATGGATAGAGATAGTTGGAAGCGTATCATCCACCCTCTAACCTCATAAAACATTATGAGAAAAACTGTCACTAAACACACACAACACAAGACAGGTATAAAACATTCACCACTACACTACAGCACAACATTCACCACTACACTACAGCACAACATTCACCACTACACTACAGCACAACATTCACCACTACACTACAGCACAACATTCACCACTACACTACAGCACAACATTCACCACTACACTACAGCACAACATTCACCACTACACTACAGCACAACATTCACCACTACACTACAGCACAACATTCACCACTACACTACAGCACAACATTCACCACTACACTACAGCACAACATTCACCACTACACTACAGCACAACATTCACCACTACACTACAGCACAACATTCACCACTACACTACAGCACAACATTCACCACTACACTACAGCACAACATTCACCACTACACTACAGCACAACATTCACCACTACATACAGACAACATTCACCACTACACTACAGCACAACATTCACCACTACACTACAGCACAACATTCACCACTACACTACAGCACTAACATTCATCCACACACCCTACATACGAACATTCACCACTACACTACAGTACAACATTCACCATACATTTCAGTACAACATTCACCACTACATAGCAGTACAACTATTCACCAACTACATTACAGTACAACCATTCACTCACTCAGCCAATTCAGTACAAAGCAATTCACCACACACTACAGCACAACATTCACCACTACATTACAGTACAACATTCACCACTACACTACAGCACAACATTCACCATACACTACAGCACAACATTCACCACCACTCATACACATTCACACGCACAGCACACTTACACTACACTACAGCAACATTCACCACACTACAGACAACATTCACCACTACACTACAGCACAACATTCACCACTACACTACAGTACAACATTCACCACTACACTACAGCACAACATTCACCACTACACTACAGCACAACATTCACCACTACACTACAGCACAACATTCACCACTACACTACAGTACAACATTCACCACTACACTACAGTACAACATTCACCACTACACTACAGTACAACATTCACCACTACACTACAGTACAACATTCACCACTACACTACAGTACAACATTCACCACTACACTACAGTACAACATTCACCACTACACTACAGTACAGTACAACATTCACCACTACACTACAGCACAACATTCACCACTACACTACAGCACAACATTCACCACTACACTACAGTACAACATTCACCACTACACTACAGCACAACATTCACCACTACACTACAGCACAACATTCACCACTACACTACAGCACAACATTCACCACTACACTACAGCACAACATTCACCA
Source organism: Chionoecetes opilio (assembly GCA_016584305.1). Classification (NCBI taxonomy): domain Eukaryota; kingdom Metazoa; phylum Arthropoda; class Malacostraca; order Decapoda; family Majidae; genus Chionoecetes; species Chionoecetes opilio. The sequence continues at coordinate 158,824 of JACEEZ010019360.1, forward strand.
CTACACTACAGTACAACATTCACCACTACACTACAGCACAACATTCACCACTACACTACAGCACAACATTCACCACTACACTACAGCACAACATTCACCACTACACTACAGCACAACATTCACCACTACACTACAGTACAACATTCACCACTACACTACAGTACAACATTCACCACTACACTACAGCACAACATTCACCACTACACTACAGTACAACATTCACCACTACACTACAGCACAACATTCACCACTACACTACAGTACAACATTCACCACTACACTACAGTACAACATTCACCACTACACTACAGTACAACATTCACCACTACACTACAGCACAACATTCACCACTACACTACAGCACAACATTCACCACTACACTACAGCACAACATTCACCACTACACTACAGTACAACATTCACCACTACACTACAGTACAACATTCACCACTACACTACAGCACAACATTCACCACTACACTACAGTACAACATTCACCACTACACTACAGCACAACATTCACCACTACACTACAGTACAACATTCACCACTACACTACAGCACAACATTCACCACTACACTACAGTACAACATTCACCACTACACTACAGCACAACATTCACCACTACACTACAGCACAACATTCACCACTACACTACAGTACAACATTCACCACTACACTACAGTACACATTTCACCACTAACATAGTAAACATCACCCTCACTACGAAATTACTACTAAGAACATTACACTAACTAGCAACATTCACCAGTACACTAAGTACAACTTCTACCACTACACACGTAAAATTCCCCTACCTACAGACACATTCACCACTAATACAGACAAGTTTCACCTCTACAGTAACAGTACCACTACTAAGTAAACATTCATACTATACAGTTTCACAAACATTCAACCTATCACTACAGCACACATTCACCCTACACTACAGCAATTCAATAACTCAGACAACATTCACCCCTAAGCTAAGTCAAAATTACACTACACTCAGTCAACATTCACCACTAACTAAGCACAAAATTCACCAACACATAAGCAAACATTTACATACCTACAGACAACATTCACCACTACACTCAGTACAACTTACACTACACTAGACAACATAATAACTACAGACAACATCATACACCATACAGACAACATCACCATACACTACAGACAACATTCACCACGATGGAGAAGGCTTCTGTAGCTGGTGTGTAGTAGGCGTAGTCACACGTAGATTACAGTAGGAGGCAGGTTTTGTGTGTAGTAGTAGTATAGTAGTTTAAGTAGAGCTTTTGTAGTATAGTAGTAGTTTAAGTAGAGCTTTTGTAGTAGTATAGTAGTTTAAGTAGAGCTTTTGTAGTAGTATAGTAGTTTAAGTAGAGCTTTTGTAGTAGTATAGTAGTTTAAGTAGAGCTTTTGTAGTAGTATAGTAGTTTAAGTAGAGCTTTTGTAGTAGTATAGTAGTTTAAGTAGAGCTTTTGTAGTAGTATAGTAGTTTAAGTAGATCTTTTGTAGTAGTATAGTAGTTTAAGTAGAGCTTTTGTAGTAGTATAGTAGTTTAAGTAGAGCTTTTGTAGTATAGTAGTAGTTTAAGTAGAGCTTTTGTAGTATAGTAGTAGTTTAAGTAGAGTTTTATGTTAACCCTGTGGGAGGAGTAAGCAGGTCAGTAAAGTCTATGTTGACAACCTGGGAGGAGTAAGCAGGTCAGTAAAGTCTATGTTAACCCTGTGGGAGGAGTAAGCAAGTCAGTAAAGTCTATGTTGACAACCTGGGAGGAGTAAGCAAGTCAGTAAAGTCTATGTTGACAACCTGGGAGGAGTAAGCAAGTCAGTAAAGTCTATGTTGACAACCTGGGAGGAGTAAGCAAGTCAGTAAAGTCTATGTTGACAACCTGGGAGGAGTAAGCAAGTCAGTAAAGTCTATGTTGACAACCTGGGAGGAGTAAGCAGGTCAGTAAAGTCTATGTTGACAACCTGGGAGGAGTAAGCAAGTCAGTAAAGTCTATGTTGACAACCTGGGAGGAGTAAGCAAGTCAGTAAAGTCTATGTTGACAACCTGGGAGGAGTAAGCAGGTCAGTAAAGTCTATGTTGACAACCTGGGAGGAGTAAGCAAGTCAGTAAGTCTATGTTGACAACCTGGGGATAGCAAGTCAGTAAAGTCTATGTTGACACCTGGGAGGAGTAAGCAGGTCAGTAAAGTCTATGTTGACAACCTGGGAGAGTAAGCAGGTCAGTAAAGTCTATGTTGACAACCTGGGAGGAGTAAGCAAGTCAGTAAAGTCTATGTTGACAACCTGGAGGAGTAAGCAAGTCAGTAAAGTCTATGTTGACAACCTGGGAGGAGTAAGCAGGTCAGTAAAGTCTATGTTGACAACCATGGAGGAGTAAGCAAGTCAGTAAAGTCTATGTTGACAACCTGGGAGGAGTAAGCAGGTCAGTAAAGTCTATGTTGACAACCTGGGAGGAGTAAGCAGGTCAGTAAAGTCTATGTTGACAACCTGGGAGGAGTAAGCAAGTCAGTAAAGTCTATGTTGACAACCTGGGAGGAGTAAGCAAGTCAGTAAAGTCTATGTTGACAACCTGGGAGGAGTAAGCAAGTCAGTAAAGTCTATGTTGACAACCTGGGAGGAGTAAGCAGGTCAGTAAAGTCTATATTGACAACCTGGGAGGAGTAAGCAGGTCAGTAAAGTCTATGTTGACAACCTGGGAGGAGTAAGCAGGTCAGTAAAGTCTATATTGACAACCTGGGAGGAGTAAGCAGGTCAGTAAAGTCTATGTTGACAACCTGGGAGGAGTAAGCAGGTCAGTAAAGTCTATATTGACAACCTGGGAGGAGTAAGCAAGTCAGGAGAGTTTTTGGTAGTATTCCAGTTTGACAGCGAATTCACTTTGGTGGACGAAACAATCTTTTTCTGGTGAGTTTTGATATGTTTTGAATGACGTAATGTGTTAACCGTTTGTCGCAAATCACTTTTTTTTTTTTTACGTAAAGGTTAGATTACGTATAGGTTCAATTTTTTTTCCAACAATTTTTGTCGCAAATCAATTAAAAAAAAAAAAAGCGACAGAAATGGTTAGCAGATTCATCCAAAACGCATCAAAAATCATCCGAATTTTTTTTTTCGTCTACCACCAAAGTGAATTCGGTGTCTAATTGGAAATGTACCCAGTTTTATGTTGACAACCCTAACTGTTCATTGTGTTTCCTGGCTAGAGTGGCCATGATACAAGTCTTTCTATTTGTACCTGTCCCTGCACAGTCCTCTCTGTCTCTGTCTCTGTCCCTGCACATTCCTCTCTGTCTCTGTCTCTGCACATTCCTCTCTGTCTCTGTCTCTGCACATTCCTCTCTGTCTCTGTCCCTGCACATTCCTCTCTGTCTCTGTCTCTGTCTCTCTCTCTCTCTCTCTCTCCTCTCTCTCTCTCTCTCTCTCTCTCTCTCTCTCTCTCTCTCTCTCTCTCTCTCTCACACACACACACACACACACACACACACACAACAGACCCAGCCCTGCCTACCTCCATAACCATTGTGACAGGCAAACACCATCCAGCCCAGAGCAGCCCCCCAGGCCAGGCGGTGAAACCCCCCAAATGTGATTTGCGTCATCACCTCGTAGGGCGGTGGAGTCTCTAATGTGTTGTAGCTATACATGCCAAACACCACCAGGAGGCCTGTGATGGCGGCCAGAGTCCACCCCACCGCCACTACCAGCTGCGGGATTACAAGGGCAGGGGTTACAGGGGCCGGGATTACAGGGGCCGGGATTACAGGGGCCGGGATTACAGGGGCCGGGATTACAGGGGCCGGGATTACAGGGACAGGGATTACAGGGGCCGGGATTACAGGGACAGGGATTACAGGGGCCGGGATTACAGGGGCGGGATTACAGGGGCGGGATTACAGGGACAGGGATTACAGGGCGGGATTACAGGGCGGGATTACAGGGCAGGGATTACAGGCGGTTACAGGACGGATTACAGGGACAGGGATTACAGGGGCAGGGATTACAGGGGCAGGGATTACAGGGGCCGGGATTACAGGGGCCGGGATTACAGGGACAGGGATTACAGGGGCAGGGATTACAGGGGCCGGGATTACAGGGGCCGGGATTACAGGGCAGGGATTACAGGGGCAGGGATTACAGGGACAGGGATTACAGGGACAGGGATTACAGGGACAGGGATGACAGGCGGTTACAGGGACGGATTACAGGGGCCGGGATTACAGGGGCACGGGATTACAGGGACAGGGATTACAGGGCGGGTTACAGGGGACACGGGATTACAGGGCGGGATTACAGGACAGGGATTACAGGGGCCGGGATTACAGGGACCGGGATTACAGGGCCGGGATTACAGGGGCAGGGATTACAGGGGCAGGGATTACAGGGGCAGGGATTACAGGGGCGGGATTACAGGGACGGGATTACAGGGACAGGGATTACAGGGACAGGGATTACAGGGGCCGGATTACAGGGCATCGGGATTACAGGGAACAGGGATTACAGGGCCGCGGATTACAGGGGCCGGGATTACAGGGCCGGGATTACAGGACGGGATTACAGGGGCCGGGATTACAGGGACAGGGATTACAGGGCCGGGATTACGGGGGAACAGGGGCGGGATTACAGGGACAGGTTAGGGCCGGGATTACAGGGCCGGATTACAGGGGCGGGATTACAGGGCCGGGATTACAGGGGCCGGGATTACAGGGGCCGGGATTACAGGGGCCGGGATTACAGGGCAGGGATTACAGGGCCGGGATTACAGGGGCAGGGATTACAGGGGCCGGGATTACAGGGGCCGGGATTACAGGGGCCGGGATTACAGGGGCCGGGATTACAGGGGCAGGGGTTACAGGGGCAGGGATTACAGGGGCAGGGATTACGGGGACAGGGATTACGGGGGCAGGGATTACAGGGGCAGGGGTTACAGGGGCAGGGATTACAGGGACAGGGATTACAGGCTGATTCCCATAAATTAAAAAAAGGATTGGTGGAAAAATACTTTGTTGTGTTGATATTGCGGAAATTATATAACCCAAAAAAGATTTCGAATGCTGGAGACATCACAAATCGAACACAGACCCAAAGGCAGCTTGCATCGTAGCATCACAACTCTCGCATCGTGTTCAGTGCGGACACTGGAGCGTTTGGGAGAGCTGGAGTCAATAGGGAGTTTTAAAAGGAGGCTGGATAAATTCATGGATGGGGATGAAAGGTGGATGTAGGTAGTGTTAAGTAACAGGAACTACCACGTGTAAAGGTCTCGCGGCCTCTTGTAGCTTCCTTATTTTCTTATGTTCTTAACCCCTTCACACCCAGATCTTTCCTTTGCTATATATATATTCGTCTGTTGTTAGCCATAAAATTACGAAAAGTAGCTTAATATACAAAATTAGCTAGTGGACAAGGATACTAAACAGGTCATAGCTATAAACTATTGCTTATGTTCATTAAAATCATCTAATGGTACCCAATCTACAATGGAAATTACGTTCTGGGTCTCAAGGGGTTAAACTCAACTACAGGGAAGTCCTGTTATACGAGCATTCGGTATACGAGAAATCAATGATACGAGCTGAGTAAATTAGGGTCTATTTTCAATATACGAGATCAAAAATCCAATGCTACGACATTCAAACATTGTGTTTGTTGTGTTTGGTATAGTTTTGCAGTGGTCCCAAGGTTGGGGCCGCACACCTGGCTAATTACCCCTAAAGGTCAGGCCGCACACCTGGCTAATTACCCTTCAGGTCACGCCTTGATTGGGGTGACCTGACTCAGTTCAACCAAAATCCCCCTTTGTCCAGCCTGGGAGTCCTGTATTCAGGCAGTTACCTACCAACCACCACAGTGAGAGGAACACAGGGAGAGGAGTGGTGTTCCTCTCACTGTGGTGGTTGGTAGGTAACTGACTGAATACAGGACTCCCGGGCTGGACAAAGGGGAATTTTGGTTGACCCCAGTCAGGTCACCCCAAGCAAGGCGTGACCTGAAAGTTAATTAGCCAGGTGTGCAGCCTGACCTTTAGGGGTAATTAACCAGGTGTGCGGCCCCAGCCTTGGGACCACTACAGTTTATTTAAGCTTGAAAAACATGTCTTTGATGGGGTCCTGGAACCAAACCTATATTTTACCATTAGTTATGTATTTCGCTATACGAGATTTCGCTTTACGAGTATGCCATCTAACTGCTCGTATCTTCGGGACTTCCCTGTACTCACCGGGCTCATCTTGTATCTGTCGTTGCCTTGGCGGAAGAAGATGTAGCCCAGCCAGATGCCGGCCACCCAGGGGCTGGCGTGTGTCCAGGGCGGCATGTACACCTTGTCAAAGAATGCGTCCGTAAGACTTTTTCTGAGGGGAAAATAAAAGCATGCGTAACAACAGTGATCGCTGAGGACACATGGCTATAGTGATATCCAGGAAACATAGGGAGATACATATAGGAGAAATAGAGGAGATAAATAAAGGATATAATAAATAATGGAGATATAATAAAGGAGATGCAGGAAAAGTTCTTATGGCTAGTAAGTAACCAGGGTAGAACAAGAAGTAACGGATTCAAACAGGTAAAACGTTGATTTAAAAAAGAAATAGGGAGAAACTGGTTCACAAATAGGGCGGTGAATGATTGGAATGGACTCAGTCGTCAGGTGGTTAGTGGGGAGTCAATAGGGAGCTTTAAAATAAGGCTGGACAATTTCATGGATGGGGATGAAAGGTGGATGTAGGTAGTGTTAAGTAACAGGAACTACCACGTGTAGGTCTCACGGCCTCTTGTAGCTTCCTTATTTTCTTATATTCTAAAATCATTTTTTTGTGTGTTTTACGAAGTAGCCAAACATTTAAGGAAATTTTGCAAACTTACCATGATTTTGGTTTCTTTGCAAAATGACAGGGAACTCTACAAAATGACAGGGAACTCTACAAAATGACAGGGAACTCTACAAAATGACAGGGAACTCTACAAAATGACCGGGAACTCTACAAAATGACCGGGAACTCTACAAAATGACCGGGAACTCTACAAAACGACCGGGAACTCTACAAAACGACCGGGAACTCTACAAAACGACAGGAAACTCTACAAAATGACAGGGAACTCTACAAAACGACCGGGAACTCTACAAAATGACAGGGAACTCTACAAAATGACAGGGAACTCTACAAAACGACCGGGAACTCTACAAAACGACCGGGAACTCTACAAAACGACCGGGGACTCTACAAAACGACCGGGAACTCTACAAAATGACCGGGAACTCTACAAAACAACCGGGAACTCTACAAAATGACCGGGAACTCTACAAAACAACCGGGAACTCTACAAAACAACCGGGAACTCTACAAAACAACCGGGAACTCTACAAAACAACCGGGAACTCTACAAAACAACCGGGAACTCTACAAAACGACCGGGGACTCTACAGAATGACCGGGGACTCTACAAAATGACCGGGAACTCTACAAAACGACCGGGAACTCTACAAAACGACCGGGAACTCTACAAAACGACCGGGAACTCTATAAATTGACCAGGAACTCTACAAAATGACCGGGAACTCTACAAAACGACCGGGAACTCTACAAAATGCCCGGGAACTCTACAAAACGACCGGGAACTCTACAAAACGACCGGGAACTCTACAAAATGACCGGGAACTCTACAAAACGACCGGGAACTCTACAAAATGACCGGGAACTCTACAAAATGACCGGGAACTCTACAAAATGAACGGGAACTCTACAAAATGACCGGGAACTCTACAAAACGACCGGGAACTCTACAAAACGACCGGGAACTCTACAAAATGACCGGGAACTCTACAAAACGACCGGGAACTCTACAAAATGACCGGGAACTCTACAAAATGAACGGGAACTCTACAAAATGACAGGGAACTCTACAAAATGACCGGGGACTCTACAAAATGACCGGGGACTCTACAAAATGACCGGGGACTCTACAAAATGACCGGGGACTCTACAAAATGACCGGGAACTCTACAAAATGACCGGAACTCTACAAAATGACCGGGGACTCTACAAAATGACCGGGGACTCTACAAAATGAGCGGGGACTCTACAAAATGACCGGGGACTCTACAAAATGACCGGGGACTCTACAAAATGAACGGGAACTCTACAAAATGACCGGGAACTCTACAAAATGACCGGGAACTCTACACAATGACCGGGGACTCTACAAAATGACCGGGGACTCTACAAAATGACCGGGAACTCTACAAAATGACCGGGAACTCTACAAAATGACCGGGGACTCTACAAAATGACCGGGGACCCTACAAAATGACCGGGAACTCTACAAAATGACCGGGAACTCTACAAAATGACCGGAAACTCTACAAAATGACCGGAAACTCTACAAAATGACCGGGGACTCTACAAAATGACCGGGGACTCTACAAAATGACCGGGAACTCTACAAAATGACCGATATCACATTTCTTTCACTACAAACCCTCGTTGTACTCACTCCGCGGTTATGAGTGCGGTCGGGGGCAGGTCATACTCGTAGATGATGGCGGCGGGAATGACGACCGAGGCAGCCGTGACCACCACCAACCACGCCTTGCCTGCGTAGTGACAAGAACTCATGTCGTAAGAAGAACGTAAGAAAAATTATTTACATTGTTAATCCCCCAGCAAGGAAGACATGGAGGCAGTGTGTTGAAGAGGATCTGGCAGCATTGGGCATTGAAGAGGTTGTAGTAGTTGTAGTAGCAGTAGTAGTAGTAGTAGTAAGACATGGAGGCAGTGTGTTGAAGAGGATGTGGCAGCATTGGCCATGGAAGAGGTTGTAGTAGTTGTAGTAGCAGTAGTAGTGGTGGTGGTAGTAGTAGTAGTAAGACATGGAGGCAGTGTGTTGAAGAGGATGTGGCAGCTTTGGCCATGGAAGAGGTTGAGGCAATGGATAGAGATAGTTGGAAGCGTATCATCGACCGTCTAACCTCATAATCATAATAATAATAATAATAATAATTTCATTCTGGCCTGGAGGCATACAGACAAAAAACAAAGCAATAAGAACAAGCCAGGGAGTAAACTTAAGTACTAGAGCAAAAACACTACGAGAGAACACACTTACCCCAGCCCTTGTAGAAGTAGAGGGGCAGGATGATGAGGGGAGCCACCAGGTACATCTGCATGTCTGCCGCAATGTACCATGTCTGTGTCAGGCACTGTCCACGCCCAGGAAAAGAACGTGTTAGTGAATGGTAAATCAGATGCATTGGGAAATAAAGCACTGATCAATAACATGTTGCTACACCCACACCCACACCCACACCCGCACCCACACCCACACCCACACCCACACCCGCAACCACACCCAAACCCACACCCACACCCGCACCCACACACTCAGTACAATCACCCTGCCATCACCCCTACTGAACACCCCCTTCCCTCAACCCACTCCACCACCCTCACTACCCACTCCACCATTCAACCCTCACCACCCACTCCACCACCCTACCACACCACCACCTCACACACTCTCACACCCTCAACCCACCAACTCCACCACCCTCACCACACCACACCACACCCTCACCACACTCCACCACACCTCACCACCACTCCACCACCCTACCACCACTCACACCACTCCACACCTCACCCATCCCCACCCACACTCCACCACCACTCCACCACCCACTCCATCCACACACTCACCACCCTCACCACCACTCCACCACCCTCCACCACCCACTCCACCACCCTCCCCACCATCACCACCCACCACCATCACCACACACTCCACCACCCTCACCACCACCCACACCCACACCCTCCACACCCACTCCACCACCCTCACCACCCACTCCACCACTCCACCACCCTCACCACCCACTCCACCACCCTCACCACCCACTCCACCACCCTCACCACCACCCTCACCACCCACTCCACCACCCTCACCACCACTCCACCACCTCACCACCACTCCACCCACCACCCCTCACCACCACTCCACCACCCTCACCACCACTCCACCACCCCCACCACCACCCTCCACCACACACCACCCCACCACCTCACCACCACTCCACCACCCTCACCACCACTCCACCACCCTCACCACCACTCCACCACCCACTCCACAACTCCACCACCCTCTCCACCACTCCACCACCCTCACACCCCCACTCACCACCTCACACCCCCCACCACCCCACCCCACTCCCACTCCACCACCCACTCCACCACCCCTCACCACCCTCACCACCCTCCACCACCCTCACCACCACTCCACCACCCTCACCACCACTCCACCACCCTCACCACCCACTCCACCACCTCACCACCACTCCACCACCCTCACCACCCCACCCACCACCCTCACCACCCACTCCACCACCCTCACCACCACTCCACCACCCACTCCACCACCCTCACCACCCACTCCACCACTCCACCATTCCACCCTCACCACCCACTCCACCACCCTCACCACTCATTCCACCACTCCACCACCCTCACCACCACTCCACCACCCTCACCACCCACTCTCACCACCCTCACCACCCACTCCACCACCCTCACCACCCACTCCACCACCCTCACCACTCATTCCACCACTCCACCACCCTCACCACCCACTCCACCACCCTCACCACCCACTCCACCACCCTCACCACAACTCCACCACTCCACCACACCACCACTCCACCACCCTCACCACCACTCCACTCATTCCACCACTCCACCACCCTCACCACCACTCCACCACCCACTCCACCACTCCACCACCCTCACCACCACTCCACCACAACTCCACCACCCACTCCACAACTCCACCACCCAGACAGCCCTACCGATCCATGGTCCGTGAGTAGGTTGTTGACAAAAAAGACGTCCTTCCACCAGTACTTGGCACACATGGGCTGCTGGTAGGAATGCCAGATGTACGCATAGATGCCGGAGACGTAGAAGCGCAGCACCGTCGCCACAAAGCCACACATGATGCCGATGGGAGGGATGATGCTGGGGGGGGGGGGGGGTAGAGTTTGTTTACATTATGACATAAGAACATAAGAACATTAGGAAACTAGAACATAAGAATATAAGAACATTAGGATTAAGGAAGCTAGAACATAAGAACATAAGGAAGCTAGAGCATAAGAACATAAGAACATAAGGAAGCTAGAACATAAGAACATAAGGAAGCTAGAACATAAGAACATAAGAACATAAGGAAGCTAGAACATAAGAAAGCTAGAACATAAGAACATAAGGAAGCTAGAACATAAGAAAGCTAGAACATAAGAACATAAGAACATAAGGAAGCTAGAACATAAGAACATAAGAACATAAGGAAGCTAGAACATAAGAAAGCTAGAACATAAGAACATAAGAACATAAGGAAGCTAGAACATAAGAAAGCTAGAACATAAGAACATAAGAACATAAGGAAGCTAGAACATAAGAACATAAGAACATAAGGAAGCTAGAACATAAGAAAGCTAGAACATAAGAACATAAGAACATAAGGAAGCTAGAACATAAGAACATAAGAACATAAGGAAGCTAGAACATAAGAACTAGAACATAAGAGAACATAAGAACCAAAAAAGGAAGCTAGACATAGAAGCTAGACATAAGACATTAAGAAAGCTAAGAACATAAGACATAGAAACTAACATAGAACTAGAACATAAACTAGAACATGAAAGCTAGAACATAAGAACATAAGAACATTAGGAAGCTAGAACATAAGAATATAAGAAAATAAGGAGGCTAGAACATAAGAAAGCTAGAACATAAGAACATAAGGAAGCTAGAACATAAGAAAATAAGGAAGCTAGAACATAAGAACATAAGAACATTAGGAAGCTAGAACATAAGAACATAAGAACATTAGGAAGCTAGAACATAAGAACATAAGGAAGCTAGAACATAAGAACATAAGAACATAAGGAAGCTAGAACATAAGAACATAAGAACATAAGGAAGCTAGAACAAAGAACTAAGAACTAGAATTAAGAACATAAGAAGTCTGAATTGAAGCTAAATAAGAACATAAGGCAGACATAAGAATAAAATAAACTGAAATACCCAATAGTTAGGGCTAGAACGTAAACAGGTCAATCTAATAAATAATGCTTATATTCACTAAAAATTGTCTGTTGTTAGCCAAATTACAATAAGAAATAAGATGTCTAGGTGAAGTCTGGTCAAGGGTTAATGGGTCTGGGCGTGAAGGAGGTTTGAATAAGGGTCTGGATGTGAAGGGGTTAATGTAGGTCTGGGGTGAAGGGGTTAATGGGTCTGGTGTGAAGGGTTAATGGGTCTGGGTGTGAAGGGGTTAATGGTCTGGGCGTGAAGGGTTAATGGGTCTGGGTGTGAAGGGGTTAATGGGTCTGGGTGTGAAGGGTTAATGGGTCTGGGCGTGAAGGGGTTAATGGGTCTGGGTGTGAAGGGGTTAATGGGTCTGGCGTGAAGGGGTTAATGGGTCTGGGTGTGAAGGGGTTAATGGGTCTGGGCGTGAAGGGGTTAATGGTCTGGGTGTGAAGGGGTTAATGGGTCTGTGGTGTGAAGGGTTAATGGGTCTGGGTGTGAAGGGGTTAATGGGTCTGGGTGTGAAGGGGTTAATGGGTCTGGGTGTGAAGGGGTTAATGGGTCTGGGTGTGAAGGGGTTAATGGGTCTGGTGTGAAGGGGTTAATGGGTCTGGGTGTGAAGGGGTTAATGGGTCTGGGGTGTGGGGAAGGGGTTAATGGGTCTGGGTGTGAAGGGGTTAATGGGTCTGGGTGTGAAGGGGTTAATGGGTCTGGGTGTGAAGGGGTTAATGGGTCTGGGCGTGAAGGGGTTAATGGGTCTGGGTGTGAAGGGGTTAATGGGTCTGGGTGTGAAGGGGTTAATGGGTCTGGGTGTGAAGGGGTTAATGGGTCTGGGCGTGAAGGGGTTAATGGGTCTGGGCGTGAAGGGGTTAATGGGTCTGGGTGTGAAGGGGTTAATGGGTCTGGATGTGAAGGGGTTAATGGGTCTGGGTGTGAAGGGGTTAATGGGTCTGGGTGTGAAGGGGTTAATGGGTCTGGGTGTGAAGGGGTTAATGGGTCTGGGTGTGAAGGGGTTAATGGGTCTGGATGTGAAGGGGTTAATGGGTCTGGGTGTGAAGGGGTTAATGGGTCTGGGCGTGAAGGGGTTAATGGGTCTGGGTGTGAAGGGGTTAATGGGTCTGGGTGTGAAGGGGTTAATGGGTCTGGGCGTGAAGGGGTTAATGGGTCTGGGTGTGAAGGGGTTAATGGGTCTGGGTGTGAAGGGGTTAATGGGTCTGGGCGTGAAGGGGTTAATGGGTCTGGGCGTGAAGGGGTTAATGGGTCTGGGTGTGAAGGGGTTAATGGGTCTGGGCGTGAAGGGGTTAATGGGTCTGGGTGTGAAGGGGTTAATGGGTCTGGGTGTGAAGGGGTTAATGGGTCTGGGTGTGAAGGGGTTAATGGGTCTGGGTGTGAAGGGGTTAATGGGTCTGGGCGTGAAGGGGTTAAGTATTGAGTCTTTACAGCGTGCCCTCACCGTAGTAATCTGTGGATATAGAAGAGGGAGATGTTGAAGGTGCCGGTCTTCTTGGCCGCCCTTAACACACTGTAGGAGACGAGGAGGCCGCTCAGGAAGAAAAAAGTGTCCACACTCGGGTAGCCATTCAGGATAGCTTGGGCCAGGATGCCGTCAAACTTCTGTGGGCGGAACAAGAAGTAACGGATTCAAGCTGGAGTAGATTTAAAAAGGAAATATGGACAACTGGTTCACAATAGAGTGGTAAATGATTGGCATGGACTAAATGAGGAGGTGATATCGGCAAAGAATGTGTACCAGTTGAAAGAAAGACTGGATAAATGTAGCTACGGAGACGGGACCCCACCAGTGTAGCTCAGGCCCTGTAAAACACAACTAGGTAAATACAACTAGGTAAATACACACACACACACACACACACACACACACACACACACAATTGAAAGAAAGACTGGATAAATGTAGATACGGAGACGGGACCCCACCAGTGTAGCTCAGGCCCTGTAAAACACAACTAGGTAAATACACACCAAGCATTGTATGGGTAAACAGTCTCACCTTGATAATACTGCCGAGGTTTGCTGTGTTAGGTAAGGGAATAGTCTGTTGGTGGCACCAGATCACCCAGGTCATGGACAGCGTTCTGAAACACACAGGCACAGAGGCTCTTGAGTCTATTTTTGTTATTATGGTCAAAATGCAGTGAGGAAGCCACGCCCCCTGCCTGCCCTTCTATTCTACAGGGCAGCTGATTGGTGCATTCCTCGTATCATCACTACCAATCACAATATCTTCACTACTTAACAGCGCGTGACCACTGGACAGAGCAATCTTCACTACAGAGGGTGACATAATCAAAAATCTCTCTGTAGTGAAGATTGCTGTCCAGTGGTCACGCGCTGTTAAGTAGTGAAGATATTGTGATGGGCAGTGATGATACGAGGAATGCACCAATCAGCTGCCCCGTAGAATAGAAGGGGAGGCAGGGGGCGTGGCTTCCTCACTGCATTTTGACCATAATAACAAAATAGACTATAGTGGTACATTTCCAGTTTGACGCCGAATTCACTTTGGTGGACGAAACAATTTTTTTCTGGTGAGTTTTGATGTGTTTTGAATGAATCTGCCGTCAGTTTCCGTCGCAAATCAACTTTTTTTCTCTTTTTTTTTTTTTGCGACAGAAATGATTGACAAACAAATAGAACCTAACCTAACATTTACCTAACTGGAATAAAAAAAAAAAAAAAAAAAAAAGTGATTTGCGACAGAAACGGTTAGCAGATTAATTCAAAACACATCAAAACTTACCAGAAAAAAGAAGTCTTGTCCACCCAAGGAAGTTTGGTGTTCATCTGGAAATATAGCGACAGCAGCCCCCATAATTATACCCCCCCCCCCCCCCCCTCAGTGTGTGCCCTGGACTCACCTCATGGCGTGCAGGCAGGTAATGGTGCCCGGGGCCGGCTTGGGGTTCACCGCCATGATCTTGCCCAGGTTGGTGTAGGCCGAGAACACCAGCAGGTAGCGCAGCACACCTGGGGGGGGGGCAGCGGTGTTATTAATGCCGCCACCACCACGCAACACCACGCCAGGGCTGTTTCTTACTACGTATATGTGAACTAGGCGGTTGCACAGGGCCCCCGAAGACACCAAGGGCCCCCAAGCTGCCATTATTTGCATTTTTTGTATATAAACTAATCTCATTTCCTCTTAAAGTGCACCAGATTGATGCATCTAAGTATTAAAGGCGTGCCCCCGGACCACCTTAGAGGGCTTGGAATACCCCCACCATAGTTTTACAAAATAGGGCCCCAAACAGCATTTCGCACAGGGCCCCGAAAGGCTAGAAAGGACACTGACCCGGGCACTTGGCACCTTCACTGTTTTTTTGTTTTTTTTGTTTTTACATCACAAAGGACTAGAGAACGGTAACAAAAAAAATAACACAAAGCCCGCTAGTTGGCAGTCCCTATAAAGAAGACAGTAAGAGAATAAAGAAAGAGGGGTGAGCCAAATTAGTTCAGGAGGTGTCTTGTTACTCTTCTCTTGAAAAGATTTAAGTCGTAGAAAGGTGGAAAAATAACAGAAAGAGAGTTCCAGAGTTTACCAGTGAAAGGGATGAAAGAGTAAAGATACTGATTTAACTCTTGCATTAGGAAGATGGACAGAATAGGGATGAAAGAGTAAAGATACTGATTAACTCTTGCATTAGGAAGATGGACAGAATAGGGATGAAAGAGTAAAGATACTGATTAATTCTTGCATTAGGAAGATGGACAGAATAGGGATGAAAGAGTAAAGATACTGATTAACTCTTGCATTAAGAAGATGGACAGAATAGTTGAGAGACAGTTAGACAGAACAGGCATACAAGGAAAGGCTCCACTGTACTTCTAATAATCTTCCATGGGTGAAAGAGTGAAGATACTGGTTAACTCTTGCATTAGGAAGATGGACAGAATAGGGGTGAATATGCATACAAGTTAAGGCTCCACTGTACTTCTAATAATCTTCCATGGGTGAAAGAGTGAAGATACTGGTTAACTCTTGCATTAGGAAGATGGATAGAATAGGGATGAAAGAGTGAAGATACTGGTTAACTCTTGCATTAGGGAGATGGATAGAATAGGGATGAAAGAGTGAAGATACTGGTTAACTCTTGCATTAGGAAGATGGATAGAATAGGGATGAAAGAGTGAAGATACTGGTTAACTCTTGCATTAGGAAGATGGATAGAATAGGGATGAAAGAGTGAAGATACTGATTAACTCTTGCATTAGGGAGATGGACAGAATAGGGGTGAATAGGCATACAAGTTAAGGCTCCACTGCACAATGTACATACTTCTAATAATCTGTCTTCTATTACTAACTCTTTGCCACGATACCTTTGTTGTGGAGGCGGTCGCAGCTCTGGACGTAAATGTCAATGAGGGAGGAACAGCCGATGAGTGCCAGCAGGAAGGTGATCAGCGACCTGTGCCGGGCGGGAAGGCAGCAGTAAGTAGGCAGCAGTAAGTAGGCAGCAGTAAGCAGGCAGCAGTAAGTAGGCAGCAGTAAGCAGGCAGCAGTAAGTAGGCAGCACCAGGGAAGCATAAAGACAGAGATTACATGACATAAGGGGAGTCGGTAAATTTCCAGTTTGATTCCGAATTCTCTTTGGTGGACAAAACTATTATTTTCTGGTGAGTTTTGATGTGTTTTGAATTAATCTGCTAGCCGTTTATGTCGCAAATCATATTTTGTTTTGTTTTTGTTTTGTTAGGTAAAGGTTAGGTTGGGGATAGGTTCGCTTAGGTGTAGGTGTGGTTAGGTTCAATTTGTTTTTCAATAATTTTTGTCGACAATAAAAATAAAATACCCAGAGGAAGTAATAGTAGTATAGTAGTAGTAGTAGTAGTAGTAGTAGTAGTAGTAGTAGTAGTAGTAGTAGTAGTAGTAGTAGTAGTAGTAGTAGATGGTGGTAGTAGTCGTAGAAGTAGTAGTAGTAGTAGTAGTAGAAGTAGTAATAGTAGTAATAGTAGTACTTAGTAGTAGTAGATGGTGGTAGTAGTAGTAAAGTATTATTATTATTATTATTATTATTATTATTATTATTATTATTAATTATTATTATTATTATTATTAGTAGTAGTAGTAGTAGATGGTAGTAGTAGTAGTAGTAGTAGTAGTAGTAGTAGTAGTAGTAGTAGTAGTAGTAGATAGTAGTAGTTAGTAGTAGTATAGTAGATGGTGGTAGTGTAGTAGTAGTATAGTAGTAGTAGTAGTAAAGTGGTAGTAGAAGTAGTAGTAGTAGTATAGTAGTATGTAGGTAGGTAGAGTGTAGTAGTAGTAGTAGTAGTAGTAGTAGTAGTAGTAGTGTAGGTGGTGGTAGTAGAGTAGTAGTAGTAGTAGTAGTGTGTTGAGTAGTAGTAGTAGTAAATTGGTGTAGTAGTAGTAGTAGTATATAGGTAAGTAGTAGTAGTAGTAGTAGTAATTGTATGGATATTAGTGTACTAGTGAATATCGCATGGTGGACAACAACTGTTAAAATTATAATGTTGATTAACGTGAACTCCCCGTGCGATAACCCAATTCTACCTTAATCTGCTATGACACCCTATTTAGCTGTAACTAAGGTATACTCAGCAGTGGCAGGAGGGTTGTATTATGCTTTGGCTTGATCTCTATCCTTGGGGAAGTATTGGATGTGGATGTGGTCAGAGTTGCAACAGGCTGGGAGTGGAACTCGTGGTTTTCGGGGTGACTGGTTGAAACCTCCACCTAAAATGGCCGCGATGGTTGGTCGGCCGACGAAGCTTTTCACAGCTGAGCCGATATTATCAAAGTGTGTTTTACACTTCGTCCTTTCTTAACCGATTGATCGGTTAAAATTTACTCCTATTATTATGAGTTGACTACACCTTAGTGTGTCATCAAACCACTCACTCCGACCTCATGTCGTAGTGGCTCACGCGTTACTAAATTACCTCATCTGAAAAACCTTTCAGCTTGGCTCGTGACCGTGACCGTGACCGTGACCGTGACCCCGTATTGTTCCAATAATATTTTACTCCCATACGTGGGTCACTCACAATTCTTATACTATGTTAATCCTTTGATTAATTGTGGTATTATAGATGAATACCACCAAAATTATATTACCTATATCTAATTACATCTTAATATACCCAAATCTATTATAATATATACATAGGTGGAATTTGTGTTCGTATCCCGAACTCCTGGCGGTAGGCGCCAAATTCCACCATTCAAATTAACCTTACTCAAAATTAGAGCGGTTTTTAGTGGATAATTTCCACAGTAGTAGTAGTAGTAGTAGTTAGTAGTAGTAGTAGTATAGTAGTAGTAGTAGTAGTAGTAGTAATAAGACTCACGTGAACCCCACATCGGCCGCAGTAAACTCTAGCTCCGTGTCCTTCTCTACACACAGCACTAGGGGGAAGATGCCTTGAGGAAGCATGTACTGGATCAGGCTGATCTGCAGGAGTAACAACAACGAGTAGTAAAGAAGTAAAGAGTCACTGCAAAGAGTTATTAGAGTCTGTATCACACTGTTAACCTCTTGAGGCCCAGAACGTAATTTCCATTGTACTTTGAAGCACCATTAGACGATTTTTAGTGAATATAAGCAATATTTTATAGCTATGACCTGTTTAGTAGCCTTGTCCACTAGCTAATTTGGTATATTTAAGCTATTTTGTTTGTTATTTTATGGCTAACAACATACAATTTTTTATAGCAAAGGAAAGATCTGGGCGTGAAGGGGTTAATATCAAGATTTGAACTTAATAAAACATAGGAATCTACTTTATAGTGATGATATGCCTAGCCGATGATATAGTGTCATTGTTAGTAATAGAAGTAGTACCAGTTGTTACATATGTCAGACTGAACAAGGGCTATAGAAGATAATATATATACAACAAACATAATACCATCTCCCTCTGAAAAAAAATATAATGTTTTTTTTAAAGAGGCAAAAATCCTGAATCTTTGCTGCTTACTGACTGATATTTGAAGCCAGGAGAAGGGAATACTACGCTTCTTCTTAATTTCAGCTGTATTATATTATTGTTAACCATATTATCAGGTAAACACAGGCATCATTTTAACCAGAAGGGAATACTACGCTTCTTCTTAATTTCAGCTGTATTTTATCATTGTTAACCTTATTATCAGGTAAACATAGGCACCATTTTAACCAGGAGAAGGGAATACTACACTTCTTCTTAATTTCAGCTGTATTTTATCATTGTTAACCATAGTATCAGGTAAACACAGGCACCATTTTAACCAGGAGAAGGGAATACTACACTTCTTCTTAATTTCAGCTGTATTTTATCATTATTAACCATAGTATCAGGTAAACACAGGCACCATTTTAACCAGGAGAAGGGAATACTACGCTTCTTAATTTCAGCTGATTTAAATGTTAACATAGTATCAGGTAAACACAGGGATCATTTTAACCAGGAGAAGGGAATACTACACTTCTTTTAATTTAGCTGTATTTTATCATTGTTAACCATATTATCAGGTAAACACAGCACCATTTTACCAGGAAAGGAATACTACGCTTCTAATTTCCTGTATTATCATAGTTAACCCATTATCAGGTAAACACAGGCACCATTTTAACCAGAAGGGAATACTACGCTTCTTCTTAATTTCAGCTGTATTTTATCATAGTTAACCCTATTATCAGGTAAACAGAGGCATAACTTTAAGCATGAGACTTTAAGGTATGGAATTTTTGCCTCGTTAAATAAAATAGCCTATAGGTAAACAGCTACCGTATATAACAGTGAGGTCGCCACTCGGTTTTATTTTTATCATTTGTTCATTTATAGCCCTAATATGACACAGATGAAGACACAAAATGACACAGACTTTCCAGATAGCCCCTTCTAACTTTCCTGAAATCATGGATGTACAAATGTAACTATTAACGCCACCACACGTCTGTAAATAACAAAGAAACGTAGAACTGGCGACTTCCCTGTTATCTACGGTAAATAAGGGAATACTACGCTTTTTTTTTTATAGTACTACTGTACGTATTGATATTTTTTTTTCTTCGGTTAAACTGCATAAGCACTGATCGCAGCTGATTATACCATTACAGCAGTATATAGTAAACCACTCAGTCCTCGGTGCAACTTAGGAACAGCGCATACTCATGAAAGCGGTGGCCCGGCAGCGATGGTCCGAGGCTGCTTCACCAACTCCCTCACCGCGGAAAAGTCAAATTTGTGCGGCGTGTGTCCCAACGGCAGCTTGTGGGTGCGTGTGCCCTCCTTGGCCCTGGTGGTGAGAAGGGATGGTGGTGTGTTAGGGTGGTGGTAGTAGTAGTAGTAGTAGTAGTAGTAGTAGTAGTAGTAGTAGTAGTAGTAGTAGTAGTAGTAGTAGTAGTAGTGTTGTAATAAAGTGGTGGTGGTAGTAGTAGAAAGGTTTAGTAAAGTGGTGGGGTATTTAGTAAGTAGTATTTGTAGTAGTAGTAGTAGTAGTAGTAGTAGTAGTGTAGTTAGATAGAGAGGTGTATAAGGGGTGGAACGGCCCACACTGTCCTTACCAAGTGGGAGATTAGTAATTCGTTTTGCGATGATATTATCCGTCGGGAGCGCCCCAGATCACTCATGTACACACTGATGTTGCCGAANGTAGTAGTAGTAGTAGTAATAGTAGTAGTAGTAGTAGTAGTAGTAGTAGTAGTATAGTAGTAGTAGTAGATAGTAGTAGTAGTAGTAGTAGTAGTAGTAGTAGTAGTAGTAGTAGTAGTAGTAGTAGTAGTAGTAGTAGTAGTAGTAGTAGTAGTAGTAGTAGTAGTAGTAGTAGTTGTAATAAAGTGGTGGTGGTAGTAGTTGTAGAAGAGGTTGTAGTAAAGTGGTGGTAGTAGTAGTAGTAGTAATAGTAGTAGTAGTAGTAGTAGTAGTTAGTAGTAGTAGTAGTAGTAGTAGTAGTAGTAGAAGAGGTTGTAATAAAGTGGTGGTGGAACAGAGCCACACACTGTCCTTACCAAATGGGGAGATTAGTAATGTCGTATTTGTGGATCTTGCAGTACTTCCCCTTGATGGCGCCGTCCGGGGAGGCCGCCCCCAGACACTCATCGTACACACCGTTGTATTTGTTGCCGAAGAATATTCCGTCGGGAGTCTTGCCCCAGGAGTCCACCACTGCAGCACAGGAACATAAGAACATAAGAACATAGGAACATAAGAACACAAGAACATAAGAACACAAGAACACAAGAACATAAGAACATAAGAACACAAGAACATAGGAACACAAGAACGCAAGAACATATGAACATATGAACACAAGAACACAAGAACGTAAGAACATAAGAACATAAGAACACAAGAACATAAGAACACAAGAACATAAGAACACAAGAACACAAGAACACAAGAACACAAGAACATAAGAACACAAGAACATAAGAACACAAGAACATAAGAACATAGGAACATAAGAACATAAGAACATAAGAACACAAGAACATAAGAACATAAGAACATAAGAACACAAGAACATAAGAACACAAGAACATAAGAACATAAGAACACAAGAACATAAGAACACAAGAACACAAGAACATAAGAACACAAGAACATAAGAACACAAGAACATAAGAACATAAGAACACAAGAACATAAGAACACAAGAACACAAGAACATAAGAACACAAGAACATAAGAACATAAGAACACAAGAACATAAGAACACAAGAACATAAGAATACAAGAACATAAGAATACAAGAACATAAGAATACAAGAACATAAGAACACAAGAACATAAGAACATAAGAACACAAGAACACAAGAACATAAGAACACAAGAACATAAGAACACAAGAACATAAGAACATAAGAACATAAGAACACAAGAACATAAGAACACAAGAACATAAGAACATAAGAACACAAGAACATAAGAACATAAGAACATAAGAACACAAGAACATAAGAACACAAGAACACAAGAACACAAGAACATAAGAACACAAGAACATAAGAACATAAGAACACAAGAACATAAGAACATAAGAACACAAGAACATAAGAACACAAGAACATAAGAACATAAGAACACAAGAACATAAGAACATAAGAACACAAGAACATAAGAACATAAGAACACAAGAACATAAGAACATAAGAACACAAGAACATAAGAACACAAGAACATAAGAACATACAAGAACATAAGAACATAAGACACAGACATAAGAACATAAGAACACAAGAACATAAGAACATAAGAACATAAGACACAATAAGAACAAAGAACACAAGAACATAAGAACACAAGAACATAAGAACATAAGAACATAAGAACACAAGAACATAAGAATACAAGAACATAGGAATACAAGAACATAAGAACACAAGAACATAAGAACATAAGAACACAAGAACACAAGAACATAAGAACACAAGAACACAAGACACAAGAACACAAGAACATAAGAACATAAGAACACAAGAACACAAGAACATAAGAACATAAGAAAATAACACTACCTACATCCACCTTTCATCCCCATCCATGAAATGATCTAGTCTCCTTTTAAAGCTCCCTAATGACTCCACACTAACTACCTGTCTACTGAGTCCATTCCAATCACTCACCACCCTATCTGTGAACCAGTTTCTCCCTATTTCCTTTCTAAATCTACGCTTTTCCAGCTTGAATCCGTTACTTCTTGTTCTAGCAAGTTAGCAACACAAGAAGGTCGCTACACAAGAGGACATACAAAACAACTAGGAAAAGGGAGATGCCTGAACAACACAAAGAAGTACAGCTTCCCTCATAGCAATGTAGAAGTTTGGAATGGACTAAATGAGGTGATATCAGCAAAAAATGTACACCAGTGGAAGGAAAGACTGGATAAATGTAGCTACGGAGACGGGACCCCACCAGTGTAGCTCAGGCCCTGTAAAACACAACTAGGTAAATACAACTAGGTAAACACAGGGCATGACAAGGCTGTAGGTACACGTGAGTATGTCTGCGTAAAGGGAGTCTGTCGTGATACCCTCGGAGCAACTCAAGGGCACGCTGGCTCTTTGACAGGCTGAAAGTACAAATAGTTTTCAAGCTGGAGGTTAAGTAAGGCACCATCTCTCTGTCTCTGTGTGTCATTCTGTATGTTCTTATGTTCTTGTGTTCTTGTGTTCTATGTTCTTGTGTTCTTGTGTTCTTATGTTCTTGTGTTCTTATGTTCTTATGTTCTTGTGTTCTTGTGTTCTTGTGTTCTTATGTTCTTGTGTTCTTGTGTTCTTGTGTTTTATGTTCTTGTGTTCTTATGTTCTTGTGTTCTTGTGTTCTTGTGCTTGTTTCTTGTGATGTTCTTATGTTCTTGTGTTCTTGATGTTCTTGTGTTCTTATGTTCTTATGTTATTTTCTTGTGTTTTTTATGTTCTTGGTTCTTGTGTTTATGTTCAGTACCCGGGTTTTAGAGCTTTTTATCTGTTTTATTATACAGCCAAATTCCCACATCCGACCTCCAAAATCCATTTGTCCAAAAAACCATTTTTCACCACCACTTGTGTCTTTGTTTTGGCCATTTTTTTTACTTAGTTTTTTTTAAGTTTTATGAAAACTTTGATTGTGGCTTTATTTCTGCTGAATTTTACTTTGGCGTTTACCACGGACGGCCTTAAAGAGTGCTTTTTTATGTTCTATACCTTTTGTCCCTTACGTTTATGGTTTCTTGATATCCCAACATCCGACTATTCCAATTATGACCTACCTTCGGTCCCCCCAAGGTCGGATAATTAATACTTAGCTGTAGCTGTATTATCCCTGATAGAGATACATTGTTATCAATGGCAACGGCGACCCTAGGATTTGGTGATGAAAATAAAAAAAATGACATGGGTTTTTCCGGGGAAAAATCTCCCTCTGGAAAAAATAATTTCAGGGAAGGCAGATCTAGTCTGCCTCAGAAAATGACCCGCAGTCCCCGTCCTTTTACCCAATTTTTAGTAAAAGGGTAGTCCAAAAAGTTTCTTGTAGAGGGGAGAAGATGTCATTAAGGGAGGATAGTTGTCTCCAAGGTTTTGCAAAAGATGGTGGAAGTGGAAAACTGGGGGAAATAAGAAAATAAGAAGAACATAAGGAAGCTACAAGAGGGTGGGAACCTACACAGGTATTCTGTTACCAACACTACCCACATCCACCTTTTTCATCCCCACCATTAATTTACCAGCCCCCTTTAAAGCTCTCTAATGCTCCCCACTAACTACGGAGTGAGGCACAAAACTCTCTCTGTCTCTCTCTCTGTCTTTGTTTTTCTCTTCTGTCTGTTTCTCTCTCTGTTTTCGTTTTCTCCTCTCTGTCTGTTGTCTCTCTCTTCTGTCCTCTCTCTCGTTTGTTTTCTCTCTCTGTCTGTCTCTCTCTCTCTGTCTGCTTTTCCTCTGTCTCTCTCTCAGTAGCTCACTGATGGCCGCCCACAGGGAGTGGTTTGGTCAAAAAACGGCGGCCATGGTGTTTGAGGGCGTGGCCGCAGGGGGCTGGTCGGAGGACACGCCCACAGGTCAGGTACCGGCCGCGCTTGGTCCCGCAGCAGACTGTTGTTAGATGCTGCAAACACTCCGCCATTCTGGGGGGCATAACAAATAAGAAAAAAAGAAAACATAAGAACATAAGAAGCTACAAGAATCGTGGATGAAAACCTACACGTGGTAAAAGCTCCTGTCTACTTTAACACTACCTACATCACCTCCAATGATACAAAATATCAAGGTTATTTATATTTTTGAGACGTCAATGTGAATTTATTGAAAAAGTAATGAAAACAATGGCTTTGAATCCATTAATCTAATGGGGGCTTGCTTTCTCGCTTTTTCCTTTTAATAACCATACACAACAGAGTCAACCAGCACCTCGGCAACACTCAGAACCACATAATAGGGTCAACCAGAGTTACAGCACCTCACCAAACACTCAGACACCACATACCAGGGTCAACCAGAGTTACCAGCAACCCACCAACACTCAGACACCACATTTAATACGGTCAACCGGAGTACCAGCACCTCAACAACACTCAGACCACCCACATAATAGGGTAAACCAGAGTTACAGCACCTCGGCAACATCAGGGGACACACATAATAGGGTTCAACCAGAGTCACCAGCACCTCACCAACACTCAGGACACCACATAATAGGGTCAACCAGGAGTTACCAGCCACCTACACCAACATCAGACACCACATAATAGGGGTCAAACAGGGGGTAAGTCACCCAGCACCCCTCCACCAAAACTCAGACACCACAATAATAGGTGTCAACCAGAGTGTACCAGCACTCGGCACCATTCAGGACACCACATAATAGGGTCAAACCAGAGTAACCAGCACCTCACAAACACTCAGACACCACATAATAGGGTCAACCAGAGTTACCAGCACTCGGGCAACACTCAGACACTACATCAATAGGGTCAACCAGAGTCACAGCACCTCACCAACACTCAGACACCATAAATCGGGTCAACACAATTGCAAGGAAATATTGGAACTAATTGGGAAATATTAAACACTGACTTTATGATAATGTTCCCACATTGTCTCAAATTTAAAAACTTGAACATACAAAACAAGAAGCCTCAGTTTTATTTATAAAAGATTAATACTACAGCATTCAACGGGCATTTCACAGTGATCTTGCTCTTGTCGATTGTTAATTTTGTATTTAAACTCAACATGTTCTAATGAGGCTTATGAGTTATCCTACAATAGATTTTTATAAATTATTTCAAAAACATTTTCCCATTTAAAGGATTCGTTTGAATAAAAAGAGTGACCATAGCCCATTGATCACCCCAGCTCTAAAAACCACCATAAACAGAAAAACACAGGTTAGCAAAGGACAAGTTCGAAAATGGCCATAACCTTATGGAGATACTTACAGGACAGTATAGAAATAAAATTAAATAGAAACATATATTAACAAAAATCTAGATTCCATAACAGAAATTTAATTGCCAGAGCTACAAACCAACGTAAAATCATGGGTTCAATCAAATAAATTAAAACTTAATATTTCAAAAAACAAATTATATTCTATTTTCAAAATAGGTTTGTGGAAATATCTCCGTCCCTCCAAGATTATTAGATGGGCGAAATTATAGAACACGTCAATCATTGCACCATTATTGGTGTCCACGATGTGATGAAAATTAAATTGGAAGTAATCAAATTGATCAAACATCGTCTGAAATTTCTAAGATAACTGGCATCTATACAGATGTCCGCCAAACTAACTACAGAGGCAATGATCAGCATTTACTATACCTTTGTCACTCACACATCATATATTGTGTTCCTATATGGGCATGCACCAGGCACTCTTTTTTAAGTAAAATTATAATTATCCAATAAGCACAAATAAAAAAAAATTCGGTGTATATTCTTCTTCACAAAGTTCATTCACAAAAAAAAAACCCAGCAAAAGTAATTCTCTGAAACAAAATTTAAAATTCCCGGGTAGGCACAATATTTTAACATTGTTAGTTAATATTCCAAGTCAAGGACCAAAACATTAATTTTCAATGAGTTGAAAATGTTCTAGCCATACAAGAGTAATGAATTAACCTTATTTGTCAATATTTAGAACAACATTATTTAAAAAACGTCGTTCTCAGTCTGGGCCGAAACTCTTTAAGATTTAAAAACAGTGTTATCAGTCTTGGTCGAAACTCTTAATATAAAAAACAGTGTTACTCAGTCCATTGGGTACGAAAAAATATTTAATGATAAAAACAAGTGTTATCAGTCTTTGGTCCCGACAACTCTTTAATTGATAAAAACAGTGTTATCAGTCTTGGTCCGAAAACTCTTTACATGATAAAAAACAGTGTTATCAGTCTTGTCGAAACTCTTTAAGCATAAAAACAGATGTCATCAGCTTGGTCAGAAATCTCTTAAGATAAAAAAACAGTGTCATCAGTCTTGTCCGAAACTCTTTACTGATAAAAACAGTGTTATCAGTCTTGGTCCGGCCGAAACTCTTTAATGTAATAAAAACAGTGTTATCAGTCTTGGTCCGAAACTCTTTAATGATTAAAAACAGTGTTATCAGTCTTGGTCCGAAACTCTTTAATGATAAAAAACAGGGTTATCAGTCTTGTCCGAAAACTCTGTAATGATAAAAAACAGTGTTATCAGTCTTGGTCCGAAAAACTCTTTAATGATAAAAACCGTGTTATCAGTTTGGTCCCGAAACTTCTTTAATGATAAAAAAACAGTGTTATAAGTCTTGGTCCGAAACTCTTTAATGATAAAAAACAGTGTTATCAGTCTTGGTCCGAAAAACTCTTTAATGATTAAAAAAACAAGTGTATCAGGTCTTGGTCCGAAACTCGTTAATGTAAAAACAGTGTATCAGTCTGGTCCGAAAACTCTTTAATGCTAAAACACACAGTGTTATCAGTTCTTGGTCCGAACACTGTCTTTAATGATAAAAACAGTGTTATCAGTCTTGGTCCGAACTCTTTAATGATAAAAAACAGTGTTAATCAGCTTGGTCCGAAAACTCTTTAATGATAAAAACAGTGTTATCAGTCTTGGTCCGAAAACTCTTTAATGATAAAAACAGTGTATCAGTCTTGGTTCGAAACTCTTAATGATAAAAACAGTGTCATCAGTCTTGGTCCGAAACTCTTTAATGATAAAAACATGTCATCAGTCTTGGCCGAAATCCTCTTTAATGATAAAAAACAGTGTTATCAGTCTTGGTCCGAAAACTCTTTAATGATAGGCCTCTTGATAAAAAGTTCTCCTTACAAACTACCAATTTAGTAAGATATAAGAAAAGAACTTAAAAAGATGTAACTTTATCAACAAATATGTAATTAGTATTTTGCCTGCAAGTTATAAATATTTATTTAGTTTATCAGTATGTTTATTTTATTTATTTATCTTTATTGATTTGTATTTTATTTTTATTATTATTATTATTATATATTATTATTATGATTATATCATTATTATTATCATTATTATCATTATCATTATTATTATTATTATATGAGTATTATTTATTATTACAATTATTTGTATTCTGCTACTACTGTAATTCCATTTATTACACGTTTTCATTATCGAATGTAGTTATCATCAGTTGCATAAATTTTCTATGTATGGTAAACTTTATTTAGAAAATAATATTTAGCGAGCTTAAGGTTTCCACGCCCGTAACACTAACAGTAACACCTACATGTCCATCAGGGAAGCTTCGACTCGACGGACCGAGGCTAATGTTTATGAAAATTTTGTATATATTACAACATTGTCTTATTATTAGCAAAAACGTTTACTTACTACTTACTTACTTACTTTCATCCCCATCCATGAATTTCATACAGCCTCCTTTTAAACTCCCCAATGAATCCACACCTAACTACCTGACGGACCTGAATGAGTCCACTTCCAATCATTCACACCCTATTTGTGAACCAGTTTTTTCCCTATTTCCTTTTTTATATCTACGCTTTTGCCAGTTTGAATCCGTTAATTTCTGTTCTACCCTGTTTACTTACTAGCCATAAGAACTTTTCCTTACCTCTCCTTTATTAATATCCCTTTATCCACTTAAAAACTTCTATCAGAAACAACCAACACTGCTTTCATCACAGAACAAGCCTGCCGATGAGTGGCAGGATTACGTCAGGGACAGACTGGCACCTCTTGGACCCCTGGATTGGCCAACACTTCTCTAATCAGGACTATATCTGACCTTATCAGTGTAGGGGCCATTTCATGTTATGGGTACGTTGTGAGGACATTAATCTACACGCCAGGGAGATAAAAACCAGACCCAGAAAACCATACAGAAGAGATAAACAGAGATTATAAGAACGGACAGAGATAAACAGAGATATAAGAACCAGAAACCAGAGATAAAACCAAGAGATATAAGAAACAGAAACCAGAGATAAACCCACAGGTATATAAGAACCAGAACCAGAGATAAACCAGAGATATAAGAACCAGTGAACCAGAGATAAACCAGGAGATTAAGAACCAGAACCAGAGATAAACCCAGATATAAGAACCAGAAACCAGAGAAAACCAGAGATATAAGAACCAGAACCAGAGATAAACCAGAGATATAAGAACCAGAACAGAGATAAAACCCAGATATTAAGAACAGAACAGAGATAAAACCAGAGATATAAGAAACCAGAACCAGAGATAAAACCAGAGATATAAGAACCAGAACCCGAGATTAAACCACAGATATAAGAACCACGAACCAGAGACTAAACCAGAGATATAAAGAACCGGACAGAGATAAAACCAAAGGATATAAGAAACCCCAGAACCAGAGATAAACAGAGATATAAGAACCAGAACCAGAGAATAAACCACAGATATAGAAACCAGAAACCAGAGATAAACCAGAGATATAAGAAACAGACAGAGATAAACCAGAGATATAAGAACGGACAGAGAGAAAACCAGAGATATAAGAACGGGACAGAGATAAACCAGAGATATAAGAACCAGAACCAGAGATTAAAACCCCAGATATAAGAACCCGGACAGAGAAATAAACCAGAGATATAAGAACCGGACAGAGATAAACAGAGACATAAGAACCAGAAACCAGAGATAAACGAGATAAAATATCCTCATGTTATCTTACTTCTTGAAATTAATATCGTTGTGTTACCTTGGAGTAGGACCATGAAGAAATAATAGCCTGTTATCTACCAAAGGAAAAAATTACGATGGCTTGTATTAAGGCCTTGTTAGTCACGGTAGTACTTATTGTTATCCTCATTTAATAGCATGTTACCTTTATTACTGATAACAATAGAAGAATGATTGGAAATTTCCTCTTTGTGTAAATGAAAGTGAGATTTAAGATGAATTAAGAAATGAAAATAAAGTATGAAATGTAGGATATGAGAGAGAGAGAGAGAATGAGAGAGAGGAGAGAGGAGGAGGAGAGGAGAGAGGGGGAGATGAGAGATGCAGAGGAGAGAGAGGAGAAGTAGAGAAGAGAGGAGACCGAGAAGAGAGAGAGACCAGAGAGAGAGGAGAGAGAGAGGAGAAGAGAGAGAGACAGAGAGAGAAGACGACCTGAGTAGAGAGAGAGGTGGGCGATGGAGAGGAGAGATAGAGAGAGAGAGAGAGGAGAGAGCATTTCCCACACTCCATGATCATTCTTTCGTTTTCACAAAGTAATCAAATTGTGTATGGATGGATTACCCGATAGATTATCTCCGCAGCAAAACAGCAGAGTGTGGGTGTACGTAGATAAACTAAAGTCGCCAGGACCAACTTGTTTCTTCGATTGACAGACGTGTGGTGGCGTGAATACTTACTACATTCCTGTACATCCATGATTTCAGGGACAGTAGAAAGGGGCTATCTGGAGAGTCTGTGTCATATTGGTTTCATTGTGTCTTAGTATGCGATAATGAACAAATTACAAAAAATATCCACAGTGAGTGGCGGAACCAACACTAAGGTCGCAGCTAGTGTTTTGTTTGAGTTGTCCTCCCACTCCACCGACCCCTAAAAAAAAAAAAAAAAAAAAAAAAAGATCTAGGTTGTAGGTAGCTAGGAAATTTCGACCCTAAAAAAAAAAAAAAAAAAAAAAAAAATCTAGGTGTAGTAGACATTTCTCGGACCCCTAAAACAAAAAAAAAAAAAAAATCTAGGTGTAGCTAGACATTTCGACCCATAAAAAAAAATAAAAAAAAACAAAAAAAAAAAAAACGGGGAGGATGGTCCGAAAATGTCAAAGTCGAATACTGAGTGTTCCGAATACGAGAGGTTTTACGTAGTTCCTTTCCAGTATTTCACTTTTGTAATAGCTGTTGGCAATCTAGGAGTTTATATGCTCGTTCAGTAGTCCATACCATCATTGTCACGTGGTCAGGTTCACTTTTTGTCTATTGTTCCTAATTAAATCAATATGCCATGCAGCTTATGTTGGGATCTGCACTAGGAAGTACCTGTCTGATTGCTCTACTACTTCCATGGGCAGCTACAAAGATTCAAGTGAATAATTTGATCTGAGTAGAAATGGACACAAAAATCATGCAATTACCACGAGCAATCATGGTATGGGCTACAAAATACGAGCCAATAGTGTCACCAATTTTTTTTTGTCCCCACTGTCCCCACTTCTCCCTGACTAGTAGAAAAGGTGTGGGGGCTTTGAGAGTATATGTTTGTTAAGAAGAAGAAGAAGGGTACCCAAGGCAGAGTAGAGACTGAGAGAGGGAAGGAGGTGGAAAGTGGACTAGTAGAAGCTTTGAGAGTATATGTTTGTTACGAAGAAGAAGAAGGGTAGCAAAGGCCAGAGTGAGTAGAGACTGAGGAGGAAGGGGAGTGGAAGTGTTCTAGTAGAAGCTTTGGGAGTATGTGTTGTTAAGAAGAAGAAGAAGGGTACCCAAGGAAGAGTAGGAGGACTGAGAGAGGGAAGGACCACTTGGTGGGGAAGTGTTCTAGTAGAAGCTTTGAGAGTGATATGTTTGTTAAGAAGAAGAAAGGGTACCCAATGCAGAGTAGAGACTGAGAGAGGGGAGGAGGTGGAAGTGTCTATAGTAGAAGCTTTTGTGGTATATATTGTTAACCCTTGAGGCCCGAACGTAGTATTTCTATAGTAATTCTGGCAACCCTTATAGAGCCGTGTTTTTGTGGTTCCCAAGCACCGTCCTGGATTACGAAGAACACTCACAATAAACTACTGGCCTGAAAATGTGTGTTATACTGCTTTGGTATTGTTTGCAAATGTTTTGGGACTGGATTATATCGGCCCCTACCAAGATTGTTGTGGTTGGTTTGTCGCAGAAACCAATCCGTTTTTCAATTTGCGAGGAGAAAAAAAACGGTTTTCGTACCAAGGACGATGCTTTGGACGACAAAAACACGGCTATAGGACAATATTAATGAATATAGACTTATTTCTATACATATCCCCTGTATTGTATCTTGTCCACTGCTAATTTAGTTTAAAAGTATATTAAGTAACTTTTCGTAATTTTATGGCTAACATCACGAACAATTTTATATAGCAAAGGAAAGATGGGCTTGAAGGGCGTTAATTAAGAAGACGAAGAAGGTTAATAACCCGCGTTGTGTGAGTGGTGTGTGCCCGCCCCGCCCACACAGGCAGCCCAGCACCAGCAACACCCACCAGCGACATGCATGGGACACCACCACTCCCTCACACAATATACACCAACCACCACCACCACACCACCACCACCTTAGATCTTGTGACTAATAGGGTTATCTGGGCTATCATTTATCTCCAGGTGGCTTCTTCCGACCACCAAAAAAAGAGTGAGAGAGAGAGAGAGAGGGAGAGAGAGAGAGAGCCGAGAGGAGAGGAGAGAGGAGAGAGAGGAGACTGAGAGGAGGAATGAGGAAGAGGAGGAGAGAGAGAGAGATGAGACGAAGGAGAGAGAGGGAGAGAGAGAGAGGAGAGAGGAGGAGGAGAGAGAGAGAGAGAGAGAGAGAGAAGAGAGTCGGGAGAGGCGTGGGGTGGACGCGAGAGAGATGAGAGGGAGAGAGAAGGGCACGAGCGAGACCCGACGAGAGAATGGAGGGTAGAGGTAGTGGAGAGAGTTGAGGAGAGGAGGAGAAGAGGAGATTAGAGTTAGAGAGAGGGGTGAGTGAGAAGGGAGAGAGAGAGAGAGAGAGAGAGAGATGGAGAGACGAGGAGAGAGAGAGAGAGATGAAGAGAGAGAGAGAGAGAAGAGGAAGAGAGAGAGGAGAGAGAGAGAGAGAGAGGGAGAGGAGAGAGGAGAGAGAGGAGAGTGAGATGATGGAGACGAGAGAGAGACGAGGAGGACGAGAGAGAAGAGGGAGAGAGGGAGAAGAGGGAGAAGACGGTGAGAGAGGGGAGAGACGGAAGAGAGAGAAGAGAGAAGAGCGGGAGGAGAGAGACGGAGGAGAGAGAGAGAGAGAGACATTTCCCACACCTCATTAATCTATTTCTTTCGTTTTCACAAGTAATCAAATTGTGATGGATGGATTACCCGATAGATTACTCTCCGCAGCAAACAGCAGAGTGTGGGTGTACCGTAGATAACACTAAAGTCGCCAGGACAACTTTTTTTCTTCGATTTACAGACGTGTGGTGGCGTTAATACTTACTACATTTGTACATCCATGATTTCAGGACAGTTAGAAGGAGAGTCTGTGTCATATTGTGTCTTCATCTGTGTCTTAGTATGGCTATAAATGAACAAATTACAAAAATATCACCAGAGTGGCGACCAACACTAAGGTCGCCAGCTAGTGTTTATGTTCTGAGTGTCCGCCCACCTCCCACCTGACCCCTAAAAAAAAAAAAAAAAAAAAAAAGATCTAGGTGTAGCTAGGAAATTTCGACCCCTAAAAAAAAAAAAAAAAAAAAAATCTAGGTGTAGCTAGGACATTTCGACCCCTAAAAAAAAAAAAAAAAAAAAAATCTAGGTGTAGCTAGGACATTTCGACCCCTAAAAAAAAAAGAAAAAAAAAAAAAAAAGGAGGAGGTCCGAATAATGTCAAAGTCCGAATAATGAGTGTCCGAATACGAGAGGTTTTACTGTAGTTCCTTTCCAGTATTTCACTTTTGTAATAGCTGTTGGAATCTAGGAGTTATATGCTCGTATTCGTAGTCACATACCATCATTGTACGTGGTCATTGTTCACTTTTTGTCTTGTCCTAATTAAATCAATATGTCATGCCAGCTCTGTTGTGATTGCAATAGGAGTACACTGTATGATTGCTCTACTACTTTCCATGGCAGCTACAAGATCTCTGTTGTGATTGCAATAGGAGTACTGTATGATTGCTCTAGTACTTTCCATGGCAGCTACAAGATCTCTGTTGTGATTGCAATAGGAGACTGATGATTGCTCTACGACTTTCCATGGCAGCACAAGATCTCTGTTGTGATTGCAATAGGAGTACTGTATGATTGCTCTACTACTTTCCATGGCAGCTACAAGATCTCTGTTGTGATTGCAATAGGAGTACACTGTATGATTGCTCTAGTACTTTCCATGGCAGCTACAAGATCTCTGTTGTGATTGCAATAGGAGTACTGTAGGATTGCTCTACTACTTTCCATGGCAGCTACAAGATCAAGTGAATAATTTTGACTGAGTAGAAATGGAACAAAATCATAGCAATTACCACGAGCAATCATGGTATGTGACTACGAATACGAGCAATAGTGTCACCCTTTTTTTTTGTCCCACTGTCCCCACTCTCCCCTGACTAGTAGAGGCTTTGAGAGTA
Source organism: Chionoecetes opilio (assembly GCA_016584305.1). NCBI lineage: Eukaryota > Metazoa > Arthropoda > Malacostraca > Decapoda > Majidae > Chionoecetes > Chionoecetes opilio. The sequence goes on from JACEEZ010019360.1 coordinate 193,154, forward strand.
TATGTTTGTTAAGAAGAAGAAGGTTACCCAAGACAGAGTAGAGACTGAGAGAGGGAAGGAGGTGGTGGAAGTGTCTAGTAGAGGCTTTGAGAGTATATGTTTGTTAAGAAGAAGAAGAAGGGTAGCAAAGGCAGAGTAGAGACTGAGAGAGGGGAGGAGGTGGTGGAAGTGTCTAGTAGAGGCTTTGAGAGTATGTGTTTGTTAAGAAGAAGAAGGTTACCCAAGACAGAGTAGAGACTGAGAGAGGGAAGGAGGTGGTGGAAGTGTCTAGTAGAAGCTTTGTGAGTATATGTTTGTTAAGAAGAAGAAGGTTACCAAAGGCAGAGTAGAGACTGAGAGAGGGGAGGAGGTGGTGGAAGTGTCTAGTAGAGGCTTTGAGAGTATATGTTTGTTAAGAAGAAGAAGAAGGGTACCAAGGCAGAGTAGAGACTGAGAGAGGGAAGGAGGTGGAAGTGTCTAGTAGAAGCTTTGAGAGTATATGTTTGTTAAGAAGAAGAAGAAGGGTATCCAAGGCAGAGTAGAGACTGAGAGAGGGAAGGAGGTGGAAGTGTCTAGTAGAGGCTTTGTGAGTATATGTTTGTTAAGAAGAAGAAGAAGGGTACCCAAGGCAGAGTAGAGACTGAGAGAGGGAAGGAGGTGGAAGTGTCTAGTAGAAGCTTTGAGAGTATATGTTTGTTAAGAAGAAGAAGAAGGGTACCCAAGGCAGAGTAGAGACTGAGAGAGGGAAGGAGGTGGAAGTGTCTAGTAGAAGCTTTGTGAGTATATATTTGTTAAGAAGAAGAAGAAGGGTACCCAAGGCAGAGTAGAGACTGAGAGAGGAAGGAGGTGGAAGTGTCTAGTAGAAGCTTTGTGAGTATATGTTTGTTAAGAAGAAGAAGAAGGGTACCCAAGGCAGAGTAGAGACTGAGAGAGGGAAGGAGGTGGAAGTGTCTAGTAGAAGCTTTGTGAGTATAGTTTGTTAAGAAGAAGAAGAAGGGTACCCAAGGCAGAGTAGAGACTGAGAGAGGGGAGGAGGTGGAAGTGTCTAGTAGAAGCTTTGTGAGTATATGTTTGTTAAGAAGAAGAAGAAGGGTACCAAGGCAGAGTAGAGACTGAGAGAGGGGAGGAGGTGGAAGTGTCTAGTAGAAGCTTTGTGAGTATATATTTTTTAAAAGAAGAAGAAGAAGGGTACCCAAGGCAGAGTAGAGACTGAGAGAGGGAAGGAGGTGGAAGTGACTAGTAGAAGCTTTGTGAGTATATATTTGTTAAGAAGAAGAAGAAGGGTACCCAAGGCAGAGTAGAGACTGAGAGAGGGGAGGAGGTGGAAGTGTCTAGTAGAAGCTTTGTGAGTATATATTTGTAAGAAGAAGAAGAAGGGTACCCAAGGCAGAGTAGAGACTGAGAGAGGGAAGGAGGTGGAAGTGTCTAGTAGAAGCTTTGTGAGTATATGTTTGTTAAGAAGAAGAAGAAGGGTACCCAAGGCAGAGTAGAGACTGAGAGAGGGGAGGAGGTGGAAGTGTCTAGTAGAAGCTTTGTGAGTATATGTTTGTTAAGAAGAAGAAGAAGGGTACCCAAGGCAGAGTAGAGACTGAGAGAGGGGAGGAGGTGGAAGTGTCTAGTAGAAGCTTTGTGAGTATATATTTGTAAGAAGAAGAAGAAGGGTACCCAAGGCAGAGTAGAGACTGAGAGAGGGAAGGAGGTGGAAGTGACTAGTAGAAGCTTTGTGAGTATATATTGTTAAGAAGAAGAAGAAGGGTACCCAAGGCAGAGTAGAGACTGAGAGAGGGGAGGAGGTGGAAGTGTCTAGTAGAAGCTTTGTGAGTATATATTTGTTAAGAAGAAGAAGAAGGGTACCCAAGGCAGAGTAGAGACTGAGAGAGGGAAGGAGGTGGAAGTGTCTAGTAGAAGCTTTGAGAGTATATGTTTGTTAAGAAGAAGAAGAAGGGTACCCAAGGCAGAGTAGAGACTGAGAGAGGGGAGGAGGTGGAAGTGACTAGTAGAAGCTTTGAGAGTATATGTTTGTTAAGAAGAAGAAGAAGGGTACCCAAGGCAGAGTAGAGACTGAGAGAGGGGAGGAGGTGGAAGTGACTAGTAGAAGCTTTGTGAGTATATATTTGTTAACCCCTTGAGGCCCAGAACGTATATTTCTATAGTAATTTGGCAACCATTATAGAGCCGTGTTTTTGTGGTCCAAGCACCGTCCTGGATTACGAAGACCACTCCAATAACACTTGCTGAAATGTGTGTTATACTGCTTTGTGATATTGTTTGCAATGTTTTGGACTGATTATTATTTCGGCCCCTACCAAGCTTGTTGTGTTGTTGTCGCAGAAACCAATCCGTTTTCAATTGCGAGAAAAAACGGTCTTCGTACCAAGACGATGCTTGGACGACAAAAACACGGCTATAGACAATATTAATGAATATAGACTATTTTATACATATCCCCTGTATTGTACTCTTGTCCACTAGCTAATTTAGTATAAGTATATTAAGTAACTTTTCGTAATTTTATGGCTAACATCAGACAATTTTATATAGCAAAGGAAAGATCTGGGCTTGAAGGCGTTAATTAAGAAGACGAAGAAGGTTAATACCCGCGTTGTGTGAGTGGTGTGTGCCCCGCCCCGCCCCACACAGGCAGCCCAGCACCAGCAACACCCACAGCGACATCATGGACACCACACTCCCTCACACAATACTACACCACCACCACCACCACCACCACCACCACCTTATATCTTGTGACTAATAGGGTTATCTTGGGCTATCATTTTATCTCCAAGTGGCTTCTTCCTGACCACAAGAGAGAGAGAGAGAGAGAGAGAGAGAGAGACGAGGAGAGAGAGCAGAGAAGAGAAGAGAGAGAGAGCGAAGAGGTAGATAGAGAAGACAAAGGGAGAGAGAAGAAGAGAGAGAGAGATGGGGGACGCGCCAGAGAAGGAGCAGAGAGAGAGACGACAGAGAGGAAAGGAAAGATCGAGAGAAGAGAGCAGACGCAGAACACACAGACATTAGATGGATAGAAGAGGACGAGGCAAGACTGCAGAGAGAGCTCAGAGAGAGAGGAGAGAGAGAGAGAGAGGAGAGAGAGAGAGAGAGAGAGGAGAGAGAGAGAGGAGAGAGAGAGAGAGAGAGAGAGAGAGAGAGAGAGAGAGAGAAGAGAGAGAGAGAGAGGAGAAGAGAGAGAGAGAGAGAGAGAGAGAGAGAGAGAGAGAGAGAGAGAGAGAGAGAGAGAGAGAGAGAGAGAGGAGAGACGAGAGAGAGGAGAGAGAGAGAAGAGAGAGAGAGAGAGAAGAGAGAGAGAGATGAGAGAGAGAGAGAGAGAGAGAGAGAGAGAGAGAAGAGAGAGAGAGAGAGAGAGAGAGAGAGAGAGAGAGAGAGGAGGCTAAGGAAGTGAGATAGAAAAGAAAACATGATAGATTGAAAAATGCAAAAGAGGGAAAATCTGCCAGACATCAGAGTCCTATGGCACTGAGGGAATTAGAGGTCATGGACTGAGGGAAATTAGAGGTCCTATGACTGAGGGACATTAGAGGTCATGGCACTGAGAGAGACATAGAGGTCCATGGCACTGAGGGAACATTAGAGGTCCTAATGGCACTGAGGGGAATTAGAGGTCCTATGCATGAGGAAATAGAGTCCTATGGCACTGAGGAACATTAAGTCCTATGGCAAAAGGGAAATTAGAGGTCTATGCCAGGGAACATAGAGGTCCTATGGCACTGAGGGAACATTAGAGGTCCTATGGCACTGAGGGAACATTAGAGGTCCTATGGCACTGAGGGAACATTAGAGGTCCTATGGACTGAGGGAACATTAGAGGTCCTATGGCACTGAGGGAACATTAGAGGTCCTATGGCACTGAGGGAACTTTAGATGTCCTATGGCACTGAGGGAACATTAGAGGTCCTATGGCACTGAGGGAACATTAGAGGTCCTATGGCACTGAGGGAACATTAGAGGTCCTATGGCACTGAGGGAACATTAAGGTCCTATGGCACTGAGGGAACATTAGAGGTCCTATGGCACTGAGGGAACTTTAGATGTCCTATGGCACTGAGGGAACATTAGAGGTCCTATGGCACTGAGGGAACATTAGAGGTCCTATGGCACTGAGGGAACATTAGAGGTCCTATGGCACTGAGGGAACATTAGAGGTCCTATGGCACTGAGGGAACATTAGAGGTCCTATGGGACTGAGGGAACATTAGAGGTCCTATGGCACTGAGGGAACATTAGAGGTCCTATGGCACTGAGGGAACTTTAGAGTCCTATGGCACTGAGGGAACATTAGAGGTCCTATGGTACTGAGGGAACATTAGAGGTCCTATGGCACTGAGGGAACATTAGAGGTCCTATGGCACTGAGGGAACATTAAGAGGTCCTATGGCACTGAGGGAACATTAGAGGTCCTATGGCACTGAGGGAACATTAGAGGTCCTATGGCACTGAGGGAACATTAGAGGTCCTATGGCACTGAGGGAACATTAGAGGTCCTATGGCACTGAGGGAACATTAGAGGTCCTATGGCACTGAGGGAACATTAGAGGTCCTATGGCACTGAGGAGAACATTAGAGGTCCTATGGCACTGAGGGAACATTAGAGGTCCTATGGCACTGAGGGAACATTAGAGGTCCTATGGCACTGAGGGAACATTAGAGGTCCTATGGCACTGAGGGAACATTAGAGGTCCTATGGCACTGAGGGAACATTAGAGGTCCTATGGCACTGAGGGAACATTAGAGGTCCTATGGCACTGAGGGAACATTAGAGGTCCTATGGCACTGAGGGAACATTAGAGGTCCTATGGCACTGAGGGAACATTAGAGGTCCTATGGCACTGAGGGAACATTAGAGGTCCTATGGCACTGAGGGAACATTAGAGGTCCTATGGCACTGAGGGAACATTAGAGGTCCTATGGCACTGAGGGAACATTAGAGGTCCTATGGCACTGAGGGAACATTAGAGGTCCTATGGCACTGAGGGAACATTAGAGGTCCTATGGCACTGAGGGAACATTAGAGGTCCTATGGCACTGAGGGAACATTAGAGGTCCTATGGCATGAGGACATTAGAGGTCCTATGGGATGAGGAACATTAGAGGTCCTATGGCACTGAGGGAACATTAGAGGTCCTATGGCACTGAGGGAACTTAGATGTCCTATGGCACTGAGGGAACATTAGAGGTCCTATGGCACTGAGGGAACATTAGAGGTCCTATGGCACTGAGGGAACATTAGAGGTCCTATGGCACTGAGGGAACATTAGAGGTCCTATGGCACTGAGGGAACATAGAGGTCCTATGGCACTGAGGGAACATTAGAGGTCCTATGGCACTGAGGGAACATTAGAGGTCCTATGGCACTGAGGGAACATTAGAGGTCCTATGGCACTGAGGGAACATTAGAGGTCCTATGGCACTGAGGGAACATTAGAGGTCCTATGGCACTGAGAGAACATTAGAGGTCCTATGGCACTGAGGGAACATTAGAGGTCCTATGGCACTGAGGGAACATTAGAGGTCCTATGGCACTGAGGGAACATTAGAGGTCCTATGGCACTGAGGGAACATTAGAGGAACAAGAAGTAAAGGATTTAAGCTGTAAAAAGCGTAGATTAAATAAAGAAATAGGGAGAAACTGGTTCACAAATAGGGTGGTGAATGATTGGCATGGACTCTGTTATCAGGTAGTTAGTGTGGAGTCATTGGGGAGCTTTAAAAGGAGGCTGGATAAATTCATGGATGGGGATGAAAGGTGGATGTAGGTAGTGTTATGTAACAGGAACTACCATGTGTAGGTCTCACGGCCTCTTGTAGCTTCCTTATTTTCTTATGTTCTTATGTTTTTTTTCTACTACTATATCCATGACTGCAAGGGAGGGAGCTGATATCTACTGCTACTGCTACTACTACTACTACTACTACTACTACTATATCCATGACTGCAAGTGAGGGAGCTGATATCTACTGCTACTGCTACTGTACTACTACTACTACTACTACTACTACTACTACTATATCCATGACTGCAAGGGAGGGAGCTGATATCTACTGCTACTGCTACTACTACTACTACTACTACTACTACTACTACTACTACTACTACTACTATATCCATGACTGCAAGTGAGGGAGCTGATATCTACTGCTACTGCTACTACTACTACTACTACTCCTACTACTATATCCATGACTGCAAGGGAGGGAGCTGATATCTACTGTTACTGCTACTACTACTACTACTACTACTACTACTACTACTACTACTACTACTACTACTACAACTACTACTATATCCATGACTGCAAGGGAGGGAGCCTGAAATCTACTGCTACTGCTACTACTACTGCTACTACTACTACTACTATATCCATGACTGCAAGGGAGGGAGCCTGAAATCTACTGCTACTGCTACTACTACTACTACTATATCCATGACTGCTGCAGATTTCTTGAAGAATTGATATAGCAAAAGTTGAGTCATTGGGGTCAAGAACAATTTCGTTTCGTCTCTCTCTCTCTCTCTCTCTCTGTCTCTTGAACGCTGGACTGGCCATTGAAGTGACTCAGAGTCTTGTCGCAATCATAGGCACAGGACGCTACCAAGTGTCTAGTTAGCATGACTACACGAAAAAATGTTATCAGTAGCCGTAGAGTACGCCGTAGGTCCAATGAAAAGTGAAATATAGATTATTTCAAATTTGGCAGGGTGTTTTCTTATGTAAAATTGAATTTTAAGGGTGGTTTGTCCGCTTCAACTTTTTGGTTTGAGCACTTCTTGCTATGCAAAAATGGACTTTTATATTTATATGCAAAACATAGCTTAGCCCCGCTAAAGTAACGGCTTCATTTGCACCTATCATCAATTCTTGATCGTCTTTTTCAGGATGGCTTCTCCTTGTAAAACAAGTGGGTCGAAGCCCGCAACTAGACAGAGCTCTGGATCCAAGTTGGCCGCCTTTGTTGGCGGTGGACGAGAGTTTGCCGAGAGTGAGGTGCCTACGTATACTGAAGACTCAAGGGAAAAAGAGAGAAACAAGAAAAGTAGCTACTGGGTGCACCAAGGCTATTAGCAAGACTTCTAATAGCCTTGAGGAGCACTCTATTATCAGCCATGCTTCCAGAGGTCAATTTATCACACTGTATGAAGACAAGAGCGTGTAGCTGCCACGTTTAGTGACATAAGAACATAAGAAAATAAGGAAGCTACAAGAGGCTGCGAGACCTAAACAAGGTAGTTCCTGTTACTTAACACTATCTACATCCACCTTTCATCCCCATCCATGAATTTATCCAGCCTCCTTTTGAAGCTCCCTATTGACTCCACACTAACTACCTGACTACTGAGTCCATTCCAATCATTCACCACCCTATTTGTGAACCAGTTTTTCCCTATTTCTTTTTTATATCTACGCCCTTCCAGCTTGAATCCATTACTTCTTGTTCTAGTCTGGTTAAAAGCCGTACGAACTTTTCCTATCTCTCCTTTATCAAATCCCTTTATCCACTTAACTTCTATCAGATCGCCCCTTACTCTGCGTCTCTCGAGTGAGTGTAATTTTAATAGCTTCAATATCTTCTCATAGCTAATGAGTGACGCCCTTCTCGGTAGCAGCCAGTAGCCACGGACACGCAGCCCGCCATGCCCGGGTGCATATTCACCAACTGTAACCTGCAGGGGCACTCCGATTCAAGTGTGGGAAATTCTGGAGTTTTAAGGCAGACCCAAAGAAAACGAGCGCAAAACCACACACCGTATGGTAGAAGTAATTTGCTTTTATTCTGTCCTATGTAAGTATAGCCCGGGTTCTTATATTGTTATTTGTGGTGTATTTACATATATTGTTATGATAATAGCAGCAAACGGGCACAAAAGGCGTAAAAGATATGTTTACGGGGATAGATAAGCTGGTAACGGCTCAAAGAGAGATTTCAAAACAATATATCGAAAAACTAAGTCCAGATTCGTGATCAAGCACGCACGAAAGCTAATAGGAACCAAGTGTCATCAAAATCTGGGGCCAAAAAAAATTGGTCAAATTTTGAAGGAAAATGAAGTCTTGAAAAATGTCGTGAAAAACACATTTGCATGTATATCTCAAGACCCGTAGCAGCTAGGCGAACACGGTATAGAGTGTAAACGATTCAGCCTGCGACTGTGGTCCCTCTGGTATAAACAGATTAAAATTTCATCCATAAATAATCCAATAAATCAAAGTTTTGTAAAGGTAAAAAAACTTTATATCTCAAATACTTGATTTGCTAGGACAGAACGGACAGATCCCCAGGGCAGATCTCGTTAAGCTGGACATCATTTATTTATGTCGATTTTCGTCTAGGATCAATAGTTTCATTGTAAAATGTCGTAAAACCAAATCAAGCCAGAGTTTTGGTTTATTTTGCAGCCCAAAGTCCCCCTTCTTGCATTCCCCCTTTCCTCCTTCACCTGACCCCATTGCATCTCAGTAATGTTAGTTCAGTATCAGATGATATAAAATGATAGGTGGAGAAACTACTGCAATAGCAGAGAGAGAGAGAGAGAGAGAGAGAGAGAGAGAGAGAGAGAGAGAGAAAAGCAATGAACATATTTTCAAGAAACTGACCTGAAGCTTTGTATTGCACCTGGGCTTATCCAAAATGACCTCACTTCTCCCCCAAAACTGCCCTTCTCCTCTCTCTCTCTCTCTCTATTTGAGCCGTTCTCAGCTTATTTATCCCCGTAAACTGTGGCCGGACAGTTTGCCTACGGACACTTTGCCTACGGACAGTTTGCCTACGGACACTTTGCCTACGGACAGTTTGCCTACGGACACTTTGCCTACGACTGCACGAGTTTGCCTACGGACAGTTTGCCTACGGACACTTTGCCTACGGACAGCTTTGCCTACGGACAGTTTGCCTACGGACACTTTGCCTACGGACAGTTTGCCTACGGACAGTTTGCCTACGGACACTTTGCCTACGGACAGTTTGCCTACGGACACTTTGCCTACGGACAGTTTGCCTACGGACACTTTGCCTACGGACAGTTTGCCTACGGACAGTTTGCCTACGGACACTTTGCCTACGGACAGTTTGCCTACGGACAGTTTGCCTACGGACACTTTGCCTACGGACAGTTTGCCTACGGACAGTTTGCCTACGGACAGTTTGCCTACGGACAGTTTGCCTACGGACACTTTGCCTACGGACACTTTGCCTACGGACACTTTGCCTACGGACAGTTTGCCTACGGACAGTTTGCCTACGGACAGTTTGCCTACGGACAGTTTGCCTACGGACACTTTGCCTACGGACAGTTTGCCTACGGACAGTTTGCCTACGGACAGTTTGCCTACGGACACTTTGCCTACGGACAGTTTGCCTACGGACAGTTTGCCTACGGACACTTTGCCTACGGACACTTTGCCTACGGACAGTTTGCCTACGGACAGTTTGCCTACGGACACTTTGCCTACGGACACTTTGCCTACGGACAGTTTGCCTACGGACATTTGCCAACGGACAGTTTGCCTACGGACAGTTTGCCTACGGACAGTTTGCCTACGGACACTTTGCCTACGGACAGTTTGCCTACGGACAGTTTGCCTACGGACACTTTGCCTACGGACAGTTTGCCTACGGACAGTTTGCCTACGGACAGTTTGCCTACGGACAGTTTGCCTACGGACACTTTGCCTACGGACACTTTGCCACGGACAGTTTGCCTACGGACAGTTTGCCTACGGACACTTTGCCTACGGACAGTTTGCCTACGGACAGTTTGCCTACGGACAGTTTGCCTACGGACAGTTTGCCTACGGACAGTTTGCCTACGGACAGTTTGCCTAGGACAGTTTGCCTACGGACAGTTTGCTACGGACAGTTTGCTACGGACAGTTTGCCTACGTGACAAGTTGCTACGGACAGTTTGCCTACGGACATTGCCTACGGACAAATTTGCCTACGGCATTGCCTAGGAAGTTTGCCTACGGACAGTTGCTAGGACAGTTTGCCTACGGACACTTGCCTACGGAACATGTCCTACGGAACAGTCTTGCACTACGGAGCACTTTGCCTACGGACAATTGCCTACGGAACTTTGCCTACGGAAATTCTGTACGGACATTGCCTACGGCAGTTTGCCTACGGCATTGCCTACGGCAGTTGCCTACGGACACTTTGCCTACGGAACTGTGCCTACGGACAGTTTGCTAGGACAGTTTGCCTACGGACATTTGCCTACGGAATTTGCTACGGAACTTGCCTACGGACATTTGCCTACGGACAGTTTGCTTCGGACACTTTGCTACGGACATTTGCCCACGGACAGTTTGCCTAGGAAAATTTTGCTAGGAAACTTGCCTAGGCACATTTGCCGGTAGGAACATTGTTGAGGTAGGAAGTTGTCGGTAGGCATTGGTACGGTAGGCAAATTGTCCGTAGGCAAAGTGTCCGTAGGCAAACTGTCCGGTAGGCAAATTGTCCGGTAGGCAAATTGTTCGGTAGGCAAATTGTCGGTAGGCAAATGTCCGTAGGCAAATGTCCGGTAGGCAAATGTCCGGTAGGCAAATTGTCCGGTAGGCAAATGTCCGGTAGGCAAACTGTCCGGTAGGCAAACTGTCCGTAGGCAAATGTCCGGTAGGCAAACTGTCCGGTAGGCAAATGTCGGTAGGCAAATGTCCGGTAGGCAAATGTTCGGTAGGCAAATGTCCGGTAGGCAAATTGTCCGGTAGGCAAATTGTCCGGTAGGCAAATGTTCGGTAGGCAAACTGTCCGGTAGGCAAATGTCCGGTAGGCAAATTGTCCGGTAGGCAAATTGTCCGGTAGGCAAACTGTCGGTAGGCAAACTGTCCGGTAGGCAAACTGTCCGGTAGCAAACTGCCGGTAGGCAAATCTGTTCGCGTAGGCAAATGTCCGGTAGGCAAATGTCCGGTAGGCAAACTGTCCGTAGGCAAACTGTCGGTAGGCAAACTGTCCGGTAGGCAAACTGTCGGTAGGCAAACTGTCCGTAGGCAACTGTCGGTAGGCAATTCCGGTAGGCAAACTGTCCGGTAGGCAAACTGTCCGGTAGGCAAACTGTCCGGGTATCCCCGTAAACATATCTTTTACGCCTTTTGCGCCTGTTTGCTGCTATTATCTTAACAATATATGTAAATACACAACAAATAACAATATAAGAACCCGGGCTATACTTACATAGGACAGAGTAAGGCCCGGTTCACACTTCACGTCTTTGCTGGACGTAGCCTACCTGTGTCTTGTCATCAGTGACTCACAGTACGTCACAGTCACGTCACTTCCTGCCTGTGAAGTTTAGCAGGTTCCGTACGGCACATGCTGGAGCAGTGTTGACGTCACTGACCTAAAAGAACTTGCGTCCAATCAACATTATATGGAGCTCCCAACTTTGTCCACCTTCTACGTGGGCGTGGCGATCAGTGAGGTCACTCTGACGTCACTGATCGCCACGCCCACGTAGCCACGGACAGCAAGGACGTGTAGTTAAAGACGTTTATTTGTTAGGTTGTTAATAATATTGTCATTGTTTGTGTTTTCTTTGAGATAGTTTTTAGTATAGAACTATCGCCTCTTTTCTTGTTAATGCATTTAGTAGTGTTATTTTTACTTGGACAAAGTGTATCATATTTTTTTTTTGTTATGACGTTAAAAATTCTGCAAAAACTTTGTCAATAAACTACTACTACTAGTGTGAACCCAGCCTAAAAGCAAATTACTTCCACCATACAATACAGTGTGTTGTTTCACGCTCGTTTTCTTTGGGTCTGCCCTTAAAACTCCAGAATTTCCCACAATTGAATCAGAGTTCCCCTGCAGGTTACAGTTGGTGAATATGCTGCCCGGGTGCCCATATAAGAACGTCAAATCTTCTAGTGTGGTAATATATAAATAAAAATACTTGTGTGCGTGTGTATGTACATGTGATTTCCGTGCCTAATGGTAGGTACGTGACACTGGTGCAGGCCTGGCGGTGAATACATAACCTGTCACCACCACTGTTTTCCTTCCTGCCTGCACGCTGTTTTAACAAGGGTGTCTGTGTGGGAGCCTGTAACTAGGCGACAAGGCCAACCGTGCAGTGTGCGATTATGCCACCTTATTTGTGCGTGTGAACGTGACACTCGTTATATTCTGGCTCTGTATTTACACTTGGCGCGGAGAAGGTCCCGGGCACAGTGAAGCAAGACAGTGTGAGTCCAGGGAAAGAATAAAATACTGTTACTTGATACGTGATGTGGCACAAGAGCAAGGTGTAAATATTGATACAGGACTACTGAGTGTCAAGGTGCAGGGCTGGCGATCAGATGCCAGGCAATAACAATGTTTTGTCGGTATGGATGTGTGTGGCAATGTCAAATGCCTCCAACACAATATATAATTATAGTTTTGTTCTCTATAAACAGTAATGGCTTCAGCCTCCCTGACGTGTGCCTGATGGACAACAATTACGTCACAGTGTTGACAGAGGTACGGTAACTATGATCCGTATTGAGTCACTGATGGACTGAGAGATGGTTACTCTGTAGGTACTTGCAACTCTATCAATAGCTAGGTACTCTGCACTCTAGAGGGAAGTACACCCACGTCTGTAGCCATAATGTCAGACAGTACCTCTAGGGCATTGAGGCAGGGGCGTATTTAGGATCTTGAAACATTGGGGGCTTAGCCCAGCCAAGAGATCTTTACATTTTTACAGGATAATTTTCAATGTATTTATGAGTGTAATGAGTATCAGGTGCGAGACACTGTGCTCTACTAAAAGGCTCGGGTAATTTGCTTAGGATAACTTTCGCAACATGAAATTAAAATAAAATTAAGACAATCTGAGTTGGGGTTCAACTTTGTTATTATTTATATTTTCATCAGTAGGAGTAAAACCCTAAGACAAAGACCTCGAGCTTTGGCGTGATGAAGCAGTCCTATAGATTGTATATTCCCAAGGCTTGGTTCAGTACTGAAATCTGACAAACTGCGGACTTATAACTACTTTTTTTTTTTTTACATCACAAAGGACTGGCCAAGAACACACAAAAATGCACTTCGAAAAAAAAACGCATTTAGAAAAATTGCACTTATGAAATTAGAAAAAATGCACTTCGAAAAAAATTAAATTAGAAAAAAATTAAATTAGAAAAAAATGCACTTCGAAAAAAATGCACTTGTGTTAATTCTATGTGTTGTCCATCTGATCTTCTCTTCTTCAGCTCTCCAGAAGGTGTTTTGGTGTCTCCTCTGTCATGCACTCCTCATCTCCTCTGTTCTCTCCTCTCTCATGTCCTGCTCATAAAAAGGATGCCGTCAGCATACGCTAAGTAACATCTAACCAAATATCTTGTTTTTTACTATATCTTTATGTTGGCCCAGTCAGAGCTGATCTTATTTTTGTGAGGAAAAAATATATATAATAAATAAAATAAGGTATTTGAGATCCGGGGCTATTCTCCCCAATGCCCAGGCCTAACTACACCCCTGGCTTGTGTTGACACTGCCTGTCTTCAAGCAGTGGCCTAGCTACACCCCTGGCTTGTGTTGACACTGCCTGTCTTCAAGCAGTGGCCTAGCTACACCCCTGGCTTGTGTTGACACTGCCTGTCTTCAAGCATTGGCCTAACTACACCCCTGGCTTGTGTTGACACTGCCTGTCTTCAAGCATTGGCCTAACTACACCCCTGGCTTGTGTTGACACTGCCTGTCTTCAAGCAGTGGCCTAACTACACCCCTGGCTTGTGTTGACACTGCCTGTCTTCAAGCAGTGGCCTAACTACACCCTGGCTTGTGTTGACACTGCCTGTCTTCAAGCATTGGCCTAACTACACCCCCGGCTTGTGTTGACACTGCCTGTCTTCAAGCATTGGCCTAGCTACACCCTGGCTTGTGTTGACACTGCCTGTCTTCAAGCAGTGGCCTAGCTACACCCCTGGCTTGTGTTGACACTGCCTGTCTTCAAGCAGTGGCCTAACTACACCCCTGGCTTGTGTTGACACTGCCTGTCTTCAAGCAGTGGCCTAGCTACACCCTGGCTTGTGTTGACACTGCCTGTCTTCAAGCATTGGCCTAACTACACCCCTGGCTTGTGTTGACACTGCCTGTCTTCAAGCATTGGCCTAACTACACCCTGGCTTGTGTTGACACTGCCTGTCTTCAAGCATTGGCCTAACTACACCCCTGGCTTGTGTTGACACTGCCTGTCTTCAAGCATTGGCCTAAACTACACCCCTGGCTTGTGTTGACACTGCCTGTCTTCAAGCATTGGCCTAACTACACCCCTGGCTTGTGTTGACACTGCCTGTCTTCAAGCATTGGCCTAGCTACACCCCTGGCTTGTGTTGACACTGCCTGTCTTCAAGCATTGGCCTAACTACACCCCTGGCTTGTGTGACACTGCCTGTCTTCAAGCATTGGCCTAACTACACCCCTGGCTTGTGTTGACACTGCCTGTCTTCAAGCATTGGCCTAGCTACACCCCTGGCTTGTTGTTGACACTGCCTGTCTTCAAGCATTGGCCTAACTACACCCCTGGCTTGTGTTGACACTGCCTGTCTTCAAGCAGTGGCCTAACTACAACCCCTGGCTTGTGTTGACACTGCCTGTCTTCAAGCATTGGCCTAACTACACCCCTGGCTTGTGTTGACACTGCCTGTCTTCAAGCAGTGGCCTAACTACACCCCTGGCTTGTGTTGACACTGCCTGTCTTCAAGCATTGGCCTAACTACACCCCTGCTTGTGTTGACACTGCCTGTCTTCAAGCATTGGCCTAACTACACCCCTGGCTTGTGTTGACACTGCCTGTCTTCAAGCATTGGCCTAGCTACACCCCTGGCTGTGTTGACACTGCCTGTCTTCAAGCAGTGGCCTAACTACACCCCTGGCTTGTGTTGACACTGCCTGTCTTCAAGCAGTGGCCTAACTACACCCCTGGCTTGTGTTGACACTGCCTGTCTTCAAGCATTGGCCTAACTACACCCCTGGCTTGTGTTGACACTGCCTGTCTTCAAGCATTGGCCTAGCTACACCCCTGGCTTGTGTTGACACTGCCTGTCTTCAAGCAGTGGCCTAACTACACCCCTGGCTTGTGTTGACACTGCCTGTCTTCAAGCATTGGCCTAGCTACACCCCTGGCTTGTGTTGACACTGCCTGTCTTCAAGCAGTGGCCTAACTACACCCCTGGCTTGTGTTGACACTGCCTGTCTTCAAGCAGTGGCCTAACTACACCCCTGGCTTGTGTTGACACTGCCTGTCTTCAAGCATTGGCCTAACTACACCCCTGGCTTGTGTTGACACTGCCTGTCTTCAAGCATTGGCCTAACTACACCCCTGGCTTGTGTTGACACTGCCTGTCTTCAAGCATTGGCCTAGCTACACCCCTGGCTTGTGTTGACACTGCCTGTCTTCAAGCAGTGGCCTAACTACACCCCTGGCTTGTGTTGACACTGCCTGTCTTCAAGCAGTGGCCTAACTACACCCCTGGCTTGTGTTGACACTGCCTGTCTTCAAGCATTGGCCTAACTACACCCCTGGCTTGTGTTGACACTGCCTGTCTTCAAGCATTGGCCTAACTACACCCCTGGCTTGTGTTGACACTGCCTGTCTTCAAGCATTGGCCTAACTACACCCCTGGCTTGTGTTGACACTGCCTGTCTTCAAGCATTGGCCTAACTACACCCCTGGCTTGTGTTGACACTGCCTGTCTTCAAGCATTGGCCTAGCTACACCCCTGGCTTGTGTTGACACTGCCTGTCTTCAAGCAGTGGCCTAACTACACCCCTGGCTTGTGTTGACACTGCCTGTCTTCAAGCATTGGCCTAACTACACCCCTGGCTTGTGTTGACACTGCCTGTCTTCAAGCATTGGCCTAACTACACCCTGGCTTGTGTTGACACTGCCTGTCTTCAAGCATTGGCCTAACTACACCCCTGGCTTGTGTTGACACTGCCTGTCTTCAAGCATTGGCCTAACTACGGGGGGGCACTGGGCATGGCTGCCATATTCTGTATAATAAAATGCTCTAATACCCACCACTGATCTGATCTTATTAGACTATGCCCTTATAGCCAGCCTTTATAGCCAGCCTTTATAGCCAGCCCTTATAGTCAGCCTTTATAGCCAGCCTTTATAGCCAGCCCTTATAGCCAGCCTTTATAGCCAGCCTTTATAGCCAGCCCTTATAGTCAGCCTTTATAGCCAGCCCTTTATAGCCAGCTCTTATAGCCAGCCTTTATAGCCAGCCTTTATAGCCAGCCCTTATAGCCAGCCTTTATAGCCAGCCTTTATAGCCAGCCCTTATAGTCAGCCTTTATAGCCAGCCCTTTATAGCCAGCCCTTATAGCCAGCCTTTATAGCCAGCCCTTATAGCCAGCCTTTATAGCCAGCCTTTATAGCCAGCCCTTATAGCCAGCCTTTATAGCCAGCCCTTTATAGCCAGCCTTTATAGCCAGCCCTTTATAGCCAGCCCTTATAGCCGCCTTTATAGCCAGCCTTTATAGCCAGCCTTTATAGCCAGCCCTTATAGCCAGCCTTTATAGCCAGCCCTTTATAGCCAGCCCTTATAGCCAGCCTTTATAGCCAGCCCTTTATAGCCAGCCCTTATAGCCGCCTTTATAGCCAGCCTTCTATGTGGCATCAGAGTGGCCCTGACCTCCCCTTGCCTCTATATGACCTAACACTCTATTTAGTCATTTCAAAGCCCCTCCCCCCCTTGTCACGCATTGTAACACATGTGCAGACCCCTGGATAACTATGTAACAACAGCTAGTAACCACAATTACTAGGTTTCCATTTTTTCCAATACAGGGAGGTCCCGAAGATACGAGCAGTTAGGTTCCACCTGGCATACTCGTAAAGCAAAATCTCGTATAACGAAACACATAACTAATGGTAAAATATAGGTTTGGTTCCAGGACCATCAATTAAACAAAACAAAAAAAAAAGACATGTTTTTCAAGCTAAAATAAGCTCTAGCAAACACAACAAACACACAGCGTCTATATTACCCACACTGTACTACCTATTCTGTAGAAAAAGCATTCTGAAAGAGAAAATAGCACACAAAATAACATAACTGCACATTAACTAAACATAAAACATGCATAACAAGCAAAAAAGACGTTGTAATGTAGGGGACGCTGCGTGATACAAGAGAAGGTAGTGTAGCGGTCCCAAGGATGGGGCCGCACACCTGCTAATTACCCCTAAAGGTCAGGCCGCGCCATATGCTTAATTACCCTTCAGGTCACGCCTTGCTAGGGGTGACCTGACTGCGGTCCCAAGGTTGGGGCCGCAAACCTGCTAATTACCCCTAAAGGTCAGGCCACGCCATATGCTTAATTACCCTTCAGGTCATGCCTTGCTAGGGGTGACCTGACTGCGGTCCCAAGGTTGGGGCCGCACACCTGCTAATTACCCCTAAATGTCAGGCCGCACCATATGCTTAATTACCCTTCAGGTCACGGCTTGCTAGGGGTGACCTCACTGGGGTCAAGCAAATCCCCCTTTGTCCAGCCCGGGAGTGGTAGGGCGCGCATTTTGAACTTAATAATTTTACTCACCCCAGTTTGAATGTCATATCATTGGATTTTCGATCTCGTATATTGAAAATAGACCCTAATTTACACATCTCGTATCATCGGATTCTCGTATACCGAATGCTTGTATAACGGGACCTCCCTGTACAATAATATAAGTCTACTAGCGGTATACCTGCAAATTATCTTCTCCAGGTTTTTGAAAAATCTGAATAAGTTATGTAACACACATAGTTGCACCCCTGCCCCCCTATGTCACACTCATAACACTTCCCCATACCCCCCCTAGGCGTTACGTAATTTTTAAACAGCCCCGAATACATGTTTCTAATGGGATACAAGACTTGGTGGCTTGCAACATAATAATTGTACACACACACACACACACACACACACAGACACACACACACACACACACACACGCACACACACACACAGACACACACACACACACACACACACACACACGCACACACACACACACAACACACACACAGACACACACACACACACACACAGACGCACACACACACACACACACACACACACACACACACACACACACACACACACACACACACACACGCTATATTTCGTGGGCACATTGTTATTTCTCTTGCACACGTCCTCAAGATAAACATTGTGTTGCCAATAAGTAAATAATTGCAGGTGGCCAATGCGGGGGGGGGGGGGGCGAGGGTCAGGGATGGGGGGGAATGGCGGGGGGGGCGAGGGTCAGGACTGGGGGGGAATGGCGGGGGGGGGGGGCGAGGGTCAGGGCTGGGAGGGGAATGGCGGGGAGGGGGGGCGAGGGTCAGGCTGGGAGGGGAATGGCGGGGAGGGGGGGCGAGGGTCAGGGCTGGAGGGGGGGGAGGGGGGGCGAGGGCCAGGGCTGGGGGGGAATGGGGGGGAGGGGGGGCGAGGGTCAGGGCTGGGGGGGGGAGGGGGGGCGAGGGCCAGGGCTGGGGGGGGAGAGGGTCAGGGCTGGGGGGGGGAATGGGGGGCGAGGGTCAGGGCTGGGGGGAGGGGAGGGGGGTTGGTGGTTAGCGAATGAATAAACAAAGAGGTAGCGATGAGATACAATTGATGATGGAGTAAGAATGTTGATGTTTACTTTGTGGTCAGAGATTATATTCCATTTGCTGTTCTAAGTATCAGTCCTTTAAGGTTTTGAGTCTCGATAAACGTTAATCAGTTATGTTTTTGACTAGGTGTTGAGATTAATCTTCTTTCTGATTCTTATCTATTTCATTTGGACTGGAAAAATTTGGAGCCCGATGCAAAAATAAACCATCTGTATTCTGGATTGACGGGAGATTGAGGAGAGGAATGGCGGAGGAAGGCGATGGAAATGGACGCTCTGTTTCTACCATTCTACTTCATTCCCTCAGACCTCAGTGCTGCTTTGTTGCTGTAATACTTCCAGCACCTACCCCTTGAGTGAGGGCAGAGGGCGACACAATACAACAAGGAGTGGACTGTGGAGATTGAGTGGTCACTAACAAAGAGTGGTCGGGTAGCGGTGGCTGTCTTGACAGTGACTTCTGCGACGGTGGCGCAGTCGCCGACGTGGCTCAAAAATGTGATGCAACTCACACCGAGGGAAAAATTCCTAGGAATTGTGGCATCAACTATTACTGGCAATCACGCTATGTTTAGTTGCCTGCGTGGTGGTTGGCTTAAGTACGATCAGTATTTATATGACCACCCAGTCTGGAAAGTGCATTGGTGTCGCCTGGACTGGTGCATAGCAGCGGGTTTTATCACAGTGTGGACGAGGGTACCCATTGAAGACACTGTACCAGGTAATTACAGACCAGATCTCTGAGTGTGTCTTGCAGACATTCTCCCGGAATTCCCCTGCTCCTCCCTGAGTAATTTAACCTCCTTCCTCCAACAAATGCACAGCCTTCCTCTGATGTAACCCTCCTGCTGTAACATTCCATTACTTTCCCCTTCCCTCACCGTGGCACTCTGTCTCTATAAGCCTGACCCTACATAGGCTTTGCCACAGTGCCACATGTCCTCTGATGTAACCCTCCTGCTGTAACATTCCATTACTTTCCCCTCCCCCCACCATGGCACTCTGTCTCTATAAGCCTGACCCTTCATAGGCTTTGCCACAGTGCCACATGTCCTCTGATGTAACCCTCCTGCTGTAACATTCCATTACTTTCCCCTCCCCCCACCATGGCACTCTGTCTCTATAAGCCTGACCCTACATAGGCTTTGCCACAGTGCCACATGACCTCTGATGTAACCCTCCTGCTGTAACATTCCATTACTTTCCCCTCCCCTCACCATGGCACTCTGTCTCTATAAGCCTGACCCTTCATAGGCTTTGCCACAGTGCCACATGACCTCTGATGTAACCCTCCGGCTGTAACATTCCGTTACTTTCCCCTTCCCTCACCGTGGCACTCTGTCTCTATAAGCCTGACCCTTCATAGGCTTTGCCACAGTGCCACATGACCTCTGATGTAACCCTCCGGCTGTAACATTCCGTTACTTTCCCCTCCCCTCACCATGGCACTCTGTCTCTATAAGCCTGACCCTTCATAGGCTTTGCCACAGTGCCACATGACCTCTGATGTAACCCTCCTGCTGTAACATTCCATTACTTTCCCCTCCCCTCACCATGGCACTCTGTCTCTATAAGCCTGACCCTTCATAGGCTTTGCCACAGTGCCACATGACCTCTGATGTAACCCTCCGGCTGTAACATTCCGTTACTTTCCCCTCCCCTCACCATGGCACTCTGTCTCTATAAGCCTGACCCTTCATAGGCTTTGCCACAGTGCCACTGACCTCTGATGTAACCCTCCGGCTGTAACATTCCATTACTTTCCCCTCCCTCACCATGGCACTCTGTCTCTATAAGCCTGACCCTTCATAGGCTTTGCCACAGTGCCACATGACCTCTGATGTAACCCTCCTGCTGTAACATTCCCTTCCTTTCCCCTTCCTTCACCGTGGCACTCTGTCTCTATAAGCCTGACCCTACATAGGCTTTGCCACAGTGCCACATGACCTCTGATGTAACCCTCCGGCTGTAAACATTCCATTACTTTCCCCCTTTCCCCCACCATGGCACTCTGTCTCTATAAGCCTGACCCTTCATAGGCTTTGCCACAGTGCCACATGACCTCTGATGTAACCCTCCGGCTGTAACATTCCATTACTTTCCCCTTCCCTCACCATGGCACTCTGTCTCTATAAGCCTGACCCTACATAGGCTTTGCCACAGTGCCACATGACCTCTGATGTAACCCTCCTGCTGTAACATTCCATTTCTTTCCCCTCCCCTCACCATGGCACTCTGTCTCTATAAGCCTGACCCTACATAGGCTTTGCCACAGTGCCACATGACCTCTGATGTAACCCTCCTGCTGTAACATTCCATTACTTTCCCCTCCCCTCACCGTGGCACTCTGTCTCTATAAGCCTGACCCTTCATAGGCTTTGCCACAGTGCCACATGACCTCTGATGTAACCCTCCTGCTGTAACATTCCATTACTTTCCCCTTCCCTCACCGTGGCACTCTGTCTCTATAAGCCTGACCCTTCATAGGCTTTGCCACAGTGCCACATGACCTCTGATGTAACCCTCCTGCTGTAACATTCCATTACTTTCCCCTCCCCTCACCATGGCACTCTGTCTCTATAAGCCTGACCCTTCATAGGCTTTGCCACAGTGCCACATGACCTCTGATGGCTGGCACATTTCCCCTTTTCGGGCATTAAATCAATCCATCAATCCTGTACTTTGAACTTTCACAGTAACGCAACAGTCTACTCAACATAAGAACATAACAACATAAGGAAGCTACAAGAGGCCGTGAGACCTACACGTGGTAGTTCCTGTTACTTAACACTACCTACATCCACCTTTCATCCCCATCCATGACACTGTCCAGCCTCCTTTTAAAACTCCCTATTGACTCCACACTAACTACCTGACGACTGAGTCCATTCCAATCATTTACCACCCTATTTGTGAACCAGTTTCTCCCTATTTCTTTATCAAATTCATGTTTTTCCAGTTTGAATCCATCCACTTTCATTTGAATCCGTCTCCTCAACACACGCACGGACTATCGCTTCTCTTCGTTGATCTCCAGCGAGCCAATGCAACAACGTCAATAAACGATACACTTAATGTTAACAAGGCAATCCGGTCCTTTAACAACCCACAAACTACGTAACAAAAAAAAACACAAAAAAAGATATGCTTCCCCCCATCCTTTGAGACGCTGTTAACAAGTTCGAAGCACTAACGAACCCTATCAATATAAACTTTAAAAAAAATTCTACAAAACATACCAACACTATTACTAACTCACATTTACTAACATTTGAGACTTAGATAACGTAGATGTATTTATTCTTTTGTCTATCGGTAGCACTGATAAATGACTTACTCTTTCTTCCTACATTGCAGCGCTGGTTTGTGAGTCAGTTCTAAAATACGAATGAAATATTAACAAAATAAAATGAAATTACAGGAACTACCTCGTGTAGGTCTCACGGCCTCTTGTAGCTTCCTTATGTTCTTATGTTCTTATTAGGGAGTTTTAAAAGGAGGCTGGATAATTTCATGGATGGGGATGAAAGGTGGATGTAGGTAGTGTTAAGTAACAGGAACTACCACGTGTAGGTCTCACAGCCTCTTGTAGCTTCCTTATGTTCTTATGTTCTTATTAGGAGTTTTTAAAAGGAGGCTGGATAATTTCATGGATGGGGATGCAAGGTGGATGTAGGTAGTGTTAAGTAACAGGAACTACCACGTGTAGGTCTCACAGCCTCTTGTAGCTTCCTTATGTTCTTATGTTCTTATTAGGGAGTTTTAAAAGGAGGCTGGATAATTTCATGGATGGGGATGAAAGGTGGATGTAGGTAGTGTTAAGTAACAGGAACTACCACGTGTAGGTCTCACAGCCTCTTGTAGCTTCCTTGTTTTCTTATGTTCTTATTAGGGAGTTTTAAAAGGAGGCTGGATAATTTCATGGATGGGGATGAAAGGTGGATGTAGGTAGTGTTAAGTAACAGGAACTACCACGTGTAGGTCTCACGGCCTCTTGTAGCTTCCTTATTTTCTTATATCTACCGGCCTCTTGTAGCTTCCTTATGTTCTTATATCTACCGGCCTCTTGTAGCTTCCTTATGTTCTTATATCTACTGGCCTCTTGTAGCTTCTTTATGTTCTTATATCTACCGGCCTCTTGTAGCTTCCTTATGTTCTTATGTTCTTATATCTACTGGCCTTTTGTAGCTTCCTTATGTTCTTACATCTACTGGCCTCTTGTAGCTTCCTTATGTTCTTATATCTACTGGCCTCTTGTAGCTCCTTTATGTTCTTATATCTACTGGCCTCTTGTAGCTCCTTTATGTTCTTATGTTCTTATATCTACTGGCCTCTTGTAGCTCCTTTATGTTCTTATATCTACTGGCCTCTTGTAGCTTCCTTATGTTCTTATGTTCTTATATCTACTGGCCTTTTGTAGCTTCCTTATGTTCTTATATCTACTGGCCTCTTGTAGCTTCCTTATGTTCTTATATCTACTGGCCTCTTGTAGCTCCTTTATGTTCTTATATCTACCGGCCTCTTGTAGCTTCCTTATGTTCTTATGTTCCTATATCTACCAGCTTCTTGTAGCTTCCTTATATTCTTGTGTTCTTATTACTCTGTAGCTTCCTTATGTCCTTATGTCCTTATGTTGTTATGACTGTTTCTGCAGCATGAGGGGTGTGGTAGTGGTGGTGGTGGTGGTGGCCTGCCTGGCGGGCGAGGGCGCCGTCGCGGGAAGAACAAGGCGTCAGCTCGGACAATCCAAACCTAACGGAGGCGACATGTCTCCCTGCAGTAATGCGTAAGCCTGTGTCTAGCTGTACTTACAAGGATGGATTTTCACATTGTAATTTTTAGTAAGTAAGTAGGTAAGTAAGTATATTGCCATTACAACATCACCCTAAGAAAACTAAATATATACAGCCAAATTCCCAACATCCGACCTCCAAACATCCGACTTGTCCAAACAACCGACTTTTTTCACCACCACATTGTGTCTTGTTTTGGCCATTTATTTTACTTCGTTTATTTTAGTTTATAGAAAACATTGATTTGTGGTTTTATTTATGCATGAATTTTACTTTCGCGTCTACCACTGGATCGGCCTTCAAGAGCTGCATCTTTTATGTTCTATACCATTTTGTCCTTACATTTATGGTTACTGTGATATCCGAACATCCGACTATTCCAATTATCCGACCTACCTTCGGTCCCCCCAAGGTCGGATAATTAATACTTAGCTGTAAAACAAAATTATAATAATGGCACGGTCTGTCATAAGCTCTTAAGACATACAAAGTCATAGCTATAGTCTATTTTTTGTATTATGGTCAAAATGCAGTGAGGAAGCCACGCCCCCTGCCTGCCCTTCTATGCTACGGGGCAGCTGATTGGTGCATTCCTCGTATCATCACTACCAATCACAATATCTTCACTACTTAACAGCGGCGTGACCACTGGACAGAGCAATCTTCACAACAGAGGGTGACAAAATCAAAACTCCCTCTGTAGTGAAGATTGCTGTCCAGTGGTCACGCGCTGTTAAGTAGTGAAGATTGCTCTGTCCAGTGGTCACGCGCTGTTAAGTAGTGAAGATTGCTCTGTCCAGTGGTCACGCGCTGTTAAGTAGTGAAGATTGCTGTCCAGTGGTCACGCGCTGTTAAGTAGTGAAGATTGCTGTCCAGTGGTCACGCGCTGTTAAGTAGTGAAGATTGCTCTGTCCAGTGGTCACGCGCTGTTAAGTAGTGAAGATTGCTCTGTCCAGTGGTCACGCGCTGTTAAGTAGTGAAGATATTGTGATTGGTAGTGATGATACGAGGAATGCACCAATCAGCTGCCCCGTAGAATAGCAGGGAAGGCAGGGGGCGTGGCTTCCTCACTGCATTTTGACCATAATAAAAAAAATAGACTATAAATGGTTGTTCAGTAGTACAGGCATTATAATTGACTAACAACTATACAATATGAATAACACTAAAAAAACATAGGGTTAGTAGCATAATTAGTAATAGTTAATAGCATTAGTAGTAGTTTAAGGAAGCAGTAACAGTATTAGCAATAGTAGGGCTAATCAAAACGTCAAAAATATGTATTTTTAGAAATTTGTCATCATTTCTTCGAATTGCAAAAAACACACTTTTTTGAGATTTGCACAGAAAAAAACTATCTCCATTAGGGAAAGCGTCACATATTAAGGGGAAAAAATTGAACTTGTCTGGAAATCTTGCAACAGTCATAAACTGAATTTTCACCAATAGTAGTTGTGGTACTAGAAGTAGTTGTGGTACTAGAAGTAGTAGTGGTACTAGAAGTAGTAGTGGTACTAGAAGTAGTAGTGGTACTAGAAGTAGTAGTGGTACTAGAAGTAGTTGTGGTACTAGAAGTAGTTGTGGTACTAGAAGTAGTAGTGGTACTAGAAGTAGTAGTGGTACTAGAAGTAGTTGTGGTACTAGAAGTAGTTGTGGTACTAGAAGTAGTAGTGGTACTAGAAGTAGTTGTGGTACTAGAAGTAGTAGTGGTACTAGAAGTAGTTGTGGTACTAGAAGTAGTTGTGGTACTAGAAGTAGTAGTGGTACTAGAAGTAGTAGTGGTACTAGAAGTAGTAGTGGTACTAGAAGTAGTTGTGGTACTAGAAGTAGTAGTGGTACTAGAAGTAGTAGTGGTACTAGAAGTAGTTGTGGTACTAGAAGTAGTAGTGGTACTAGAAGTAGTAGTGGTACTAGAAGTAGTAGTGGTACTAGAAGTAGTAGTGGTACTAGAAGTAGTAGTGGTACTAGAAGTAGTTGTGGTACTAGAAGTAGTAGTGGTACTAGAAGTAGTAGTGGTACTAGAAGTAGTAGTGGTACTAGAAGTAGTAGTGGTACTAGAAGTAGTAGTGGTACTAGAAGTAGTTGTGGTACTAGAAGTAGTAGTGGTACTAGAAGTAGTAGTGGTACTAGAAGTAGTTGTGGTACTAGAAGTAGTAGTGGTACTAGAAGTAGTAGTGGTACTAGAAGTAGTAGTGGTACTAGAAGTAGTTGTGGTACTAGAAGTAGTAGTGGTACTAGAAGTAGTAGTGGTACTAGAAGTAGTTGTGGTACTAGAAGTAGTAGTGGTACTAGAAGTAGTTGTGGTACTAGAAGTAGTAGTGGTACTAGAAGTAGTAGTGGTACTAGAAGTAGTAGTGGTACTAGAAGTAGTAGTGGTACTAGAAGTAGTAGTGGTACTAGAAGTAGTAGTGGTACTAGAAGTAGTAGTGGTACTAGAAGTAGTAGTGGTACTAGAAGTAGTAGTGGTACTAGAAGTAGTAGTGGTACTAGAAGTAGTTGTGGTACTAGAAGTAGTAGTGGTACTAGAAGTAGTAGTGGTACTAGAAGTAGTAGTGGTACTAGAAGTAGTAGTGGTACTAGAAGTAGTTGTGGTACTAGAAGTAGTTGTGGTACTAGAAGTAGTAGTGGTACTAGAAGTAGTAGTGGTACTAGAAGTAGTTGTGGTACTAGAAGTAGTTGTGGTACTAGAAGTAGTAGTGGTACTAGAAGTAGTTGTGGTACTAGAAGTAGTAGTGGTACTAGAAAGTAGTTGTGGTACTAGAAGTAGTAGTGGTACTAGAAGTAGTAGTGGTACTAGAAGTAGTAGTGGTACTAGAAGTAGTTGTGGTACTAGAAGTAGTAGTGGTACTAGAAGTAGTAGTGGTACTAGAAGTAGTTGTGGTACTAGAAGTAGTAGTGGTACTAGAAGTAGTAGTGGTACTAGAAGTAGTAGTGGTACTAGAGTAGTAGTGGTACTAGAAGTAGTAGTGGTACTAGAAGTAGTTGTGGTACTAGAAGTAGTAGTGGTACTAGAAGTAGTAGTGGTACTAGAAGTAGTAGTGGTACTAGAAGTAGTAGTGGTACTAGAAGTAGTAGTGGTACTAGAAGTAGTTGTTGGTACTAGAAGTAGTAGTGGTACTAGAAGTAGTAGTGGTACTAGAAGTAGTTGTGGTACTAGAAGTAGTAGTGGTACTAGAAGTAGTAGTGGTACTAGAAGTAGTAGTGGTACTAGAAGTAGTTGTGGTACTAGAAGTAGTAGTGGTACTAGAAGTAGTAGTGGTACTAGAAGTAGTTGTGGTACTAGAAGTAGTAGTGGTACTAGAAGTAGTTGTGGTACTAGAAGTAGTAGTGGTACTAGAAGTAGTAGTGGTACTAGAAGTAGTAGTGGTACTAGAAGTAGTAGTGGTACTAGAAGTAGTAGTGGTACTAGAAGTAGTAGTGGTACTAGAAGTAGTAGTGGTACTAGAAGTAGTAGTGGTACTAGAAGTAGTAGTGGTACTAGAATAGTAGTGGTACTAGAAGTAGTTGTGGTACTAGAAGTAGTTGTGGTACTAGAAGTAGTAGTGGTACTAGAAGTAGTAGTGGTACTAGAAGTAGTAGTGGTACTAGAAGTAGTAGTGGTACTAGAAGTAGTTGTGGTACTAGAAGTAGTTGTGGTACTAGAAGTAGTAGTGGTACTAGAAGTAGTAGTGGTACTAGAAGTAGTTGTGGTACTAGAAGTAGTAGTGGTACTAGAAGTAGTTGTGGTACTAGAAGTAGTTGTGGTACTAGAAGTAGTAGTGGTACTAGAAGTAGTAGTGGTACTAGAAGTAGTTGTGGTACTAGAAGTAGTAGTGGTACTAGAAGTAGTAGTGGTACATTTCCAGATGAACAGCAAATTCACTTTGGTGAACAAAACTGTTTTTTTCTGGTGAGTTTTGATTTGTTTTGAATTAATCTGCTAACCGTTTCTGTCACAAATCAAATTTTTTTTTTCTTGCAACAAAAAATGACAAAAAGACAACAATTGAACCTAACCTATCCCCCCCCCCCCTCAAAAAAAAAGAGTGATTTGTGACAGAAACGGTTAGCAGATTAATTCAAAACACATCAAAACTCACCAGAAAAAAATAGTTTCGTCCACCAAAGTGAATTCGCTGTTCATCTGGAATAAAACCGCAGTAGTACTACACGTATATATATATATACTACAGTGTTATTGACGGTACTATAGTGTTATTGACGGTACTATAGTGTTATTGACGGTACTATAGTGTTATTGACGGTACTATAGTGTTATTGACGGTACTATAGTGTTATTGACGGTACTATAGTGTTATTGACGGTACTATAGTGTTATTGACGGTACTATAGTGTTATTGACGGTACTATAGTGTTATTGACGGTACTACAGTGTTATTGACGGTACTACAGTGTTATTGACGGTACTATAGTGTTATTGACGGTACTATAGTGTTATTGACGGTACTATAGTGTTATTGACGGTACTATAGTGTTATTGACGGTACTATAGTGTTATTGACGGTACTATAGTGTTATTGACGGTACTATAGTGTTATTGACGGTACTATAGTGTTATTGACGGTACTATAGTGTTATTGACGGTACTATAGTGTTATTGACGGTACTACAGTGTTATTGACGGTACTATAGTGTTATTGACGGTACTATAGTGTTATTGACGGTACTATAGTGTTATTGACGGTACTATAGTGTTATTGACGGTACTATAGTGTTATTGACGGTACTATAGTGTTATTGACGGTACTATAGTGTTATTGACGGTACTATAGTGTTATTGACGGTACTATAGTGTTATTGACGGTACTATAGTGTTATTGACGGTACTATAGTGTTATTGACAGTACTATAGTGTTATTGACGGTACTATAGTGTTATTGACGGTACTATAGTGTTATTGACAGTACTATAGTGTTATTGACGGTTATGGTACTATATATTTCTCTCTCTCTCTCTCTCACACAGAGCCACGGCAGATAAACAAGACAAGCCTCCGTGTGCTATTGATACAGTACCAAGATGGTTACGCCCACGGCCTGCAAACTGGAAACCCCGCCCTAGACCCCCCCCCGCCCCCCCTGTTTATCTACCGACCCCCATCCCTCCTGTTAAACCCATCTGTCCGCCCATCTGTCCGGATCATCCAAAACCCACCATCCGAGCTTTTCCTCAACCTTTGCCTGTCACCCTACCTCCAAAACCAGCCTGTAAATCTGTTACGGAACCCACCACCACCACCACCACCACCCAAGCTCCACCTGTTGAATGCATAACTCAACCACCCACCCTTCCACCTACTCCAGTACCCACCACATCAGTTCCTTGCTGCAGCAAACCACATGTTTTTAGCGGCTGCGCGAAGATGGTTAACCAGGACAGCCATCAAGACTTCGGCGAGATGAATGTGCGTTATTATGCGTGCGTTTACCGTAGATAACACTATAGTCGCCAGTCACTCGCCACTGCACTAATGTCGGCCTTAACAATATATTACGAATTATAGCATCACTACTGATTTGTATGTGCCACTGAAAATGATACACAGTAGTTTATATTATGTACATCACACTACATGTCTTCAGTGGCACATAAAAGTCTGTAGTGATGGTAAAATTTGTAATATATTGTGCCTGGCGACATTAGTGCAGTGGCGAGTGACTGGCGACTATAGTGTTATTTACGGTAGAGTGACTGAATCTCTGACTATACCTCACTGCAACAACAACAATAACAATAACACTAATACTAACAACAACAACAACAACACTAACACTAATACTAACAACAACAACAACAACAATAACACTAATACTAACAACAACAACAACAATAACAATAACACTAATACTAACAACAACAACAACAATAACACTAATACTAACAACAACAACAATAACACTAATACTAACAACAACAACAACAACAATAACAATAACACTAATACTAACAACAACAACAATAACACTAATACTAACAACAACAACAACAACAATAACAATAACACTAATACTAACAACAACAACAATAACAATAACACTAATACTAACAACAACAACAATAACAATAACACTAATACTAACAACAACAACAATAACACTAATACTAACAACAACAACAACAATAACACTAATACTAACAACAATAACACTAACAACAACAACAATAACACTAATACTAACAACAACAACAATAACACTAATACTAACAACAACAACAACAACAATAACACTAATACTAACAACAACAACAACAATAACACTAATACTAACAACAACAACAACAACAACAATAACACTAATACTAACAACAACAACAACAACAATAACACTAATACTAACAACAACAACAATAACACTAATACTAACAACAACAACAATAACACTAATACTAACAACAACAACAACAACAACAACAATAACACTAATACTAACAACAACAACAACAATAACACTAATACTAACAACAACAACAATAATAACAATAACACTAATACTAACAACAACAACAATAACAATAACACTAATACTAACAACAACAACAACAATAACACTAATACTAACAACAACAACAACAACAACAATAACACTAATACTAACAACAACAACAACAATAACACTAATACTAACAACAACAACAATAACACTAATACTAACAACAACAATAACACTAATACTAACAACAACAACAACAACAACAATAACACTAATACTAACAACAACAACAACAACAATAACACTAATACTAACAACAACAACAATAACACTAATACTAACAACAACAACAACAACAACAATAACAATAACACTAATACTAACAACAACAACAACAACAACAACAACAATAACAATGTCACTATAGTCTGTCTTTTTTAACGAGGTGAATAATGTTGCCCCCTTGCTGCTTACTGCCTGATATTTGATGCCAGGAGAAGGAAATACTACGCTTCTTCTTAATTTCAGTTGTATTTGATCATAGTTAACCCTAGTATCAAGTAAACACAGGCATCATTTTATGCATGGGACCTTAAGATAGAATGGAATTTTTGTCTTGTAAAAAAAAAATAGACTACCGTATTTTATGGCTTATGAGACGCTGCATCCTGGAAGACGCACCATGATTTTGGAAAGAAATTTCTAAGAAAAAAAAAAAAAAAAAAAACTGTTGTCCGCTATACAGTCATTTTCACACAAGAACACTCACTATTCATTATCTTCATTCAGCACTGCTCTTCAGCCATTTATATTTTCTAGCTTATATGCGCTAGTATAAGTAAATTGTCATGTTGGCTGGCTGAACACGTAGACGCAGGTCAGACGGCGGGAGTGAAAAACCTTACCGCGGCGGTGCGCAGCTGCGTGCCTGCTTGCGCTGCATTCAGGAAGGTTCTCCCGCACTATACGTATCGTCTAACCCCTACTGAACGATTCACAATACATATTGCTACCAAGATGGCAGCTGTCAAAATGTATCCCTGTGGCTATTCTTATTCTGGCAGAATAACTTGTTGATGACCCTGTATTTGCTGCAGCAGAAGTTATAGCAGCAGGAAATGAAATATTAAGGAGGCAAGAACAGGAGAGAGAGGAGGAAAGGCTTCCTTTATCCTTTGTTTACATGGCTTATTGTGGCGCCAGCTGGCAACCCAGCGGCAAACCAACTCCTCCAGTAGTATTGCGAGAGAGCAATACGTCCAGCAAAAAGTACGGTGAATTCACAATACGTAACGTACGTATTGCCCTGCTGAACGCACCCCTGATGTGCCGATGGGCTGAGTCTGGCTTTGTGGTCCTGAGTGTAAACACTCACGCCCTCCCGTGCCTCACTACGTTGCCTGCCTCCTGTGCCTCACCACGTATTGTTTGAATGTTCCTGTATGTGTGTAGTATTTGTGGTGGCTGCATGTACACAAGTATAGTATACATTTTCATCTAATGTAACAAACAAAGTTCCTTATACACGCAATGGCTGTTGGCGCCATCTGCCGGGGCGGAAAGGCTCCCGCCAGTGTCGTGTAAGCATCACAGGGTGAGGAGAGATTGGTAGTTGATTTGAATGTCTTATGGTATTCTAAATACTCTGAATAGGTACATATGTACTGAGGTTACAAAATATAAGAGGCTGAATTGAATAGCTACCTAAGGTAACCTCCTACACCATTCCTCTTGGAAGACGCATGATTGTTTTTCAGGGTATTTTTGGGGGAAAAAAGTGCGTCTTATAAGCCGTAAAATACGGTATACACACAACCCTCGTTTTCCCGGACAAATAGGGGGAGCTCTGGTCCGGGAATCGCAACAGTCCGAGGCCATTACCCACCCCCGGACGTTTATCCTACTCTAGTATTTACTGTCCGGCAACCGCCAATATCAACTACCCCGCCGCGGACTTTTACGACCGCTGAGCATGCTGCCACCTGGCGGGAGGCAGCAGAAGGTGTTCAATAGTCTCAGAGACGTTCCTGCACCAAGGGCAGTGGGGGTCAGGGGACTAACAGAGGCGGTGCAGGTGAACCGTGAATGTCGTGTGCCCAAATGTAAACAATACGACCGCTGAGCATGCTGCCACCTGGCAGGAGGCAGCAGAAAGTATTCAATAGTCTCAGAGACGTTCCTGCACCAGGGGCAGTGGGGGTCAGGGGACTGAGTGGGCTGTGCAGGTGAACCGTAAGTGTCTTGTGCCCAAATGTAAACAATACAACTGCTGAGCATGCTGCTACCTGGCGGGAGGCGCGGACACTGACCAGGGGTAGGGGTGACAGGAGACGCTCGGACCGCCGGACAACTTTGTCAATTTACGGACTGGACCAGGCATTTGTCCGGGACTCTGACATATCCCTGGACCTCGGATTTTGTCCAGCAAATCCGATATCCGTGAAAATGGAGGTCCGGGAAAACGAGGGATTGTTAGATACAGTTACTTGGCTAACCCTGTGATTGTTCTCTCTAACCCTGTGATTGTTCTCTCTAACCCTGTGATTGTTCTCTCTAACCCTGTGATTGTTCTCTCTAACCCTGTGATTGTTCTCTCTAACCCTGTGATTGTTCTCTCTAACCCCTGCTGCAACCCCAGACTAACCTCCCTGTCCTCTCTTTAACCCCAGACTAACCTCCCTGTCCTCTCTTTAACCCCAGACTAACCTCCCTGTCCTCTCTTTAACCCCAGACCCTACACAACCTCCCGAGCTTTGCTGCCATCATGGAAACGTTTCCCCATCCTCCCGGCTCGGAGATGAATGAGCTACTCTGCGGCGGCTCGCTGATTCACGAGAGGGTAGTGCTGACGGCAGCCCACTGCATCCTGGCCATCGATCCCCACAGACTAGACAATCTAGAAGTTGCCCTTGGCGCCTGGGACACCAAGGAGGGATGGCTTGCTCAGGTCCGACAAGTAACCAAGGTCGTCCATCACCACAGCTACAAGGGGAATACTTTACAGCACAATATGGCTCTGTTGTTGCTGAACCAGTCAGTTGAGGTGACATCCCATGTGAAGCCCATTTGTTTGGGTCCCGTGCAGAGTCCTTCCTCCTGTGTGGCTGTCGGCTGGTCAAAGACGGGTGACCTGAGCAACATCAAGGTACCCGTGTTGGACAGGGAGACGTGCGAGGGGTGTCTCAAGAACATGAACGAGTATGAGGCGTCGGCTATCTGTCCGTCACTCTTCTGCACGAGTACCACCGGATTCCACGACAAGAGTAGTGGCTCTCCATTACTCTGCAAAGACCCAGCTGACGGCAACTACTGGCAATCCGGGGTCCTGGTCTCGCAGCTGCCGTGTACCCAGGCGTTCTATGTCAACGCTACGCAAGAACTCGACTGGATCACCAGAGAAACATCTGATCTCATTCATTATGGAATGGTACCTTGAGGAATATGGTTGCTCTGTTCTGTGTGGTAGAAAGTGGTGTGTGTGTGTGTGTGTGTGTGACCAAAGGCTCTTCTATCATTCACAAGGTTACTTTTGAGGATTCTCTTAATTTGTGTAATGTTGAAGGGTATTTAGGTCACTTAAATCTCCATCTTTCAGTCTGGTTCCTCTATCAAGACAACACACACACACACACACATACACACACACACACGAGTGCCACACACACACATGATAGCCACACACACACACACACATGACAGCCACACACACACACACACACACACACGTCACCACAATGAAATAAAACAATAGGTATTTGAAGCAGTAGTTCAGAGCTACAACAATAAATTCATGATGTGCAAGGAAGCTATGAGTCAGGAGCCAAAGACAACATCAACACCTGTCTTAATAGTAACAAAGATAAATGCAATTGAAGGAAATATATATAGATCTAAAATCAGTAACATGCTAAACAATAAAGTGAGATCAAGGCTTGAAGTTTATTTATTTTTATTTTTTGATTATATATGTACTGTATATATATATATATATATATATATATATTATATATATATATATATATATATATTTTATATATATATATAATATTTTATATATATATATATATATATTGGCTCCCCCCTTTTCAATGTTCTGGGACAAGCAGGCCGCCGTGCCCGGCTGCCCATATATGAACGTCAAATCTTCTACACTACCCTCCAGAGTTTCACGCTATGCCAGTTTCGCGATCCTTGAGTTTCGCGCTGAGTCCTAAATTCTTACCATCCCGACTTTCGCGCATTATATCCCCGAGTTTCGCGGTTTTTTTTTTTGTGTGTGTGTGTGTGTGTGCCTACAGCGCCGTTAGGCAGTGACCTCCAGGAGTGGGATGGTAGGCCCTGGAGATTAACTTGAGGGCTGTGATGGTTGGCCCTTTTGGCGCCCGTGGTGGCACAGACATAATTTCTATAGTGACACCTGTGATTAGAGGCTCATGCCCCCCCCCCCCCTGTGTCCTCCGATGCACTCGCAATCGAAGGTAGAGTTAATGGGCAGCGTGTGGGTGTTCTTAGGCCACTCAACAGTGCAGAGAAAGATTTTAAGTGGAATTTACAGCCCTCATCAAGGATCGAATTCGGATCACCGAGAACGCCACTCGGAGACTTCTTCTTCTTGTGACCTTTTCTGCTTAGTATCACTTTGTAGGTCGTCTGTCAAGCTCGTGCTCGAGCTTGACATATATCTTGACGCTAACCACTCTGCTACCGCCTCCCATAAGAGACGTACGGGACACGTCTTCCTTCCTTCCTGCTTAGTATAGTATTATAATAGGCTTAGTATAGCTGTATGTAGTTTTGCTTTGTTTTTTTCCATTTGTTTGTGTTTTTCTCTACAGGAGCAGCCGGTGTCGCATAAGATAGGTAACACCTCGAAATAAGTAGCACCTTACCTTACTATTGACCACAAAATACTCCTTTATAAGTGATTAACCATGACGTGTGTGGTACTGTGGTTTCT
Source organism: Chionoecetes opilio (assembly GCA_016584305.1). Classification (NCBI taxonomy): domain Eukaryota; kingdom Metazoa; phylum Arthropoda; class Malacostraca; order Decapoda; family Majidae; genus Chionoecetes; species Chionoecetes opilio. Next base: position 227,927 of record JACEEZ010019360.1, read on the forward strand.
GGAGGTACTGGAGGAGACAGGAGAGAAGAGAGGAAGGCATTGTGACAGTGTTATTGCCGTATAACACTGTCACACAACCATCAGCTGACAAGATATGTGTCAAGCTCACTCACTCAGACCAAAACAGCATCCGCTGGGTGACTCCCAACTCGAGCTCAATCTCAAGCTCCTCTCCTCCCTCCTCTTCTCTACGTAGTGTTGGCCGAAGCCACCACCCTGGGAGGCGGGTCACAAACCCTAGGCTAACACCCAGTACCCATTCACTGCTGGGTGGACAGGGGCTTGGGGCATTTTCAGGATATTTTTTGGGGGAAAAAGTGAGTTAAACCTCAAGTTAAAAGTCAAGTTAACCTCCAGGGCCTACCATCCCACCCCTGGAGGTCACTGCCTAACGGCGCTGTAGGCAAACACACACACACACCAAAAAAAAAAAAAAAAAAAAAAAAAAAAAAAAACCGGACTACATAAGCATTTTTACAGTGTTTTCAATACCCGAGTTTCGCGATCCGCGAGTTTCGCGCTATGCCTCCGGAAGAAACCAAGTGCGAAACTCTGGAGGGTAGTGTAGTGTGGTAATATATAAATAAAAATAATTGTGTGCGTGTGTATGTACATGTGATTTCCGTGCCTAATGGTAGGTACGTGACACTGGTGCAGGCCTGGCGGTGAATACATAACCTGTCACCACCACTGTTTTCCTTCCTCGCCTTGCACGCTGTTTTAACAAGGGTGTCTGTGTGGGAGCCTGTAACTAGGCGACAAGGCCAACCGTGCAGTGTGCGATTATGCCACCTTATTTGTGCGTGTGAACGTGACGCTCGTTATATTCTGGCTCTGTATTTACACTTGGCGCGGAGAAGGTCCCGGGCACAGTGAAGCAAGACAGTGTGAGTCCAGGGAAAGAATAAAATACTGTTACTTGCTACGTGATGTGGCACAAGAGCAAGGTGTAAATATTGATACAGGACTACTGAGTGTCAAGGTGCAGGGCTGGCGATCAGATGCCAGGCAATAACAATGTTTTGTCGGTATGGATGTGTGTGGCAATGTCAAATGGCTCCAACACAATATATAATTATAGTTTTGTTCTCTATAAACAGTAATGGCTTCAGCCTCCCTGACGTGTGCCTGATGGACAACAATTACGTCACAGTGTTGACAGAGGTACGGTAACTATGATCCGTATTGAGTCACTGGTGGGAGTGTTCATGGACTGAGAGATGGTTACTCAGCAGGTACTTGCAACTCTATCAATAGCTAGGTACTCTGCACTCTAGGTAGAGGGAAGTACACCCACGTCTGCAGCCATAATGTCAGACAGTACCTCTAGGGCAGTGGTTCTTAACCTGGGGTACCTGTACCACCAGGGGTACGAAACCTTACACCTGGGGGTACGAGACATGCTGACCAATAATTCAGTCATATATATAAGGAGGCTGGAATTATATATTTATAATTAATAATTGTATTGTAGTGAATATACAAGGTGCCTTCCTCTAATTATACTTTTTTCTGATCTGGGTTACGAGAAAAATGCATGAGATCTCAAAGGGTACGAGCACTAACAAAGGCTAAGAACCAGTGGTCTAGAGGGGAGTACAGCCACGCCTGTAGTCATAATGTTAAGAACCAGTGGTCTAGAGGGGAGTACAGCCACGCCTGTAGTCATAATGTTAAGAACCAGTGGTCTAGAGGGGAGATACAGCCACGCCTGTAGTCATAATGTTAAGAACCAGTGGTCTAGAGGGGAGTACAGCCACGCCTGTAGTCATAATGTTAAGAACCAGTGGTCTAGAGGGGAGTACAGCCACGCCTGTAGTCATAATGTTAAGAACCAGTGGTCTAGAGGGGAGTACAGCCACGCCTGTAGTCATAATGTCAGGCAGCAGCTCTGGGGCACTGAGTTGGCAGTACCTGTGTTCAAGCAGTGGCGTGGCTAGGGGGGGGGCACTGGGCAGCCAGGGCTATCATATTCTGTACAATGCTCTATGACCCACCACGTCATCTTAGACTAGTTTTTCTAAACATGGACGGGGCTAACCAAAGACAAAACCTGCTTTAGCAGACATTTAAGCTTTGTAACCATTTTTCCAGGGGTTTAGTCTCAGATTGGAATTGTTAGACACTCACTACCCTGTCCAACATCCAAGGCTAATGATATTATACCCCGGACAAATGTTTAAAGCACTGAAAGGTCTGTCTAAAGCCATGGTTAGTCTTAGGTTAGCCCATGTCTATGTTTAAAAAATCGGCCATAGTCTAAGATGAGATCAGTGGTGGGTCATAGAGCATTGTACAGAATATGATAGCCCTGGCTGCCCAGTTCCCCCCCCTAGCCACGCCACTGCTTGAACACAGGTACTGCCAATGCCTTGATAGCTACCTACCCTTCTATGTGGCATCAGAGTGGCCCCGGCGCTCCACTTGCCTCTAGTACCTAACACTCTTTTTGGTCATTTTAACCCCTTCCCACCCTTGTCACGCATTGTAACACATGTGCAGACCCCTGGATAATTATGTAACACATAAGAACATAAGAACATAAGAAAATAAGGAAGCTACAAGAGGCCGTGAGACCTACACGTGGTAGTTCCTGTTACCTAACACTACCTACATTCACTATTCATCCCCATCCATGAACCTATCCAGCCCCTCTTTAAAGCTCCCTATTGACTCCGCACTAACTACCTGTCTACTGAGTCCATTCCAATCATTCACCACCCTATTTGTGAACCAGTTTTTCCCTATTTCCTTTCTAAATCTACGCTCTTCCAACTTGAATCCATTACTTCTTGTTCTACCCTGGTTAAAAGCCGTAAGAACTTTTCCTACCTCTCCTTTATTAAATCCCTTTATCCACTTAAAAACTTCTATCAGATCGCCCTTTACTCTGCGTCTCTCGAGTGAGTGTAACTTTAATAACTTCAATCTCCTCTCATAACTAAAGTTACGCATCCCTTGTATCATTTTGGTCATCCTTCTCTGCACTGTTTCTAACAAGGCTATATCCATCCTGTAATATGGAGACCATAACTAAACTGCATAGTCTAGGTGAGGCCTGACTAGAGCCAGATAAAGCTTTAGAATAACTTCCGCACTTCTACGTTTAACACTTCTGGTAATGAATCCTAATACTCTATTAGCTCTATTTCTGGCCTCAATACATTGTTTCCTAGGTCGGAGGTCTGGGCTCACCCTCACTCCAAGATCTTTTTCACCTTCTGATCTTTTCAGCGATACATTGCTTATGGCGTATCTATTACCAGGGTTTTTTCTACCAACATTCATGACGCTGCACTTATCAATATTAAATTCCATCTGCCATCTGACTGCCCACTCGTTAAGTTTATCTAAGTCTCCCTGCAATATGTTTTACGTCAACTGTGATCCCAATAATCCTACCTACCTTAGTATCATCAGCAAACTTGCTGATATCCTGCTAATCCCACTATCCAAGTCGTTATGTAAATCAAAAATAATGGACCCAAAGAAAAACAAAAAAAACTGTGCAACTCCACTTGTCACCAGCCCCATTTCAGATTGAGACATAATGGTAACCCCTCTGCCTATTACTTAGCCACTCTGTCATGAAATTCCATCTATACATGAGCTTAATCTTTTCAAGTCGAATCGTGTGGTACTTGTGACAAATTGTACAAGTCAATATCGATATCATAATCGCTGTCGCGTCTATAACTTTTCACTAAAAAACTCAATTAATTGGTCATATTTACCCGTTACGGGTGGATCCAGGTGTAGCATTGCACTGAGGACTATGTGAATCTGTGGCCTCTAATGTTTTTGATAATAGTAAATTGTGTTCGGATCACAATAGACGTATTTCGATAGTAATCCTATGTTGTTATTGGAACAGTCAAACGTTTCCTCGGAAAGCACATGCTATTAACACATGCAAGATTGAAAATATGCGGGCGGGAAGGCAAAGTGTGACAGCCAACCCACAGGCACCCCACGCCCACTCCACAACTGGTTTACTTGGTTACTTGGTCTTGTTAAGAGTCAAAGCCTCCAGTCGTGGTGGTCCTCGCTACCCTCACTACACACCGTTTCTCAACACAACTGTTCGCCCCAACACACTATAGGCGTGAATCACCACACGCCACTCCGCCACTCTACTCCTACACACGCCACTCTTTCCTGTGCAAACTTTTCTCGAAAGGCACAGCTTCTTGCTGCACCATAAGGATGCATGCATGTGGCATATAGCAAAGCAAATCTATCAAACACCCAAATAACCTTCAAGTACTATTTTATCTCTGTGTTTACTGTGCCTCTCTGATCAAGCGCGGGAAGATGAGCCTCCCTGATGCTGCGTCACCGAGCCTGACCTGAGCGTCTGCAAACCTTGAGTGTGTTTTGAAAACTCGGGAATTGCAGATTTTGATTGCGATTATTTAAAAACGGCTGACTGGATACAAAAGTGACGACGTAATTGTTGATATACTCGTTAATGCTATGATTTGATTGCATTAAATCAGGAATGATGAAATGGTCTGGAACGATTACTTTAAGAAATAATAATTTAGATTTACTAGATCACTTAGACAGAGCACCAACTACTACCCACAATAGTAAGTTTCCATTTTTTCAAATACAATAATATAAGTCGCGGTAGACCTGCAAATGACCATCTCCACGTTTTTGAAAAATCTGAATAAGTTATGTAACACATATAATTGCTTGCTCTCCTGTCACACTCATAACACTTCCAATATATGTTTACATATATTGGAATACATGGAATACGTGTTTCTAATGAGATACAAGACTTGCTGGCTTGCAACATAATAATTGTCCACACACACACACCACACACACACACACACACACACAACACACACACACACACACACACACACAATAAATGATAACAAAAAAGAGGGGAGAAAAGAAGAACACAAGAAAGGAAGATACAATTATGGAAAAGCAGACTTTGACGGATTAAGAACATTCTTCGGAGAGACAGACTGGAGTAATTTCCATGCAGCAACGAGTACCCAGAAAAAATGGGATGAGTTCATACGAATTTACACCGAGGAATAAATAGTTATGTTCCAAGGTTAGTTATCAAGAAAAAGAAAAAATGAATGGTTTAAACAGAAAATGTGAATTAGCAAGACTAGAAAGAGAAAAAACATGGAATAGTTGGAGGAAAAAAGGTGGCAGCAACCTTTGGGAGGACTACAAAACAACTAGAAATGAATATGTAAGAATCCGAGAGAAGAAGAAAGTAACTATGAGAGGAATATAACAGAAAAATGTAAGAACGAACCGAAACTTTTCTATAGATATATTAATGGAAAAATGAAAAACAAGGAAGGAATAGATAAGCTGAAGGTAGAAGGCATAGTGTATGAAGATGCATTACAACAGGCCGAGGTGATGAATAAGTGCTTACAGACTGTATTTACAAGAGAAAGTGAATTTAAAACGAAAATATAATAGCAAAAGAAAATATAATGGAAGACATAAAAGTAGACGTAATAGAAGTAAAAGGCTAATGGAAAGTCAAGATGTGAGAAAAGCCCCGGGTCCAGATGGAGTGTCCAACTGGATAATGAAAGAGTGCAGTAACCAACTAGCAGGAAAGTTACATAGTGTAATTGAGAGTTCACTCAAGGAGAGCAGAGTCCTGCTTGATTGGAAAAGAGCAAATATTGTGCCAATTCACAAAGGAGGTGACAAAGAAGAACCACTAAATTACAGGCCAGTATCATTAACAAGTGTAGTGGCAAAAATGTGTGAAAAAATTGTGATGGACAGATGGTTGAAATATTTGGAAGAGACAAACACACTTGCAGGTGGCCAGTTTGGATTTAGAGGAGGAATGTCATGTACAACGAATCTATTGAGCTTTTACTCGAGTGATTGATGTGACACAGGAAAGAGAGGGGTGGGTCGATTGCATTTACTTGGACCTAAAGAAGGCATTTGACAAGGTACCTCATAAGAGACTGCTCTGGAAGCTAGAACATGTAGGAGGATTGAAGGGTGGTTTGCTGAAGTGGATGGAAGACTTTTTGAGCAACAAGGAGATGAGAACAGTAATAAAAGATCAAAAGTCAGAATGGTGCAGTGTGATAAGTGGAGTTCCTCAAGGATCAGTATTGGCCCCAGTGATGTTCTTGGTCTATGTAAATGATATGACAGAAGGAGTAAACAGTTATATGAGTTTATTCGCTGATGATGCTAAATTACTAAGAAAAGTAGAAAGTAAAGAGGACTGTGAGCATTTACAAAAGGATCTAGATAAGATTTTCAGATGCAGTCAACTATGGGAAATGGAGTTTAATGCCAAAAAGTGTAAAGTGATGGAAATGGGCAGTAGCAAAAAGAGACAGAGGAAAGTATTCGATGGGAAATGAATGGATAATCAAAACAAAGGTCGAAAAAGATCTGGGAGTCTGGATTAAGGACAATTTGTCACCAGAGAAGCATATAAACAAGATCACAGGAGATACATATCAGTTGCTGAGGAATATAAGAATGGCATTCAAATATCTGGATGAAGAGATGATCAAGAAATTGATAACATCTCTGATTCGACCAAGGTTAGAATATGCGGCAGTGATTGGGTCACCACATAAAAAGAAGGATATAAGGAAGATTGAGAGAATACAAAGAGCAGCCACAAAAATGGCTCCAAGCCTGAGATATTTACCATATGAAGAAAGACTTTCAAGACTAAAACTCCCAACTCTTGAGAAAAGAAGAGAAAGGGGAGATTTTATAGCAGTGTATAGAGCATCAATGGGTCTGGAAAAAATTGATAGAGAAGATCTGTTTGTGTGGGACGACAGAAGTGCAAGAGGTCATGAGAAGAAATTGAAAAGGACAACATGCAAGAGGGATAATAAAAAAATACAGCTTCCCGTATAGAAGCCTAGAACCCTGGAAAAACCTTGAGGGAAAAAGTGATTAATGCAAAAGTTTTTCGGGCTAAAAGGGAAAGCGGGAAAATTAATTTGGAGACGGGACAGCGGCCAGCCTTTTCCGTTTTTACAACGGTAAAAAAAACTAGCAAAAATACCACCACACACCCACCACAACCCCCCCACGCACACACACACACACGCTTATTTCGGTGCACATTCATTTCTTTTGCACCGCCCTCAATAAACTTTTGTGTTCCCAAATAATAAAAAATTGCAGTGGCCAATGCGGGGGGTGGGGGGTCGGGGGGGGGGGGAATGGGGGGGGGGAGGGGGGGGTTGCAAATTAATAAACAAAAGGTAGCGATGAGAACTTGATATGGATAAAATGTTGATTTTTACTTTCATCCTCCCAAGGTTTTTTGAGTCTCAAAACGTTACAGTTTTTTTTTTTTGACTGTTGAAATAAATATTCTTTCCGATTCTTAGCAATTTCATTTGGACGGCAAAAATTTGTAACACTGCAAAAAAAAAAACCCCCGGGATTGAGGGGAGTTTGGGGAGGGGAAATGGCGGGGGGGCAGGGAAAGGGGACGTTTCTGTTTCACCATTCTATTCTTTCCCCTCAGACCCCCTGCTGCTTTTTTGGGTAATACTTCCGCCCCCTCCCCCTTAGGGGGGCAGAGGGCGACCAATACAAAAAGGGTGGCGGGGAGATTGAGGGGGTCATAAAAAAGAGGGGTCGGGTACGTGGCTGCTTGCAGTATTTCGCGACGGTGGCGCAGTCGCCGACTTGCTAAAAAATGTGACGCAACTCCCCCGAGGAAAAAATTCCTAGGTAATTGTGGCGCAATTATTACTGGCAATCACCTATGTTTATTGCCTGCGGGGGTGGTTTTTTTAAGTACGATCTATATATATAAGCCCCCCCCCCCCTAAAGGCCCATTGGTGTCGCCGGGCGGGTGCATTCGGGGGTTTTAACATAGTGGGGACGGGGGTCCCCCATTAAAGACCGTACCGGGGAAATTAGACCAGATCCTGATGTATCAGGGTAGAACAAGAAGAAAGGGTTTCAATCTGGCAAGCGTATTTTTAAAAAAAAAAATAGTAAAAACTGGTTCCTATAGGGGGTGATGATTGGAATGGGCTCGGTCGCAGGGGGTCAAACGGAGTCTTTGGGGGTTTTAAAAGGATCTGGATAAATTTATGGTGGGGGGGGGGAAAAGAGGTGGTGTAGGTAGTGTTTTTGGTAACAGAAACCCTTTTAGGTCTCACGGCCTCTTGTCTTCCTTATTTTTCTTATTTCTTATTGTGTCTTGCGACTTCTCCCGGAAATTCCCCCCTTTTTCCTGAGTAATTTACCTCCCCTTCCCCCAACAAAGCACAGCCCCTTTCCCCTGTTACCCTCCGGCTGTAAAAATTTCCCTTTCTTTTCCCCCCCCCTCACCATGGCACTCTGTCTCTAAAACCTGACCCTTCATAGGCTTTGCCACAGTGCCCCAGACCTCTGATGGCTGGGACATTTCCCTTTTTTGGGATTAATCCTCCTCAATCCTACTTTGAACTTTCACAGTAACCAACGTCTACTCAACTAAGAACATCAAAATAAAGGAAGCTACAAGAGGCCGGAGACCTACACGTGGTATTCCTGTTCTTAAAACCTACCTACATCCCCTTTCATCCCATCCATGAACTGTCCCGCCTCCTTTTAAAAAATCCCTATTGACTCCGCACTAACTACCTGCACTGGTCCCTTTCCCAAAATTTTTCCCCCACGTATTTGGAACCATCTGACTTTTTTCCCAATTTCTTATAAAATGTATTTTTTCCATTTAAATACGTCCACTTTTAATTTTATCCCGTCTACTCATGTAAGCTATGAATAAAAAGTTTCAAAGTTTTTAAAGTTTCAAAAAGTTTTAAAAATTTCAAAAATTTCAAATGTTTCAAAAAGTTTTTAACACAGGTAGGACTATCGCTTATATTCCCCTTTTTCCCCCCCCACCTACAAAAACACTAAAAAATGATACTTAAAATTTTTCTACTTGCAGCGCTGGTTTGTGATCGTTCTAAAATAGGGGAAAAAATATTAAAAAAAAAATGAAAAATTTCGGAAATACCCCGTGTAGGTCTCACGCCCCTTGTAGCTTCCTTTTTTTTCTTTTGTTCTTATTGGAGTTTTAAAAAGGGGCTGGATAATTTCTGGATGGGTGGGTGGATTAGGTATGTTAAGAAAAGGAATTTCCGGAGTTCCGGCCTCTTGTACTTCCTTATTTCTTATGTTCTTATATCTACTGGCCTTTTACTTTTTATGTTCTTATTTTCTTATATCTCTGGCCTCTTGTACTTCATTATGTTCTTATGTTGTTTTCTACTGGCCTCTTGTAGCTTCCTTATGTTCTTTGTTGTTTTCTACTGGCCTCTTTAGCTTCATTATGTTCTTGTTCTTATTTACTGGCCTCTTGTAGCTTCCTTATGTTCTTATATCTACCGGCCTCTTGTAGCTTCCTTATTTTCTTATGTTGTTATATCTACCGTCCTCTTGTAGCTTCCTTATGTTCTTATATCTACTGGCCTCTTGTAGCTTCCTTATGTTCTTATATCTACCGGCCTCTTGTAGCTTCCTTATGTTCTTATATCTACTGGCCTCTTGTAGCTTCCTTATGTTCTTATATCTACCGGCCTCTTGTAGCTTCCTTATGTTCTTATATCTACTGGCCTCTTGTAGCTTCCTTTATGTTCTTATATCTACCGGCCTCTTGTAGCTTCCTTATATTCTTATATCTACCGGCCTCTTGTAGCTTCCTTATATTCTTATGTTCTTATTACTCTGTAGCTTCCTTATGTCCTTATGTGCTTATGTTGTTATGACTGTTTCTGCAGCATGAGGGGTGTGGTGGTAGTGGTGGTGGTGGTGGTGGCCTGCCTGGTGGGCGAGGGCGCCGTCGCGGGAAGAACAAGGCGTCAGCTCGGACAATCCAAACCTAACGGAGGCGACATGTCTCCCTGCAGTAATGCGTAAGCCTGTGTCTAGCTGTACTTACAAGGATGGATTTTCAACATTGTAATTTTCAGTAACAGTTTCACCCCTTCACACCCAGATCTTTCCTTTGCTATATGAAATCGTCTGTTGTTAGCCATAAAACTACGAAAAGTAACTAAATATACCAATTTAGTTAGTTGATAAGGATACTAAACAGGCTATATTTATAAAACATTGCTTATATTCACTAAAAATCGGCAAATGGTAGCCAAATTACAATGGAAATTACGTTCTGGGCGTGAAAGGGTTAACTAAGCAGTAACAGTATTAGCAATAGTAGGGCTAATATTTAGGACCTGGCTGTGTCTGGAGTCAAGTAGTGCTAACCTTTCTGCTGTTTCTAGAGGTCAGAACCACTGTCAAAGTAACTATGAAATGTTGGGCAAACATTATTTTTTTATAGACTAGGTTAGGTTAGGTTTGTTTGAGGGTTAGGTTAGAATAGTTTGATGTTGTGATTAGGTTATTATTTCAGGCTTTTACAAATGGAGAGTATTTTTTCCCGTCAAAACGTCTAAAATATGTATTTTTAGAATTTGTCATCATTTCTTTGAATTGCAAAAAAAAACACTTTTTTGAGATTTGCACAGGAAAAACTATCTCCATTAGGGAAAGCGTCACATATTAAGGGGAAAAAAATTGAACTTGTCTGGAAATCTTGCAACAGTCATAAACTAAATTTTTACCAATAGTAGTTGTGGTACTAGAAGTAGTAGTGGTACTAGAAGTAGTAGTGGTACTAGAAGTAGTAGTGGTACTAGAAGTAGTAGTGGTACTAGAAGTAGTAGTGGTACTAGAAGTAGTAGTGGTACTAGAAGTAGTAGTGGTACTAGAAGTAGTTGTGGTACTAGAAGTAGTAGTGGTACTAGAAGTAGTAGTGGCACTAGAAGTAGTAGTGGCACTAGAAGTAGTAGTGGTACTAGAAGTAGTAGTGGTACTAGAAGTAGTAGTGGTACTAGAAGTAGTAGTGGTACTAGAAGTAGTAGTGGTACTAGAAGTAGTAGTGGTACTAGAAGTAGTTGTGGTACTAGAAGTAGTAGTGGCACTAGAAGTAGTAGTGGCACTAGAAGTAGTAGTGGTACTAGAAGTAGTAGTGGTACTAGAAGTAGTAGTGGTACTAGAAGTAGTAGTGGTACTAGAAGTAGTAGTGGTACTAGAAGTAGTAGTGGTACTAGAAGTAGTAGTGGTACTAGAAGTAGTAGTGGTACTAGAAGTAGTTGTGGTACTAGAAGTAGTAGTGGTACTAGAAGTAGTAGTGGTACTAGAAGTAGTAGTGGCACTAGAAGTAGTAGTGGCACTAGAAGTAGTAGTGGTACTAGAAGTAGTAGTGGTACTAGAAGTAGTAGTGGTACTAGAAGTAGTAGTGGTACTAGAAGTAGTAGTGGTACTAGAAGTAGTAGTGGTACTAGAAGTAGTAGTGGTACTAGAAGTAGTAGTGGTACTAGAAGTAGTAGTGGTACTAGAAGTAGTAGTGTACTAGAAGTAGTAGTGGTACTAGAAGTAGTAGTGGTACTAGAAGTAGTAGTGGTACTAGAAGTAGTAGTGGTACTAGAAGTAGTAGTGGTACTAGAAGTAGTAGTGGTACTAGAAGTAGTAGTGGTACTAGAAGTAGTTGTGGTACTAGAAGTAGTAGTGGTACTAGAAGTAGTAGTGGTACTAGAAGTAGTTGTGGTACTAGAAGTAGTAGTGGTACTAGAAGTAGTTGTGGTACTAGAAGTAGTAGTGGTACTAGAAGTAGTAGTGGTACTAGAAGTAGTAGTGGTACTAGAAGTAGTAGTGGTACTAGAAGTAGTTGTGGTACTAGAAGTAGTAGTGGTACTAGAAGTAGTAGTGGTACTAGAAGTAGTAGTGGCACTAGAAGTAGTAGTGGTACTAGAAGTAGTAGTGGTACTAGAAGTAGTAGTAGTAGTGGTACTAGAAGTAGTAGTAGTAGTGGTACTAGAAGTAGTAGTGGTACTAGAAGTAGTAGTGGTACTAGAAGTAGTAGTGGTACTAGAAGTAGTAGTGGTACTAGAAGTAGTAGTGGTACTAGAAGTAGTAGTGGTACTAGAAGTAGTAGTGGTACTAGAAGTAGTAGTGGTACTAGAAGTAGTAGTGGTACTAGAAGTAGTAGTGGTACTAGAAGTAGTAGTGGTACTAGAAGTAGTTGTGGTACTAGAAGTAGTTGTGGTACTAGAAGTAGTTGTGGTACTAGAAGTAGTAGTGGTACTAGAAGTAGTTGTGGTACTAGAAGTAGTAGTGGTACTAGAAGTAGTAGTGGTACTAGAAGTAGTAGTGGCACTAGAAGTAGTAGTGGTACTAGAAGTAGTAGTGGTACTAGAAGTAGTAGTGGCACTAGAAGTAGTAGTGGTACTAGAAGTAGTAGTGGTACTAGAAGTAGTAGTGGTACTAGAAGTAGTAGTGGTACTAGAAGTAGTAGTAGTAGTGGTACTAGAAGTAGTAGTGGTACTAGAAGTAGTAGTGGTACTAGAAGTAGTAGTGGTACTAGAAGTAGTAGTGGTACTAGAAGTAGTAGTGGTACTAGAAGTAGTAGTGGTACTAGAAGTAGTAGTGGTACTAGAAGTAGTTGTGGTACTAGAAGTAGTTGTGGTACTAGAAGTAGTAGTGGTACTAGAAGTAGTAGTGGTACTAGAAGTAGTAGTGGTACTAGAAGTAGTAGTGGTACTAGAAGTAGTAGTGGTACTAGAAGTAGTAGTGGTACTAGAAGTAGTAGTGGTACTAGAAGTAGTAGTGGTACTAGAAGTAGTAGTGGTACTAGAAGTAGTAGTGGTACTAGAAGTAGTAGTGGTACTAGAAGTAGTAGTGGTACTAGAAGTAGTTGTGGTACTAGAAGTAGTAGCTACCATACATAACACTATAGTCGCCAGTCACTCGCCACTGCACTAATGTCGCCAGGTACAATATATTATGAATGTTAGCATCACTACAGACTTGTATGTGCCACTGAAGAGGCATGCACAGTAGTTTATATTATGTACATCACACTACATGTCTTCAGTGGCACATACAAGTCTGTAGTGATGCTAAGATTTGTAATATATTGTGCCTGGCGACATTAGAGCAGTGGCGACTATAGTGTTATTGACGGCACACTACACTACCCTCCCGAGTTTCGCACTTGGTTTCTTCCGGAGGCATAGCGCGAAACTCGTGGATCGCGAAACTCGGGTATTGAAAACACTGTAAAAATGCTTATTTAGTCCGATGTTTTTTTTTTTTTTTTTTTTGGTGTGTGTGTGTGTGTGTGTGTGTGTCTACAGCGCCGTTAGGCAGTGACCTCCAGGGGTGGGATGGTAGGCCCTGGAGGTCAACTTGAGGGCTGTGTACCTACCGTATTTTACAGCTTATAAGACTCACTTTTTCCCCAAAAAAATATCCTGAAAATGCCCCAAGCCCCTGTCCACCCAGCAGTGAATGGGTACTGGGTGTTAGCCTAGGGTTTGTGACCCGCCTCCCGGGGTGGTGGCTTCGGCCAACACTACGTAGAGAAGAGGAGGGAGGAGAGGAGCTTGAGATTGAGCTCGAGTTGGGAGTCACCCAGCGGATGCTGTTTTGGTCTGAGTGAGTGAGCTTGACACATATCTTGTCAGCTGATGGTTGTGTGACAGTGTTATACGACAATAACACTGTCACAATGCCTTCCTCTCTTCTCTCCTGTCTCCTCCAGTACCTCCAGAAACCACAGTACCACACACGTCATGGTTAATCACTTATAAAGGAGTATTTTGTGGTCAATAGTAAGGTAAGGTGCTACTTATTTCGAGGTGTTACCTATCTTATGCGACACCGGCTGCTCCTGTAGAGAAAAACACAAACAAATGGAAAAAAACAAAGCAAAACTACAAGCTATACTCAGCCTATTATAATACTATACTAAGCAGGAAGGAAGGAAGACGTGTCCCGTACGTCTCTTATGGGAGGCGGTAGCAGAGTGGTTAGCGTCAAGATATATGTCAAGCTCGAGCACGAGCTTGACAGACGACCTACAAAGTGATACTAAGCAGAAAAGGTCACAAGAAGAAGAAGAAGTCTCCGAGTGGCGTTCTCGGTGATCCGAGTTCGATCCTTGATGAGGGCTGTAAAATCCACTTAAAATCTTTCTCTGCACTGTTGAGTGGCCTAAGAACACCCACACGCTGCCCATTAACTCTACCTTCGATTGTGAGTGCATCGGAGGACACAGGGGGGGGCATGAGCCTCTAATCACAGGCGTCGCGAAACTCGCATAGCGTGAAACTCGGGAGGGTAGTGTAGTGTTATTGACGGTACTATACAGGGAGGTCCCGTTATACGAGCATTCGGTATACGAGAATCCGATGATACGAGATGTGTAAATTAGGGTCTATTTTCAATATACGAGATCGAAAATCCAATGATAGGACATTCAAACTGGGGTGAGTAAAATTATCAAGTTCAAAATGCGCGCCCTACCACTCCCGGGCTGGACAAAGGGGGATTTGCTTGACCCCAGTGAGGTCACCCCTAGCAAGCCCTGACCTGAAGGGTAATTGAGCATATGGCGTGGCCTGACATTTAGGGGTAATTAGCAGGTGTGCGGCCCCAACCTTGGGACCGCAGTCAGGTCACCCCTAGCAAGCCGTGACCTGAAGGGTAATTAAGCATATGGCGCGGCCTGACCTTTAGGGGTAATTAGCAGGTGTGGGGCCCCAACCTTGAGACCGCTACACTACCTTCTCTTGTATCAGGCGGCGTCCCCTACATTACAACGTCTTTTTTGCTTGTTATGCATGTTTTATGTTTAATTAATGTGCAGTTATGTTATTTTGTGTGCTATTTTCTCTTTCAGAATGCTTTTTCTACAGAATAGGTAGTACAGTGTGGGTAATATAGACGCTGTGTGTTTGTTGTGTTTGCTACAGTTTATTTTACCTTGAAAAACATGTCTTTTTTTGTTTAATTGATGGTCCTGGAACTAAACCTATATTTTACCATTAGTTATGTGTTTCGTTATACCAGATTTCGCTTTACGAGTATGCCAGGTGGAACCTAACTGCTCGTATCTTCGGGACCTCCCTGTATATATTTCTCTCTCTCTCACACAGAGCCACGGCAGATAAACAAGACAAGCCTCCGTGTCTTATTGGTACAGTACCAAGATGGTTACGTCCACGGCCTGCAAACTGGAAACCCCGCCCTAAACCCCCCCCCGCACCCCTTGTTTCCCTACGGATCACCCTTAGAGCCACCCCCGCCCCCCCTGTTTATCTACCGATCACCCTTAGACCCCCCCCCGCCCACCCTGTTTATCTACCGGCCACCACCCCTCCTGTTAAACCCATCTGTCCGGAATTTCCAAAACCCACCCTCCGGCCTTTTCCAAAAATAATCCCTCGACCTTTGCCTGTCACACTACCTCCAAAACCACACAGCGCCACGGCAGATAAACAAGACAATACACTTCCTCCATATGTTATTGATACCGTACAAAGATATTTACGCCCACGGCCTCCAAACTGGAAACCCCGCCCTAGACCCCCCCCCGCCCCCCCTGTTTATCTACCGACCCCCATCCCTCCTGTTAAACCCATCTGTCCGCCCATCTGTCCGGATCATCCAAAACCCACCATCCAAGCTTTTCCTCGACCTATGCCTGTCACCCTACCTCCAAAACCAGACTGTATACCCGTCACGGAACCCACCACCACCACAAAAGATCCACCCGTTGAATGCACAACTCCACCACCCTTCTTCCCAGTTGCTACTCCAATATCCAACTTCCCAAATCGTACTCCACCCTTCCACCAATATCCTACTCCACCACCCCACTTCCCCTTCCCAGTTGCTACTCCATCACCCGACTTCCCACCTACTCCTCCACCCTTCTTCCCGCATGCTTCAGTACGCACCAAACCAAATCCTGACTCAGTTTTTAAGGGCTGTGCGAAGATGGTTAACCAGGACAGCCATCAAGACTTCGGCAAGATCAATGTGCGTTATTATGCGTGCGTTTACCGTAGATAACACTATAGTCGCCAGTCACTCGCCACTGCACTAATGTCCCCAGGCACAATATATTACGAATTATAGCATCACTACTGATTTGTATGTGCCACTGAAGATGATACACAGTAGTTTAAATTATGTACATCACACTACATGTCTTCAGTGGCACATAAAAGTCTGTAGTGATGGTAAAATTTGTAATATATTGTGCCTGGCGACATTAGTGCAGTGGCGAGTGACTGGCGACTATGGCGTTATCTACGGTAGAGTGACTGAATCTCTGACTATACCTCACTGCAACAACAACACTAACACTAACACTAATACTAACAACAACAACAATAACACTAACACTAATACTAACAACAACAACAATAACACTAACACTAATACTAACAACAACAACAACAACAATAACACTAATACTAACAACAACAATAACAATAACACTAATACTAACAACAACAACAACAACAATAACACTAATACTAACAACAACAACAACAACAATAACACTAATACTAACAACAACAACAATAACACTAATACTAACAACAACAACAACAACAATAACAATAACACTAAAACTAACAACAACAACAATAACACTAATACTAACAACAACAACAACAATAACACTAATATTAACAACAACAACAACAACAATAACACTAACACTAATACTAACAACAACAACAACAACAACAACAACAATAACACTAATACTAACAACAACAACAATAACAATAACACTAATACTAACAACAACAACAACAACAATAACACTAACACTAATACTAACAACAACAACAACAACAACAACAATAACACTAACACTAATACTAACAACAACAACAACAACAATAACAATAACACTAATACTAACAACAACAACAACAACAATAACACTAATACTAACAACAACAACAACAACAATAACAATAACACTAATACTAACAACAACAACAACAACAACAACAATAACACTAATACTAACAACAACAACAACAACAACAATAACACTAATACTAACAACAACAACAATAACACTAATACTAACAACAACAATAACACTAATACTAACAACAACAACAACAACAATAACACTAATACTAACAACAACAATAACACTAATACTAACAACAACAACAACAACAACAACAATAACACTAATACTAACAACAACAACAACAACAACAATAACACTAATACTAACAACAACAACAACAACAATAACACTAATACTAACAACAACAACAACAACAATAACAATAACACTAATACTAACAACAACAACAACAACAATAACACTAATACTAACAACAACAACAACAACAACAACAATAACACTAATACTAACAACAACAACAACAATAACACTAATACTAACAACAACAACAACAACAATAACACTAATACTAACAACAACAACAACAACAACAACAACAATAACACTAATACTAACAATAACAATAACAATAATACTAACAATAACAATAACAATAATACTAACAATAACAATAACACTAATACTAACAACAACAATAACTAACACTAATACTAACAACAACAACAACAACAATAACACTAATACTAACAACAACAACAACAACACTAACACTAATACTAACAACAACAATAACACTAATACTAACAACAACAACAACAATAACATTAATACTAACAACAACAACAACAACAACAACAACAACAATAACACTAATACTAACAATAACAATAACAATAATACTAACAATAACAATAACAATAATACTAACAATAACAATAACACTAATACTAACAACAACAACAATAACACTAATACTAACAATAACAATAACACTAATACTAACAACAACAACAATAACACTAATACTAACAATAACAATAACAATAATACTAACAATAACAATAACAATAATACTAACAATAACAATAACACTAATACTAACAACAACAACAACAACAATAACACTAATACTAACAACAACAACAACACTAACACTAATACTAACAACAACAACAATAACACTAACACTAATACTAACAACAACAACAACAACACTAACACTAATACTAACAACAACAACAATAACACTAACACTAATACTAACAACAACAACAACAACAATAACACTAATACTAACAACAACAACAATAACACTAACACTAATACTAACAACAACAACAACAACAATAACACTAATACTAACAACAACAACAACAACACTAACACTAATACTAACAACAACAACAATAACACTAACACTAATACTAACAACAACAACAACAACAATAACACTAATACTAACAACAACAACAACAATAACACTAATACTAACAACAACAACAACAATAACACTAACACTAATACTAACAACAACAACAACAACAATAACACTAATACTAACAACAACAACAATAACAATAACACTAATACTAACAACAACAACAACAACAATAACAATAACACTAATACTAACAACAACAACAACAACAACGTCACTATAGTCTGTCTTTTTTAACGAGGTGAAAAATGGTGCCCCCTTGCTGCTTACTGCCTGATATTTGATGCCAGGAGAAGGAAATACTACGCTTCTTCTTAATTTCAGTTGTATTTGATCATAGTTAACCATAGTATCAAGTAAACACAGGCATCATTTTATGCATGGGACCTTAAGATAGAATGGAATTTTTGTCTCGTAAAAAAAAATTGACTATACGTACACACCACAACCCTCGTTTTCCCGAACAAATAGGGGGGAGCTCTGGTCCAGGAATCGCAACAGTCCGAGGCCATTACCCACCCTCGGACGTTTATCCTACTCTAGTATTTACTGTCCGGCAACCGCCAATATCAACTACCCCGCCGCGGACTTTTACGACCGCTGAGCATGCTGCCACCTGGCGGGAGGCAGCAGAAGGTGTTCAATAGTCTCAGAGACGTTCCTGCACCAGGGGCAGTGGGGGTCAGGGGACTGAGTGGGCTGTGCAGGTGAACCGTAAGTGTCTTGTGCCCAAATGTAAACAATACAACTGCTGAGCATGCTGCCACCTGGCGGGAGGCGCGGACACTGACCAGGTGTGACAGGAGACGCTCGGACCGCCGGACAACTTTGTCAATTTACAGACGGGACCAGGCATTAGTCCAGGACTCTGACATATCCCCGGACCTCGGATTTTGTCCGGCAAATCCGATATCCGGGAAATGGAGGTCCGGGAAAACGAGGTTGTGTGTAGATACAATTATTTGGCTAACCCTGTGATTGTTCTCTCTAACCCTGTGATTGTTCTCTCTAACCCTGTGATTGTTCTCTCTAACCCCTGCTGCAACCCCAGACTAACCTCCCTGTCCTCTCTTTAACCCCAGACCCTACACAACCTCCCGAGCTTTGCTGCCATCATGGAAACGTTTCCCCATCCTCCCGGCTTGGAGATGAATGAGCTACTCTGCGGCGGCTCGCTGATTCACGAGAGGGTGGTGCTGACGGCGGCCCACTGCGTCCTGGCCATCGAGCCCCACAGACTAGACAATCTAGAAGTTGCCCTTGGCGCCTGGGACACCAAGGAGGGATGGTTTGGTCAGGTCAGACAAGTAACCAGGGTCGTCCGTCAAAACAGCTGCAAGGGGAAGACTTTAAAGCACAATATGGCTCTGTTGTTGCTGAACCAGTCAGTTGAGGTGACGTCCCATGTGAAGCCCATTTGTTTGGGTCCCGTGAAGAGTCCTTCCTCCTGTGTGGCTGTCGGCTGGTCAAAGACGGGTGACCTGAGCAACATCAAGGTACCCGTGTTGGACAGGGAGACGTGCGAGGGGTGTCTCAAGAACATGAACGAGGATGAGGCGTCGGCTATCTGTCCGTCACTCTTCTGCACGAGTACCACCGGATTCCACGACAAGAGTAGTGGCTCTCCATTACTCTGCAAAGACCCAGCTGACGGCAACTACTGGCAATCCGGGGTCCTGGTCTCGCAGCTGCCGTGTACCCAGGCGTTCTACGTCAACGTTACGCGAGAACTCGACTGGATCACCAGAGAAACATCTGATCTCATTCATTATGGAATGGTACCTTGAGGAATATGGTTGCTCTGTTCTGTGTGGTAGAAAGTGTGTGTGTGTGGCGTGTGTGTGTGTGTGTGTGTGACCAAAGGCTCTTCTATCATTCACAAGGTTACTTTTGAGGATTCTCTTAATTTGTGTAATGTTGAAGGGTATTTAGGTCACTTAAATCTCCATCTTTCAGTCTGGTTCCTCTATCAAGACAACACACACACACACACACACACACACACACGAGTGCCACACACACACATGATAGCCACACACACACACACACATGACAGCCCACACACACACACACACACACACACGTCACCACAATGAAATAAAACAATAGGTATTTGAAGCAGTAGTTCAGAGCTACAACAATAAATTCATGATGTGCAAGGAAGCCATGAGTCAGGAGCCAAAGACAACATCAACACCTGTCTTAATAGTAACAAAGATAAATGCAATTGAAGGAAATATATATATAGACCTAAAATCAGTAACATGCTAAACAATAAAGTGAGATCAAGGTTGCCAGGGATTCTATTTTACCCCAAGAAACTTATTAATCCTACACTATTTATAAACCATGTACAAGGAAGTCCCGAAGATACCAGCAGTTAGGTTCCACCTGGCATACTCGTAGAGCGAAATCTCGTATAGCGAAATACATAACTAATGGTAAAATATAGGTTTGGTTCCAGGACCCCATCAGACATGTTTTTCAAGCTAAAATAAACTGTAGAGGTCCCAAGGTTGGGGCCGCACACCTGGCTAATTACCCCTAAAGGTCAGGCCGCACACCTGGCTAATTACCCTTCAGGTCACGCCTTGCTTGGGGTGACCTGACTGGGATCAACCAAAATTCCCCTTTGTCCAGCCCGGGAGTCTTGTATTCAGTCAGTTACCTACCTACCACCACAGTGAGGGGAACACCACTCCTCCTCTCCCTGTGGTGGTTGGTAGGTAGCTGCCAGAAGCTGGTCTAGGAAGCCAGGGCGGGAACCCAGTAACGGAGGTGCGGGAGGAATTTGGGTCAGGAGCGAGTCAGGTCCACGCCAGGTGTTGGCCTGACCTTTAGGGGTAATTAGCCAGCCAGGTGTGCAGCCCCAAGCTCTGGGCCACCACAACATCATCATACAGCCCAGATGCATACCTGGTAGGGCGTGCATTTTGAACTTGGTAATTTTACTCACCCCAGTTTGAATGTCGTAGCATTGGATTTTCGATCTCGTATATTTAAAATAGACCCTAATTTACTCAGCTCGTATCATTGATTTCTCGTATACCGAATGCTCGTATAACGGGACTTCCCTGTATATTGTATGTTGAAAAAAAAAAAAAAAATCCAATGAAATCTGGGGAGGGGAGGCGGTGGCAGGGTGGTTAGCGTCTCCAAGTGGCGTTCTCGGTGACCCGAGTTCGATCCCCGACGAAAACCAAAACCTTTCTGCACCGTCGAGTGGCCTAAGAACACCCACATGCTGCCCATTAACTCTGACTTGGATTGCGAGTGCATCGGAGGACACAGGGGGGCGGCATGAGCCTCTAATCACAGGCGTCACTATAACAATCCTGCCTGCGCCACCACGGGCGAGGGCCAACCATCACAGCCCTCAAGTGAGCCTCCAGGGCCTGCCATCACAGCCCTCAAGTGAGCCTCCAGGGCCTGCCATCACAGCCCTCAAGTGAGCCTCCAGGGCCTGCCATCACAGCCCTCAAGTGAACCTCCAGGCCTGCCATCACAGCCCTCAAGTGAGCTCCAGGGTCTGCCATCACAGCCCTCAAGTGAGCCTCCAGGGCCTGCCATCACAGCCCTCAAGTGAACCTCCAGGGCCTGCCATCACAGCCCTCAAGTGAACCTCCAGGGCCTGCCATCACAGCCCTCAAGTGAACCTCCAGGGCCTGCCATCACAGCCCTCAAGTGAGCCTCCAGGGTCTGCCATCACAGCCCTCAAGTGAGCCTCCAGGGCCTGCCATCACAGCCCTCAAGTGAACCTCCAGGGCCTGCCATCACAGCCCTCAAGTGAGCCTCCAGAGCCTGCCATCACAGCCCTCAAGTGAACCTCCAGGGCCTACCATCACACCCATGGAGCTCACGGCCTACACGCGCTATAGACACAAGTGTAAAAAAATATATAATTGTCTAGGCATATAATCACTATAAAAAGTAGGTTCCCGTGTTTTATTATGTTCAAATCTTGGTATAAATAGAGTGATACAGACGACGTAATTATCCACTCGTACTGAAATAGGGTAAAACAGCACAGCGTCCCCACCCCCACACACAAACACACACACACACACACACACACACAAGTATTAAATAATGGATAGCAAACTTTTAAAAGAAATTATAATACACATGCCTATGAAGTTATTTCAGATAGTTATTTGTACACTTGTTACTTATACTCGCCGTACGTTAAGGTGGCGAAAATGTGGCCCCTTCACTCCCCCCTTTCCGAACGCACGGGATTGGCCGAGGTGTTGGGTGTTGGGGCTTTAGGGCGGAACTTGGAGTAAGGCATTCTCACCCAACACCCAACACCTCAGCCAGCTTTTGGGTGATTAGAGTCTCATGCCACCCCCCTGTGTCCTCCAAGGCACTCGCACTCCAAGGTAGAGTTCTAGGCAGCATGTGGGTGTTCTTAGGCCACGATAGACGGTGCAGAAAGATTACAAGTGGATTTATGGCTCTCACTCGGGATCGAACTCGGGTCTTCGGGAACGCCACCCGGTGACGCTAACCACTCTGCTACTGCCGCCCCAAAAGCTGGCTGAGGTGTTGGGTGTTGGGTGTTGGGTGAGAATGCCGTACTCCAAGTTCCACCCTAAAGCCCCAACACCCAACACCTCAGCCAATCCCGTGCGTTCGGAAGGGGGGAGTGGAGGGGACACATTTTTGCCAACTTAACGTGTGGCGAGTACAGTAAAACCTCTCATATTGGGACTAATTGGGCCAAGGAGTGGTCTGAGTAATGCAAGGATCCGAACAATGGGGGGATTATATATGGGGGTATTTAGATATGGGGAAAAAAAAAATAATATTAAAAAAAAAAAAAAAAAAAAAATATCTAGGTTAGGAAATTTCAACCCCTTAAAAAAAAATAATAATAATAAAAATCTAGGTTAGGAAATTTCAACCCCTAAAAAAAAAAAAAAATTCTAGGCTAGGAAATTTCAACCCCTAAAAAAAAAAAAAATCTAGGCTAGGAAATTTCGACCCCTACAAAAAAAAAAAAAAAAAAATTCTAGGCTAGGAAAGTTCAACCCCTAAAAAAAAAAAAAAAAAAAAAAAAAAAAAAAAAAAAAAAAAAAAAAAAAAAAAAAAAAAAAAAAAAAAAAAAAAAAATTCTAGGCTAGGAAATTTCGACCCCTACAAAAAAAGAAAAGAAAAACAAGAAGAGGTCCGAATAATGTCAAAGTCCGAATACGAGAGGTTTTACTGTATAGTCACATAAGACATAGCTGCACCATATTTTAGGACATTAGTATATCTCCTCGTGTCCTGATTAGTTAATACACACATAAATATATATATATACAATCATTCATTCAGGAAATAAATAAATATATTAATCAATGGGAAATCCTGCCACAAGTGCTGACCTTACACACATTAAAATCACGAGAGAGAGAGAGAGAGAGAGAGAGAGAGAGAGAGAAGGAGAGAGAGAGAGAGAGAGAGAGAGAGAGAGAGAGAGAGAGAGAGAGAGAGAGAGAGATAGAGAGAGGAGAGAGAGAGAAGGAGAGAGAGAGAGAGAAGAGAGAGAGAGAGAGAGAGAGAGAGAGAGAGAGAGAGAGAGAGAGAAGAGAGAGAGAGAGAGAGAGAGAGAGAGAGAGAGAGAGAGAGAGAGGAGAGAGAGAGAGGAGAGAGAGAGAGAGAGAGGAGAGAGAGAGAGAGGAGGAAGAGAGAGAGAGAGAGAGAGAGAGAGAGAGAGAGAGAGAGAGAGAGAGAGAGAGAGAGAGAGAGAGAGAAGAGAGAGAGAGAGAGAGAGGAGAGAGAGAGAGAGAGAGAGAGAGAGAGAGGAGAGAGGAGAGAGAGAGAGAGAGAGAGAGAGAGAGAGAGAGAGAGAGAGAAATATATATAATACTAAAAAAATTAACATAAAACACAGAAAGACAAGGACATAATAATAATATTACCCACAATAATAATAATAACAATAATGATTTAATTTATCACATACTACAGGTTGAAGTTCCCAAACTCGGCAACCTCGGGACCAGCGCCGAGCCGAGTAATGGAATTTTACGACTTTTAGAACGTAGATATATTAAGGGGAAAAAAATCATGAAAATCACATGAAAAAAATCACAGAAAGAAATAGTTAACACATTGTTCTTCCTTTTCTTTTCACTTGCACCAGTAGGTGTTCTTGGACGTTTGGGAGCCATAATACCAATAACAGACCTGTAGGAGTACACAAAATAACAGTGTACACAACTCTACAGTCACAACACCACTGAACAATAACAACAAACAAATCGGCGGGAGAAACCCAGCGGCCCAGTGTGGTGGCACCCAGCGGCCGACCCGGCAACTACGCGCCGGGTTTTGGGTGTTCTGCCGGGTTTTGGAAAATCCGGAACCATAGCCGAGTTTTGGGTGTTGCCGAGTCTTGGGATGCCGAGTTTGGGAACTTCAACCTGTAATGGCTTTTCTGGCGTCCCTAACTCACACTCAACAAACTAGTAAGTGACATTTGATGATATGTAATGACTAATGACATACGTAACGATGATAATAGATGGAAGTTTTTAAGTGGATAAAGGGTCACCGGTCATTTCGCCCACACGTCAATTCGCCCACAAGACATTTCGCCCACATGTAAGAGTCAATTCGTCAATTCGCCCACATGTAAGAGTCAATTCGCCCACATGTAAGAGTCAATTCACCCACATGTAAGAGTCAATTCGCCCACATGTAAGAGTCAATTCACCCACATGTAAGAGTCAATTCACCCACATGTAAGAGTCAATTCACCCACATGTAAGAGTCAATTCGCCCACATGTAAGAGTCAATTCACCCACATGTAAGAGTCAATTCGCCCACATGTAAGAGTCAATTCGCCCACATGTAAGAGTCAATTCGCCCACATGTAAGAGTCAATTCGCCCACTCTAAAGTCAATTCGCCCACACGATCCATGTCACGGAGTCATGTATCTATATCTTCCTCTGGCAGAAATGGAATGAACCACCAGTAACCTTGGGCGAAATGACTCCATAGTGTGGGCGAATTGACCTGTGGGCGAAATGACTCCATGGTGTAGCGAAATGGCATGTGGGCGAAATGACCGGATACCGGATAAAGGGATATAATAAAGGAGAGGTAGGAAAAGTTCTTACGGCTATTAACCAGGGTAGAACAAGAAGTAACGGATTCAAACTGGAAAAGTGGATTTAAAAAAGAAATAGGGAAAAACTGGTTCACAAATAGGGTGGTGAATGATTGGAATGGACTCAGTAGACAGGTAGTTAGTGTGGAGTCAATAGGGAGCTTTAAAAGGAGGCTGGATAAATTCATGGATGGGGATGAAAGGTGGATGTAGGTAGTGTTAAGTAACAGGAACTACCATGTGTAGGTCTCACGGCCTCTTGTAGCTTCCTTATGTTCTTAAATCTACCAGCCTCTTGTAGCTTCCTTATGTTCTTATGTTCTTATGTGGCTCAGGACACATGTTCTCTATACTGGCAGGGTGTGTTACTCAATCTGGCCTTTTTCCTCCCCTTCAGTACCTTGGCAGGGGTTACCAGGGTGTTGGCAGGGTTGTATGTCAATTTAGTCATCTGGTCTGACAGGGTATGGCAGTTCTTTGTACCTGTAATACCCTGTTTTTTCTTACGCAGCTTTGGAAGGGTAATACTAGTGTCGGCAGGGTTACAGGGTGTATTAGGAGAGGCTCTATTGGCAGGGGTGGTTAGTTTCTTCTTTTTGTGTGGTTTGACAGGGGTAAATGCAGGGTTAGCGTCTATTCTAAGGGTGTTTTCTAGCCCTTCTAGCCATTTTCTAGGGGCGTACTCTATATTGACAGGGGTATTTTTCATGTCGCCAGGGTTACAGGGTGCGTTAGAAGAGGCTATATTGGCAGGGATGGTCCGTTTCTTCTTTTTGTGTGGTTTGACAGGGGTAGTTGCAGGGTCAGCTTCTATTCTAAGGATGTTTTCTAGCCAAGCAGGGGTGTACGGTATACTGGCAGGGGTTACCTTGCCTTTCCTCTTTTTTTGATGCTTTGGAAGGGTGTAGTTTGCATTAAGAGGGGTGACAGGGAGTCTTGAAGGCATGGTAAGGGTTCTGGCAGGGTAACTTTCCTCACTGGCAGGGGTTGAGGTGACAGGGGATGTGGTCTTCAATTTAGTTCTATTTTTCTTACGTGGTGTCTTCTTGGCAGGGGTGATTTTCATGCTGACAGGGGATATATCATTAAATCTCATATCCCTCTTGTATTCCTTGCCAGGGAAGATATTTACCCCTGCAATTGGACTGTGTATGATGGTTAGCAGGGTTTTGGTGGATATCTTAGTCATCCATGGTCTTGACAGGGGGTTGTGTGTGTTGACAGGGGTGTTTAGTGTGTCGGCAGGGTTGACTAAGGCGTTGGTACCACTGTTCTTCAATTTGTTATTTCTATTGGCACCACTGTACTTCAACTTGTTCTTTTTACCTCTTTTAACTGGCTTGACAGGGTAAACAGGGGTGGCAAGTCGTTCATAGGGGATGTTTTCTCCACTGGCAGGATTAACAGGGGTGATTTCTAAGCTGACAGGGGTAATATGTGCTTCAGAAAGGATGTTTTGTACCTGGCAGAGTAGGTGTTCATGTCATTCTCCTTATGTGGTTCTGGCAGGGTGATCTTTTTACCTTTTTTATGTGTCTTGGCAGGGTTAACAGGGGTAATTTCTAAGCTGGCAGGGGTGATAAGTGCTTGGATACTTTCTACACTGGCAGGGTTGGTGTCTATGTCATTACTTTGTTGTGGTTCTGACAGGGTGAAATGACCAGGGGAGTAACTATTTGTATGGCTATTAGTGTTCTTTAGTTTGTTCTTTAGGGGTCTGTTCTCTAGCTCACTGTTCTCTAAGACTGTAGAAGTGTTGGTATCAGTGTTCTTTAGTTTCTTGTTCTTTAGAGATGTGTTCTCTACCTCACTGTTCTCTAAGACTGCATAACTGTAAATATAAGTGTTCTTCATCTTGTTCTTCAGGGGTGAGTTCTCTATTTCACTGTTCTCTAAGACTGCAGATGTGTAGGTATAAATGTTCTTCATCTTGTTCTTCTTTAGGGGGTGTTCTCTATCCCACTGTTCTCTAAGACTGCAGATGTGTTGGTATAAATGTTCTTCCTTTTGTTTTTCTTGTTCTTTAGGGGTCTGTTCTCTATCCCACTGTTCTTTAAGTATGCAGAAGTGTCCTGTGTATTGCTATGGGTATAAGTGTTCTTCTTCTTCTTCTTCTTCTTTAAGGGGGTGTTCTCTATGTCTGTAGAAGTGTCTTGTGTACTACTATAGGTAGCTGACTTTCTCCCCTTAGTCTTACATGCCTTAGTTAATATGTGTTCATACATTACACTTATATCTTCTGAGGACGCGGTGTGTGTGTCAGTAAAAGTTCCGTCTGTGTCGCCTACGTTGTCAATGCCAAGGGTGTCAAACTTTGTCTTCTTACGTGTTTTAGTGATTGTGTTTCCAAGCCTGGTATTAATATCTCCTGAAGGTGCTGTGTTGTGTGTGTTCAGAAATGTTCCGTCTGTGTCGCCTACGTTGTCAATGCCAAGGGTGTCAAACTTGGTCTTCTTGCGTGCTTTAGTGATTGTGTTTCCAAGCCTGGTATTAATATCTCCTGAAGGTGCTGTGTTGTGTGTGTTCAGAAATGTTCCGTCTGTGTCGCCTACGTTGTCAATGCCAAGGGTGTCAAACTTGGTCTTCTTACGTGTTTTAGTGATTGTGTTTCCAAGCCTGGTATTAATATCTCCTGAAGGTGCTGTGTTGTGTGTGTTCAGAAATGTTCCGTCTGTGTCTTCTACGTTGTCAATGCCAAGGGTGTCAAACTCTGTCTTCTTTGTCTTCTTGCATGCTTTAGTGATTGTGTTTCCAAGCCTGGCATTAATATCTCCTGAAGGGGCTGTGTTGTGTGTGTTCAGAAATGTTCCGTCTATGTCTTCTATGGAGCCAAAAGTGTCCAATTTTCTCTTCTTCCTCTTCTTATGTGTTTTGATGTGTGTGTTTTCTGGGACACTCATATCTTCTGAAGGCGTGTGGTGTGTAGTGACAGGAGCATTATGTATGTCAGTAAAATTTCCATCCGTGTTTTCTATGGTGTCAAATGTGTCCAGCTTTCTCTTCTTGGCCTTTTTACGTGTCTTGATATGAGTGTTTTCTGGGACACTCATATCTTCTGAAGGCATGCTGTGTGTGCTATCAGGGCTATCTTTCACTTTACTATCTATATCACAGCTTTCTAGTGCCTGGGGTGACTGTTGCAATGATATAAATGTGTTGTTTTGGCTTTCTGATGATATAGATGTCTTGTTTTTCTTTTTCAGTGATATAGCTGTGTTGCTTTGTAGCCTGTCACAAGTATCTTCTGAAGGCATGCTGTGTGTGTTAGCAGGGGGATTGCTCACTTGGCTATCTATATCAGAGTGTCTTGTTTCCTCGGGTGGCAGTTTAGATGATATAGATGTGTTGTTGTGTGTGGTAACAGGGTCATCGTTCACTTGACTCTCTATATCACAGTTTTCTATTTCTTGTGGTGGCTGTTGCGATGATATAGACGTATTATTTTTCTTTTCTGGTGACATAGATGCATTGTTTTTCTTTTCTGGTGATATAGAAGTGTTGTTTTTCATTTTCTCGAGGCGGGCAATGGACTTTTCCACCTGCAGAATGCCACTCACGCCCAGCATAGCGCCGGCCCTGCCCTCCGCGTCCCCCTCAGTGTTGCGGCAGCGCTTGAGGCGTGGCGGCAGGTTGCTGAGGTCCACCCCGATGCCCGCCTTGGACACGGTCTTGAGGGCGGCGCGCCACGGGTACATGCGCCGCAGCGGGAGGACGCCACGGAGGTAGATAGTGGCGGCGCGAAACACGTCCTTCTTGTCGAGCTTGCTGGTTCCCTTGATCATGGCGAGGTGCATTCTGGTGTGGTACATGAGGTAGTTGCACGGCGCCACGACCCAACGACACGGGTTGTGTGCGCCACGGGTACCACGGCACAAGCCCTTCATGGGGTAGTCCTTCCTGAAGATGGCACAGTTATAGATGGAGTGGTCGCAGTATTTACATCCGAGTTCTCCGAAGAAGAGGTGGAGCAGTACCTCGGCCCCCATTACCCTGGAGTCACAGGTGTAGCAGTAGGCTGAGAGCTGCTGCAGGCTGGTGCTCTGGTACGCCTCCATGCGGGGGTGGCGGGGGGGCTGGGGGCGGCCCTTCACCTGGGTGGTGGGGGCCAGGATCGGCTCCCTGCGCGGCAGTCCCATGGCTCCCTGGGGCGGCCTGAGAGGGAGGACAGGTTACTGCACAGACCTTGTGTTGAGGCCAGGACTTAGGTAGCAGAAATCTACATATAATTAGATTATTGCAGCAGAAATTTGCATGTGCTTAATTAAGAATTTAGCAGCAGAAATTTGTATGTGCTTAGAAATTTAGCAGCAGAAATTTGTATGTGCTTAGAAATTTAGCAGCAGAAATTTGCATGTGCTTAAAAATTTAGCAGCAGAAATTTGCATGTTCTTAGAAATTTAGCAGCAGAAATTTGCATGTGCTTAGAAATTTAGCAGCAGAAATTTGTATGTGCTTAGAAATTTAGCAGCAGAAATTTGCATGTGCTTAAAAATTTAGCAGCAGAAATTTGTATGTGCTTAGAAATTTAGCAGCAGAAATTTGCATGTGCTTAAAAATTTAGCAGCAGAAATTTGCATGTTCTTAGAAATTTAGCAGCAGAAATTTGCATGTGCTTAAAAATTTAGCAGCAGAAATTTGTATGTGCTTAGAAATTTAGCAGCAGAAATTTGCATGTGCTTAAAAATTTAGCAGCAGAAATTTGCATGTGCTTAAAAATTTAGCAGCAGAAATTTGTATGTGCTTAGAAATTTAGCAGCAGAAATTTGCATGTGCTTAAAAATTTAGCAGCAGAAATTTGCATGTGCTTAAAAATTTAGCAGCAGAAATTTGTATGTGCTTAGAAATTTAGCAGCAGAAATTTGCATGTGCTTAAAAATTTAGCAGCAGAAATTTGCATGTGTTTAAAAATTTAGCAGCAGAAATTTGCATGTGCTTAAAAATTTAGCAGCAGAAATTTGCATGTGCTTAAAAATTTAGCAGCAGAAATTTGCATGTGCTTAAAAATTTTGCAGCAGAAATTTGGGTGCGCATAAAAATGTTGGGTATTATTTTACGATAGGACCAAACTTCCGTACACAATTGGGAAAATTGTTTTTGTTTACCTTATTGTATTCTAAGAGACATTTTCTCCTTGAGCTTTCCGTCGCAAATCAATAGTTTCGGAGACATAGAACATTTTAGGTGGGAGGAGGAATATGTCTCCTTGTTTACAAAATGCCTACCTCTTCCTCTTCTTGTGACCTGCATCGCTTTTGGGCTTTTGTTTCGGAGTAAGTTTTCCGTGCGCACCCGTGGGTAGGAGGTTAATCTCGGGGTTTGGTATTTTATTAAACTTTTTTATTATTAGACCCAGTTAGGAGGTTAAAGGTTAGGTAAGGTAAGGGGTAAGGTGAGGGGTGAGGTGAGGTGAGGTGAGGTAAGGTTAGGTTAGGTAAGGTAAGGTAAGGTAAGGTAAGGTAAGGTAAGGTAAGGTAAGGTAAGGTTAGGTTAGGTTAGGTTAGGTTAGGTAAGGTAAGGTAAGGTAAGGTAAGGTTAGGTTAGGTTAGGTTAGGTTAGGTTAGGTGAGGTGAGGTGAGGTGAGGTGAGGTGAGGTGAGGTGAGGTGAGGTGAGGTGAGGTGAGGTGAGGTGAGGTGAGGTGAGGTGAGGTGAGGTGAGGTAAGGTAAGGTAAGGTAAGGTTAGGTAAGGTTAGGTAAGGTAAGGTAAGGTAAGGTAAGGTTAGGTTAGGTTAGGTTAGGTAAGGTAAGGTAAGGTAAGGTAAGGTAAGGTTAGGTTAGGTTAGGTTAGGTTAGGTTAGGTAAGGTTAGGTAAGGTTAGGTAAGGTAAGGTAAGGTAAGGTAAGGTTAGGTAAGGTAAGGTAAGGTAAGGTAAGGTAAGGTAAGGTTAGGTTAGGTTAGGTTAGGTAAGGTAAGGTAAGGTAAGGTAAGGTAAGGTTAGGTTAGGTTAGGTTAGGTTAGGTAAGGTAAGGTTAGGTAAGGTAAGGTAAGGTAAGGTTAGGTTAGGTTAGGTTAGGTTAGGTTAGGTTAGGTAAGGTAAGGTAAGGTAAGGTAAGGTAAGGTAAGGTTAGGTTAGGTTAGGTTAGGTAAGGTTAGGTAAGGTAAGGTAAGGTAAGGTTAGGTAAGGTTAGGTTAGGTAAGGTAAGGTAAGGTAAGGTAAGGTAAGGTAAGGTTAGGTTAGGTTAGGTTAGGTTAGGTAAGGTAAGGTAAGGTAAGGTAAGGTAAGGTAAGGTAAGGTAAGGTAAGGTTAGGTTAGGTTAGGTAAGGTAAGGTAAGGTAAGGTGAGGTAAGGTAAGGTTAGGTAAGGTAGCCACGGGTACGCACGGAAAACTTACTCCAAAACAAAAGCGATGCAGGTCACAAGAAGAGGAAGAAGGAGGCATTTTGTAAACAAGGAGACTTATTCCTCCTCCCATCTAAAATGTTCTATATCTCTGAAACTATTGATTTGCGACTGAAAGCTCAAAGAGAAAATGTCTCTTAGAATACAATAAGGTAAACAAAAACCATGCTCCCAATTGTGTAGGGAAGTTTGGTCCTATCGTAAAAATTTACCAAATTTTGCAGCAGGAATTTGGGTGCGCTTAAAAATTTTGCAGCAGAAATTTGGGTGCGCTTAAAAATTTTGCAGCAGAAATTTGGGTGCGCTTAAAAATTTTGCAGCAGAAAATTACATGCGCTTAAGAATTTTGCAGCAGAAATTTGGGTGTTTTAAAATTTTGCAGCAGAAAATTACATGTGCATAAGATTATTGCAGCAGAAATTTGGGTGCGCTTAAAATTTTGCAGCAGAAAATTACATGCGCTTCAGAATTTTGCAGCAGGAATTTGGGTGCGCTTAAAATTTTGCAGCAGAAAATTACATGTGCATAAGATTATTGCAGCAGAAATTTGCATAGTACAAATATGTTATATATACAAATCCATTATAACCGTAAGTAGCATCCCCACTACATGCTCGAGCAGAAATTATACAGATAACGTAAGTATTTGGGCAGAGAGAGAGAGAGAGAGAGAGAGAGAGAGAGAGAGAGAGAGAGAGAGTTACTTATTGCCTTGCCTATGAGTTTAGAGAGAATTATTGCCTTCGCCAACCTCTTTGCCAATTGTGGACCCATGTTAACCATGATCTTAATGTTAAAATAAAAAAAAATAAAAAAAAGAGAGAGGGCCCAGTTCTCCTTTACAATAACAAATACACGATAGACTATCCTGTTTTCCGATGTTCTTCCTCTGTAATCCTGTGTAATTTCATTCTCCTCCTCATAAGGGTAAACAGATGGGAGGGTGGGGAGGTTGCATTCTACTTTACTATCCTTTCCCTCTTACCAGGCAATGCAGAATGAGATATCTTGCTACGGGACGATCGACTTGCTAATATTTCCTCTTCCTCTGTAGTCCTGTGTAATCTGCCTCCTCCTTTTCATGTGTTGCTCTCTCCTATTTCATCCCTTTCACCATTCAGTTACTTTTTAATACAACTGTTCATCTCCATTATTAATAATATTCCATCTATGCACTTATCTCACAGGTGTCAAAAGATTGTAAACATTTATATCAACGCTGCTTCTAATAGCAAAGACTCTCCCCCCTATTGATCTGTGGGGACGGGAAACTAAAACACGGCCTAATACACGGACTCAGGGGCTCACAGGTCATCTTTAGCCCTCCTAAGTGGTGGCAATGGAGGTCAGGTCACGGAAATACTGGGTCATGTAAGATTGTAACAGGTAATTGTAGTTTAATATGCATATTTCGTGGTGTTTTTGTTTTGTTTTGTTTAGATAAGTCTTCCATTGTCTACTGCATCTCGTTTTCTTTTGTTGTTGGATTGGTTATATTGGTAATAAATATGCAGTTTCAACCAATACTACCTATTGACCAATACTCTCCTGACATAACTGGGGGGCTGGGTCCCAGAACCCCCACCCCACCGCTAGTTGACTAACCTAGCCTAATTTCGCTGGGGAGGTTTTGCCCCCCCAGAGCCCCCTTGTGTTATTTTTATTTTCCGACGGCTGTTATATGGGTTAGAAATACTCTTTATATATTTTGTAATATTGAAGTGATCCTAAGGAATACCGTTTTAATAGAATCCTAAGGTAAATTAAAAGGTTCATAACTAGACTGCCAGTATTAAGATGGAAAGAAAAATAGGTAACGTTTAGATTTATCAGAATGAAATCTAAATGAACGTAAAACTCATGATAGACTCATTGTGTAGCCATAAAAGACAGATTTCAATGTTATATTTCTCCAATGAACGCTAAATAAACTAAAAAATCATATTATGGTTATGATAGGCTTTTTCTGTAGCCAAAACTGATAAAATTCTAGAGTCCTTTCCCGCCATTATTAGTGGGGGGGTTTTCCTCCAGACCCTCACAGATACGTATTTATAAGGTAATTATAAAGTGGGGGATGAGGTAAAAAAAAAAAAAAAAAAAAAAAAAAAAAAAAAACATTTATTAACCTAACCTAACCTAACCCGGTACAAAAAATTTGAGTGCCAAAAATTTTGAGTGCCAAAAAATTGTGCCAAAAAATTTTGAGTGCCAAAAATGTAAGTGCCAAAAAATGTTGTGTGCCAAAAATGTATTTTTTTTCTTCTTTTGTATAACTACAGTATGTGCACTAACATACACTGCAAACACATACATGTTTTAGAGGTATCTGAAGGGATCTGTGAAGGTCTGGAGGCAAAAAGACCACTAAAAAAGGTGGGAAAGGACTAGAATTTTACCCAAAACAAAAAAAATAACTGTTTCTGTAGCCATAACATTAAAAAATCATTGTAGTCATACATAACATTAAAAAACAGACTATTCTGTAGCCATAACATTAAAAGAAAGACAAATTTTGTAGCCATAACATTAAAAGAAAGACAGATTTTGTAGCCACAACATTAAAAAATCATTGTAGTCATACATAACATTAAAAAACAGACTATTCTGTAGCCATAACATTAAAAGAAAGACAGATTTTGTAGCCATAACATTAAAAGAAAGACAAATTTTTAGCCATAACATTAAAAGAAAGACAGATTTTGTAACCATAACATTTCGCGGATACACAGTAACCTAACACTCCTATTATTCTTTCCTCTACCACAGATGAAAGAGAATGGGGTGTAGGTGAGTATGGGAGAATAGGACACAGAGAGAGGCACCGCAGTGGTGTCCAAAACTGAACCTTAAAGAACCACAATGGAGCAAACTAAGGAATACACATGCAAGGAATGCCAACAAGTGTTCCAGGGCAAGAGTAAGTACATCCAACACACACTCACACACGCCGGCATCAAGATATACAGCTGCGGGGAGTGTGACCGCATGTTTAACTGTGCCAGTCAGCTGCGCCAACACTCCTCCGTGCACAGCGGCCAGCGGGAGTTTGCGTGTGAGGTGTGCGGCAAAACATTCACCCAACGGAGTAACATGAAACGGCATTTAAACGTCCACGCAGGGATTAAAAGGTTTCAGTGCGACCAGTGCGGGAAACAGTTCACATGTAAGAGCACCTTAGACAGACATATTGATATCCATAAAGGTGTAATGCAGTACAAATGTGAGGAGTGTGGCAAGGGGTTCATACAGAAAACACATTATGAAGAACACATGAACCTACACTCTGGCGCTAAGTACATGTGTTCCGTGTGTGGTAAGGAATTCGGGTACAAGAGTAGTCTGATGCAACACATGAATATTCACACACAAGTCAGGACGTTTAAATGCGAGGAGTGCGGGAAGGTGTTTAACTGTCGCAGCAACCTGAACCAACATATGAACATTCACGCGGGTGTTAGGCAGTCCTGGAAATGCGAGGAATGCGGGAAACACTTCTCTAACAAAAGCAACCTCACGCAGCACTGCAAAACGCATCTTGGGGTTAAGAGATACAAGTGTGAGGTTTGCGGTGAGGGGTTCGCGTTACTGAGCAGCCTATCACGGCATCTCGAAACCCACGGGGAAGCCAGGAAGTACGAGTGTCAGACATGCGGGAAACAATTCACCCAGAAAAGTGACCTAACCCGACATGCGACAATCCATAACGGTCTTAAACCTTATAAATGTGATGTATGCGGAAAGAAATTCAATCAGAAAAGTATATTGACCAAACACACGCACATACACACCGGCCTGAGGAAGTTTAAGTGCGATGAGTGTGGTAAACAATTCACACAGAAGGGCAGTCTTGTCAAACACCTGGATATCCACGCCGGGATTAGGAACTTCGAGTGTGGGGAGTGCGGGAAAAGTATGACGCAGAAAGCTCATCTACAGAGACACTTACTGAAGGTACATGGCAAGACTGTGTGAGGGTGTGATGGGAGAGATAGGACAGTGTGTGAAAATGATTATGAGTGATAGGAAAGGTGTGGTTTAATTAATGACTCACCTGGTTACCCTTCCCATGAGTCTCTAAGTACGATCTTTGAAACAGAAAACTAGTAAAACGTGAATATAATTAAAATGGTTGAGAAATAAAACTAGTAAAATGTGAAAATAATTATGGTTAACTTAGAACTATGTAGTCAGGTCAAAAATGGTTATTATTATACCACTCAGATTGTAATAGATTTTCACGTATGGTAATATCCTAAATGAACTATGTATGAAATTATCTATTATCTCTCTATTTATTTATTTATTTATAGGGCAGCTAGTTCTTGAATGAAGTAGTAGGGTGAACTTACTACATAACTGTACATATTTGGTAGGGTTTTTTTGTGTGTGCGTGTGCGTGTGTGTGTGTGTGTGTGTGTGTGTGTGTGTGTGTGTGTGTGTGTGTGTGTGTGTGTGTGTGTGTGTGTGTGTGTGTGTGTGTGTGCGCTAATGTGGAGTTAACTTAATATGTTATGTGTCGAGAATAAAGTGGATCTGGCATACCTTAAATACAGTGTTTCAATCATTACCCTTATAAACACTGTAGCCACTATCTTATAAACACTATAACCACACAACCACCACCTCCACACCACACATCAAATTAATAGATGATATCAAGAATAAAATAAAATTATCAAGGTTTGCGGGGTGGGCCGGGAGGGGCGGGGCGGGGCGGACACCCCCCACACCTGTAAACAAACATTAATTTCCAACAAAAAAGAGTGCCAGATTCATTCAATACACATCAAAACTATTCAGGAAAACCAAGTTACGGCCTCAGAATCGGTGAATACCCACTACCGAAATTTTACCAAAAATAATACTAACCTAACCTCACCAATAACCTCCTAGCGAGAACTAAGGCTGGGAATTTTAACTCTTAACCTTAAAGAATATTGAATCAAAGCAACTAATGCTTCCCTGTGCTAAAGGGGTTACAGGGAGTTTCGTACACCAGTTGTTTCGTACCCAGGTTGTGTTAGTTGTTTCGTATACTGATTTTGATTTTTTTCGTACATACCTGGTGTCGTTTCGTAGTTCTAGTAATCAAGTTCAATTCTGAGCTGAGTGTACGAAACGACTATGGTTTCATATAGACTACGAAATAACTTTTAGGTGTACGAATCTACTGGTGTACGAAACAACTGGTAATAATGGACGAGGACTTCGCGGTCGTTTTCAGAGACACCGACTAATTTTTCCTGGCCTATAGGTGCTATTTTCTAATGGAGATAGTTTTATTTTCCGGAAACCCATATTTAAAAATAATAATAATAATAATAATTTCATCACCGAATTTTATGGTCGCCGTTTCCATTACAAACACTGAATCTCCATCAGAAAAAGCACTAAAACTTGGCCGGGAGAAATCAGTCAGGGTCTCAAGATAACAGGGAAGTAATTGAATAGTACAACCCAAATTTATAGGTTTTAATGAAAACTAACCTAACCTTAACCACAAAGTATACCTAACCTAACCTTAACCACAAAGTATACCTAACCTAACCTTAACCACAAAGTAT
Organism: Chionoecetes opilio; assembly: GCA_016584305.1. Classification (NCBI taxonomy): domain Eukaryota; kingdom Metazoa; phylum Arthropoda; class Malacostraca; order Decapoda; family Majidae; genus Chionoecetes; species Chionoecetes opilio. The sequence goes on from JACEEZ010019360.1 coordinate 265,126, forward strand.
ACCTAACCTAACCTTAACCACAAAGTATACCTAACCTTAACCTTAACCACTAAGTATACCTAACCTTAAGCTTAACCATGCATAAAATTCGGTGAATAATTTTTTAAAATTTTGTGTAATGGCTTTCCGGAAAATAAAACTATCTTCATTAGAAAAAGCATCTATTGTAGGCCAGGAAAGAAATAATCGGTGTCTCTGAAAACGACCGCGAAGTTCTCGTCCATTATAACCAAACAACTTGTGTACGAACTGACTGCACCCCGCTAAGGGACATCAACTTCAAGGAATGGTCGTACTTTACCTACAAAAAGTCAGTCTTGCTCTCACCTCCTGCTGCTCTTCTGGTAATGTCTGGCTGTCTCTTCAACACTCTATATCCCTGATCACCTCCTTCTGTCCTTAGCCCATTTCTTCGCCTTCCTTCGTGGCTTCCTTCAATCTGTATCCTTCACATTTAATTCCTTCACTTAAGATAGCTTAGCGCCACCCCAAGGTTTATGTCGCTAATTATACATTTCTGTCCCTCACAACGCAGTCACTTCACGCTGCTATGTCACACGTACCTCAAGGCTTTATCTACACATGGAAAACAGCTTACATTACCGCAATGCACTGTTAAATATGACGAAAATACGAGTTGAACAGCACTCGGCCCTGTTTCAAAGGCCCGCTGTGCTCAATGTCAACAAAGAGGAAAGAGAAAATGGAGGTTTTTATTGGGTAACTCTTGTAAAATTTTCCCTTGATGGTTTATGGAACTATCGTCCGATGGGAATTCTCGCCGAAACAACAAATTAGAACTCTCGCCGAAACAACAAACTAGAATTCTCGCCGAAACAACAAACTAGAATTCTCGCCGAAACAACAAACTAGAACTCTCGCCGAAACAACAAACTAGAACTCTCGCCGAAACAACAAACTAGAACTCTCGCCGAAACAACAAACTAGAACTCTCGCCGAAACAACAAACTAGAACTCTCGCCGAAACAACAAACTAGAATTCTCGCCGAAACAACAAACTAGAACTCTCGCCGAAACAACAAACTAGAACTCTCGCCGAAACAACAAACTAAAACTCGCCGAAACAACAAACTAGAACTCTCGCCGAAGCAACAAACTAGAACTCTCGCCGAAACAACAAACTAGAACTCTCGCCGAAACAACAAACTAGAACTCTCGTCGACGTGGAAATTCTAACCTAACCTGGACAATGGCACCTAATCTAACCTAACTGATCAAGCTAACGATAGTATTTCATCCCTGAATGCAGAAACTCGGGTAACACTTGATTAAATGTATATATTGGGTCCTGTAATATCAAGAATTGGAACACTCGATGACAGCGGCGAGAATTCCTATCGGCGACAGTTCCAGGTACCCCTGTGATAGCTTTAATATGGGACCGGGTGTATGATGTTGAAGTATAAGCATAAACACTTTATTATATATTTCTATACATCATTAGTTATATTTTCATTCATCAATACCCAGTTGTAAGCAATTAAAATCACCCAAAATCACTTCCTTTCGGATTTGTATTTTACCTACCGTAGATAACAGTAAAGTCGCCAGGACAACTTTTTTTTTCTGTCTACAGACGTGTGGTGGCGTTAATAGTTACATTTCTACATCCATGATTTCAGGAAGTTATAAGGGGCTATCTGGAGAGTCTGTGTCATTTTGTGTCTTCATCTGTGTCATATTAGGGCTATAAATGAACAAATGACAAAAATAATCTACAAAGTGGCTACCAACAATAAGGTCGCCAGCTAGTGTTTATTTACTGAGTGTCCTCCCGCAGCCGTCGTTCGCCCGAAAAAAAAACGCGTAGTGAAATTTGAAACGTATATATTCGCAGCTACAAAGCATAAAACAACGCTGAAACAGAGTAGATTATAGTCATGATATAAACTACTGTGTATCATCTTCAGTGGCACATACACATCAGTAGTATGCTATAATTCCTAATATTTGGCGCCTGGCGACATCACTGCAGGTGGCGACTTGATGTTATCTACGGTAGTAATGTTGGTTAAATGATAAATAAATGAAATAAATAAATAAATGCTCTCTGATATCGTAAATTACTATAGAATCTACTTTATTTACTTGTATCATCATAAGTAAGCAAAAAAGGAAAATGAGTCAGTGTTTTTTTTTCTAGACATTGCGCGCCAAATCCTTTCATCCGAACTGCCCGTGTTGTTTATCTTCTGATTTTTTGGGATTTTTGGCCTTCTGCGAGGTGATACAGCCAGGTAAGGAAGAGAACACCTTTATTAGTACTCCCAGGCTGCATTCACAGTCAGATATAGGCGGTGATATGGAGTAGGAGGGAAATGTGGAGGTGTAGATAAGGATGAACCAGATCAGATTTGTGAGGGATGTTATTGTTTTTGTGATATTCGTCTTGGGGATTAGGTGTAGTTTGTGTGTATGTAAGTAGCTGGTTCTGAACGCTATCTAGGAATTATGTTAGTGTTCAATAATCCATTTATGTATTAAATCTGCCGTCAGTTTATAAGAGGGTCCCGAGTAGGCCGTAGTGGAAGGTTTATGGAACTCTCGCCGAAACACCAACCGAGGGTAATAATTTACGAGAGTTTCGCGGTCGTTTTCAGAGACACCAACTATTTTTTCTTGGCTTACAATAGATGCTTGTTCTAATGGAGATAGTTTTATTTTGCGCAAAAAAATAAAACAAAAAATTAAAGAAAAAAAATGAAAAAAAATGAAACTTAACGTCGGTGTCCCTGAAAACGACCGCGAAACTCGTCCATTATAACCCAACCGAGAACTCTCGCCGACGTGGAATTATTCGGCGACAGTTCCACTTGTAATAGATAAAAATGAAGAATAAAAGCTATTTCATTATTTGACACAAACATTTTTCGTTTGTCCCAAAACACTAAAACTTGACCGTGGTAACGTAATCTGACCTAACGGGGGGACTGCACCCTCCAGACCCACCTGCTCGTTCACTAACCTAACCTGGACATTGGTTAACTGGCCAACCTAACTTAATCACATAACCTAGCCTAACTGTTCAGGCTATTGCTGGTATTTAATCCCTGAATGCAGCAACACGGGTAAAAGTTTATTTAATGTATATATTGGGTGCTGTAATATCAAGATCAAGAACTGGAACTGTCGTCGAAAATATGAACACTCGCCGACGTCGGGGAGAATTACAATCGGCGACAGTTCCAGGTACCTAGTGGATGCCGCTGTCGTGCAGAAATTAGTTGCATCTTAAATTGTCTTTCTGCTCATGCTCAGTAGTGGAACTGTACCCCGGCAAGACTTGTAAATATAGTCCCCCACAGGCAGCAGAAATAGTCCTCCACAGGCCTTACAGATGTGGAGGTAATCGTCGGAGCTAGGCCTTACAGATTACTTTATCTCAGTACAGTAAAACCTCTCGTATTCGGACACTCATTATTCGGACTTTGACATTATTCGGACCTTCTCCTTTTTTTTTTTTTTTTTTTTTTTTTTTTTCTCTTTCTTATAGGGGTCGAAATTTCCTAGCTATATAGATTTATTTTTTTTTTTTTTTTTTTTTTTTTATATTATTATACATAGCCCCCCCATATATAATCCCCCCATTATTCGGATCCTTGCATTACTCGGACCACTCCTTGGCCCAATTAGTCCCAATATGAGAGGTTTTACTGTATAGTCGGCTCAGAATATTTTGGAGTAGTTATTCACTTGCGGAAACAAAAAATTATAATTGCACTTATTTTTATATAACAATAGCTAGGTTAGGTTAGGTTATGTTTATACCTTATATTATACTTGTTATTATATAGGGCTATTTATATGTGCTTAGATAACCCCTCCACACACACACAGTTGCAGGGCGATGGTACGCACACGAGCCGAGGTGACGTCTGGGGTGAAGGTGTCCGCCGCCAAGGCCCCACGGAAGGTGTTCGGTGCTTCGGGGGGCGGCTCCTCCTCAGGCTCCTCCTCCTCCTCCTCCTCCTCCACCACACCTAACAAAAACGCCAAGTAAGTTGTTGTCTCCACTCTCTTCCACATCTTGATTTTTATGATTTTATTTTTATTTTTTTTTATTTTTATTTTTTTATTTTATATATATATTTTTAATTTTTTATTATTTATTTATTTTTTATTTTTATATTATGATTTTTTTTGTATTTTATATATATATATATATTTTTTTTTTTTCACCACCCATTCACCTATTCACCCATTAGCAAGGCACCTATTTACCCATTACCAAGACACCCATTACCCCATTAACCCCTTGAGGCCCAGAATGTAATCTCCATTGTAATTTTGGAAACCATTAGACAATTTTTAGTTAATATATATCAATATTTTATAGCAATGACCTGTTTAGTATCCTTGTCGACTAACTAATTTGGTATATTCAGTTACTTTTCGTTATTTTATGGCTCAACAACATATGATTTTTTATAGCAAAGGAAAGATCTGGGTGTGAAGGGGTTAACAACCACCCATATTACCACCCAACACCCATTCACCCATTACCAACCACCATATCACCACCCATTCACCCAATTCTTCGTCTATGGCCCTATACCAACCACCATATCTGATTTTCACCACCCATTACCAAACCAGTATTACCACCCATTACCCATATCACCCCCCATTCACCCACCCCCCATAACCCATCACCCATTCATCATTACCTCCCTCCCTTCAGACATGGCGGAGGGAATGCCTACAATAAACAACCTGTACCGGGGTGGCAGAAGGGTATTGGATCCTTCTTCAAGCCGCAGGAGGATCGGAGTCTGTACGAGGAGGATGAGGAGCAGGGGGAGAGTGGCATGAATGGGGAGGAGCAGGTGAATGGGGAAGGGAGTGGGATGAGTGGGGAAGGGAGTGGGATGAGTGGAATGAATGGGGAAGGGAGTGAGGGTAGTGGGATGAATGGGAAGGGAGTGGGGTGAATGGGGAAGCGAGTGAGAGTGAGGAGGAAATGAATGGGGTCTGTGAGGGGGGGGTTAAAAACAGTGTTATTTCTGATGATGATGATGATTAGTGTGAGTGTGTGTGTGGGGAAGAGGGTGTGTGTGTGTAGGGGTTGGTGGGGGGGTTGTGTGTTTGTGTGTGGTTGGAGGGGGGTCTGTGTGTGTGTGTGTGAAGAGAAATTTAAGTTTTACATATTTTTTTAGCCTAGAAGTAATGTTTGAAAATGGTATTCTAGTTCAAATATTGTAAAATTATCGTACATATATTTTTTTTGCTTCCATTTCTCTTTGTTTTCTTCCATCTTATCAATTAATTTACTTAGCATTTCATTTATTGTATATTAATGTGTGTGTGTGTGTGTGTGGAAAGATGATAAGTGTTTTAAGTATTTTTTTTGGCTTATCAGTTAACCCCTTCACGCCCAGATCTTTCCTTTACTATATAAAATTGTCTTGTCGAGCCATACCAATTACGAAAAGTAACTGAATATACCAAATTAGTTAGTGGTCACTGGTCAAGGATACTGCAGGGATGTCAATTTTCCGCGGATTCGCGGATTTCCGAGTATTTTATTGCCAGCTGGGTCATTTCTGTGAATCGTGCAGATTCGGGTTAAAAATTTAGGGGGAGGGTGTCCATAGTTGGCTAGCCCACAGCCGAACCTGTCCCTGGCCACTGATCCAACACAGACCACAAAACATGTTAATATTTTGTTGTGATTACTTTTCCAACAGAAACAGTGTTGATATTTAATTTTGATGTCAAAATGGTTAATAATTCATATACATTTCACAATTTAAGTTGCACGATATACCATATATATATACATATACACAAATTGTGGACACAAAAAGACAAAATTGAGACCAGAAATTATTATAGATATAACCAAAGACCTCTCAGAAGCTCTCAGAGCATGAAATTTACAAAAAATCTAGGGGGGCCTACTGCCCCCCCCCGAACCCCCGGCTGGGAGGTTCCCTCGCTACGCTCGGATGAGTTGGTCGCCCTATTATTTTATTTCAGTTTTTTTTCTTTTCTTGTTGACATCCCTGATACTAAATAGTTCATATCTATAAAAAACATTGCTTATATTCATTAAAAATCATCTAGTGGTGGTCAAATTACAATGGAAATTACGTTCTGGGCTTCAAGGGGTTAATGTCGTGATAAGATAAAATAAGGTTGGGTTTTGTGATTTCTTTTTGTGATTATTATTATTATTATTATTATTATATTATTATTATTATTATTATTATTGTTTTATGACTTATCTATTTTTGGTGTTCTTGATTTCTTCTATTTTAAATTTTATGGAATTGAATGTTGATGGAAAAAGAAAAATCGAATGTTTGATTGAAATATTGTGAATTATTCTTTGCTTTTCTTAGTATTGTCTTGAAAAATTGTGAATAACTCGTTTTTATTGTCTTGAAAAATGGTGAATAACTCGTTTTTATTGTCTTGAAAAATGGTGAATAACTCGTTTTTAGTGTCTTGAAAAATGGTGAATAACTCGTTTTTATTGTCTTGAAAAATGGTGAATAACTCGTTTTTTATTGTCTTGAAAAATTATGAATAACTCGTTTTTTATTGTCTTGAAAAATTATGAATAACTCGTTTTTATTGTCTTGAAAAATGGTGAATAACTCGTTTTTTATTTTCTTGAAAAATTATGAATAACTCGTTTTTATTGTCTTGAAAAATGGTGAATAACTTTTTTATTGTCTTGAAAAATGGTGAATAACTCGTTTTTATTGTCTTGAAAAATGGTGAATAACTCGTTTTTATTGTCTTGAAAAATAGTGTATAACTAGTCTGCATATTTTTGGTATGAATAATGTAAAGTGTTGAAGAATCTATGAATGTCTTAAGAATATATACATTTTTACACAAAGAACAAATTAAAGAATCAAGAATATATCAATTTTTTACACAAAGAACAAATTTAAATCAAGAATATATCAATTTTTTACACAAAGAACAAATTTAAATCAGGAATATTACATTTTTTACACAAAGAACAAATTTAAATCAGGAATATTACATTTTTTACACAAAGAACAAATTAAAATAGTGAGAATATTCCTGAACTATTTTCTACTTTTATACAAACACATTCCCAGTTACTGTTCCGCCTTGATCTTTTTACATAAATGATATTAAATGGCTTGTATTACTTTATTTTCTACCTTGTTAGTGCTCGTATCTAGTCTTTTTTTTTTTATCGAGGCGAAAAATTCCATTCTATCTTAAGGTATCATGCTTAAAATGATGCCTGTGATTACCTGATAATGGTTAACTATGATAAAATACAACTGATATTAACCCCTTCACGCCCAGATCTTTCCTTTGCTATAAAAAATCGTCTGTTGTCGAGCCATAATATTACAAAAGTAACTGAATATACCAAATTTGTTAGTGGACAAGGCTACTAAACAGGTCATAGCTATAAAATATTGCTTATAGTCACTAAAAATCGTCTAATGGTACCCAAATTACAATGGAAACTACGTTCTGGGCCTCAAGGGGTTAAAATGATGCCTATGTTTACCTGATATTATGGTTAACTATGATAAAATACAGTTGAAATTAAGAAGCGTAGAATTCCCTTCTGGCATCAAATATCAGTCAGTAAGCAGCAAGGGGGCAGCATTTTTTGCCTCGTTAAAAAAACAGTATAGGCTGCCTTGTTACTTTATGTACGTACTTGAAGCTTTATGTATGTTTTAGAAAGTAGCATCAATATTCATTTTATACATGCATTTTTAAAGGGAACTTATGACATAGCTCAAAATAACTATAATTATGTAAGTATTCCCAATCATGTAAAAGAAAAAAACAGACATACATACACACAATCATCTCTAGAAATTAGTATACTGGTAATCAATCTCTCTCTCTCTCTCTCTCTCTCTCTCCTCTCTCTCTCTCTCTCTCTCTCTTCTCTCTCTCTCTCTCTCTCTCCTCTCTCTCTCTCTCTCTCTCTCTCTCTCTCAATAAGCTTACCATATATCTATCATAATTCATCTCTAGCTAAAACCTCATAAATATGTAAAATAATTTCATCATATATTTACATCATCAATTATTATCAGTTATATCATTATACATTTACATCAATAATATTCATCAATTCATTATACACTGCAGGAAAGAGTACAGTGATATATGGGTAGGCTGAATAACTTATGAAGAGGAGGAGGAATAAAGGCTACCGTAGATAACACTAAAGTCGCCAGGACAACGTTTCTTTTTTTATGTACAGACGTGTGGTGGCGTTAATACTTACATTTCTACATCCATGATTTCAGGACAGTTAGAAGGGGCTATCTGGAGAGTCTGTGTCATTTTGTGTCTTCGTCTGTGTCATAGGGCTATAAATGAACAAATGACAAAAATATAACCGAGTGGCGACATTAGTGCAGGTGGCTACTATAGTGTTATCTACGGTAAGAAAAAGGAAAGAGGAAGAAGAGACATAGAAATATTTCCTTTTCAATATGATAAATAGTTAATAAGTAATCCTGCCAGCTTGATATGTATATAGAACATGGGAAATAACGAGACAATTCATTTAGATAGAGAACCTAGCAGGGGAGAATACAAATTGCTTAATACTAGACAGAAGAGAAGATAAGTATAGAAGGAGGATCAAAGACTAGGAAGAACAGGAGGAAAGGAGAAGGAAGAGGAGAAGAAGAGGAGGGAAAAAATAAGAAAGATAAGTACGTGAAATAAGAGATAGAGTACGTGAAATAAGAGATAGAGTACGTGAAATAAGAGATAGAGTACGTGAAATAAGAGACAGAGTACGTGAAATAAGAGATAGAGTACGTGAAATAAGAGATAGAGTACGTGAAATAAGAGACAGAGTACGTGAAATAAGAGATAGAGTACGTGAAATAAGAGATAGAGTACGTGAAATAAGAGATAGAGTACGTGAAATAAGAGATAGAGTACGTGAAATAAGAGAGAGTACGTGAAATAAGAGACAGTACGTGAAATAAGAGATAGAGTACGTGAAATAAGAGATAGAGTACGTGAAATAAGAGTACGTGAAATAAGAGATAGAGTACGTGAAATAAGAGATAGAGTACGTGAAATAAGAGAGAGTACGTGAAATAAGAGACAGTACGTGAAATAAGAGAGAGAGTACGTGAAATAAGAGAGAGTACGTGAAATAAGAGAGAGTACGTGAAATAAGACAAGTACGTGAAATAAGAGAGAGTACGGAAATAAGAGAGAGTACGTGAAATAAGAGACAGTACGTGAAATAAGAGAGAGTACGTGAAATAAGAGAGAGTACGTGAAATAAGAGACAGTACGTGAAATAAGAGAGAGTACGTGAAATAAGAGACTACGTGAAATAAGAGATAGAGTACGTGAAATAAGAGACTACGTGAAATAAGAGATAGAGTACGTGAAATAAGAGACAGTACGTGAAATAAGAGAGAGTACGTGAAATAAGAGAGAGTACGTGAAATAAGAGACAGTACGTGAAATAAGAGAGAGTACGTGAAATAAGAGACTACGTGAAATAAGAGATAGAGTACGTGAAATAAGAGACTACGTGAAATAAGAGATAGAGTACGTGAAATAAGAGACTACGTGAAATAAGAGATAGAGTACGTGAAATAAGAGACAGTACGTGAAATAAGAGAGAGTACGTGAAATAAGAGAGAGTACGTGAAATAAGAGACAGTACGTGAAATAAGAGAGATTTCGTGAAATAAGAGAACTACGTGAAATAAGAGAATAGAGTACGTGAAATAAGAGACTACGTGAAATAAGAGATAGAGTACGTGAAATAAGAGGGCTACGTGAAATAAGAGATAGAGTACGTGAAATAAGAGACAGTAGTGGAAATAAGAGAGAGTACGTGAAATAAGAAGAGGGACGTGAAATAAGAGAAGTACGTGAAATAAGAGAGAGTACGTGAAATAAGAGATACGTGAAATAAGAGATAGAGTACGTGAAATAAAAAGACTACGTGAAAAAAGAGAAGAGTACGTGAAATAAGAGACTACGTGAAATAAGGGTAGAGTACGTGAAATAAGAGACAGTACGTGAAATAAAAGAGAGTACGTGAAATAAGAGACTACGTGAAATAAGAGATAGAGTACGTGAAAATAAGAACAGTACGTGAAATAAGAGAGAGTACGTGAAATAAGAGACTACGTGAAATAAGATAGAGTACGTGAAATAAGAGATAGAGTACGTGAAATAAGAGAGAGTACGTGAAATAAGAGACAGTACGTGAAATAAAAGAGAGTACGTGAAAAAAGAGATAGAGTACGTGAAATAAGAAAACTACGTGAAATAAGAGATAGAGTACGTGAAATAAGAGACAGTAAAGTGAAATAAGAGAGAGTACGTGAAATAAGAGACTACGTGAAATAAAGATAGAGTACGTGAAATAAGAGATAGAGTACGTGAAATAGGAGAGTACGTGAAATAAGAGACAGTACGTGAAAATAGAGAGAGTACGTTTAAATAAGAATAGAGTACGTGAAAAAGAGACTACGTGAAATAAGAGATAGAGTACGTGAAATAAGAGATAGAGTACGTGAAATAAGAGAGAGTACGTGAAATAAGAGACAGTACGTGAAATAAGAGAGAGTACGTGAAATAAGAGATAGAGTACGTGAAATAAGAGACTACGTGAAATAAGAGATAGAGTACGTGAAATAAGAGACAGTACGTGAAATAAGAGAGAGTACGTGAAATAAGAGACTACGTGAAATAAGAGATAGAGTACGTGAAATAAGAGACAGTACGTGAATAAGAACAGTACGTGAAATAAGAGAGAGTACGTGAAATAAGAAAACTACGTGAAATAAGAGAGAGTACCCTGAATAAGAGACAGTACGTGAAATAAGGAGAGTACGTGAAATAAGGAGACTACGTGAAAAAGAGATAGAGTACGTAATAAGAGATCGTGAAAAAAGAGATAGAGACGTGAATAAGAAAACTACGTTTAAATAAGAGATAGAGTACGTGAAATAAGAACGTACGGTGAAATAAAGAGACTAAAAGTACGTGAACTAAGAGATAGAGTTACGTGAAATAAGGGAATAAGGGGAGTACGTGAAATAAGAGAATTTCGTGAAATAAGAGATAGAGTACGTGAAATAAGAGAAGGTACGTGAAATAAAGAGTACGTGAAATAAGAGAAGTCGTGAAATAAGAGAAGAGTACGTGAATGACTATGAAAAAAGGTGGAAAATAAGAGATAGAGTACGTTAAATAAAAGAAGGAAAAAGAAATACGTGAATAAGAAAAGAGTACGTGAAAAAGAGATAGAGTACGTGAAATAGAGATACGGAAAAAGGGAAATTAAAAAAACGGTAAATCAAAATTTTCAGTCAGTAAGCAGCAAGGGGGCAGGTTTTTTTGCCTCTTTAAAAAAAAACAGTATAGTCTCCCTTGTTATTTTTTATGTATGTACTTGAAGCTATGTAGGTTTTAGAAAGTAGCATCAATATTAAATTTTATACATCCCTTTTTTAAGGGGGAAAATTTGGGACATAGCTCAAAAAAAACTAAAAATTATGAAAGTTTTCCCCAAATCATGTAAAAAAAAAAAAAAAGACATCCCATTCACACAATCATCTCTAGAAATTAGTAACTGGGAACAAATCCCCCCTTCTCTCTCTCTCTCTCTCTCTCTCTCTCTCTCCCCTTCTCCTCTCTCTCTCTCTCTCCCCTTTTCCTTCTCTCTCCCCTCCCTCTCTCTCTCTCTTCTCTCTCCTCTCCTCCCTCTTCTCTCTCCTCTCTCTTCTCTCCCCCAAAAGCTTCCCATATATTATCATAATTCTTCTAGCAAAACCCCCTAAATAAATTTTGTAAAATAATTCCTCATATATTTACTTTCATCAATTATTATCAGTTTTTATCATTATAAATTTAAAATCAAAAAATTCATCAATTCATTTTTACCTGCAGGAAAGAGAAACAGTGATATAGGGTAGGCTGAATAATTAGGAAGAGGAGGGGGAAAATAAAGGCTACCGTAGATAACACTAAAGTCGCCAGGAAAAAACGTTTTTTTTTATGTACAGACGTGTGGTGGTTTTTTTTAATATTTACTTTTCTACTTTCCATGATTTCAGGGAACAGTTAAAAGGGGGCATCTGGAGGGGTCGGTGTCATTTTGTGTCTTCTTTCTGGGCATGGGGCTAAAAAATGAAAAAAAATGACAAAAATATAAACCAAGTGGCGACTTTTGTGCAGGTGGTACAAGTTTTATCTCGGTAAAAAAAAGGGAAAGAGGAAGAAGAGACATAAAAAAATTTTCCTTTTAAATATGATAAATAGTAAAAGTAACCCTGCCGCTTGATATTTTAAAAGGGAAACATGGGAAATAACGAGAAAATTTCATTTAGTTTAGAAAACCCTGGGCAGGGGGAGAAAAACAAATTTGCTTAATATTTGGGACAGAAGAGAAGATAAGTATAAAAGGAGGATCAAAGACTGGGAAGGGAAACAGGGGGGAAAGGGGAAAAGGAAGAGGGAGAAAAAGAGGGGGGAAAAAAATTTAAAAAAGTAAGTACGTGAAAATAAGAGATAGAGTACTTGAAATAAGAGATGAGTACGTGAAATAAGAGATAGAGTACGGGGAAAATAAGGGGACAGTACGTGAAATAAGAGATAGAGTACGAAAAAATAAGAGAAGAGACTGAAAAAAGGGGACAGTACGGGGAAATAAGAATGAGTACGTGAAATAAGAATAGTACGTGAAATAAGAGAGGGAGTAGTGAAAAAAGAGATGGGAGTACGTAAAAATAAGAGAGAGTACGGAAAAAAGAGACAGACGTGAAAAAAAGAGATAGAGTACGTGAAAAAAAGAGATAGAGTACGTGAAAAAGGGGAGGGTGAAATAAGGATAGAGTACGTAAAATAAGAGAAGAGTACGTGAAATAAGAGAGAGTACGTAAAAATAAGAGAAGTAGGGGGAAAAAAGGGGAGAGAAACGGGGAAATAAGAGAGATTTACGGAAATAAGAGAGAGTACGGGGAAAATAAGACAGTACGTGAAAAAAGAGAGAGTACTTGAAAAAAGAGAGAGTACGGAAATAAAAAGCCCGTACGTGAAATAAGAGAGATTTACGTAAAAATAAGAGAGAGTCGTAAAATAAGAGCCCGTACGGGGAAAAAAAGAGAGATCGTAAAAATTAAGAGACAAAGTGAAATAAAAAGATAGATTTACGTAAAAATAAGAGATTTACGTAAAAAAAAAAATAGAGTACGGAAATAAGGACAGTAGGGAAAAATAAGAGAGAGACGTGAAATAAGAGGGAGTACGTGAAATAAGAGACAGTACGTGAAATAAGAGGGGTACGTGAAATAAGGGGACTACGTGAAATAAGAAAAGGGTTTACGGGGAAAAAAAGGGGAACTACGTGAAAAAAGAGATAGAGTCCCGTAAAATTTAAAAGGGGGAACTACGTGAAAAAAAGGATAGATTTACGTAAAAATAAGAAAACAGTACGGGGAAATAAGAGAGGATACGTGAAATAAGAAGAGTAGTAAAATAAGGCAGTACGTAAAAATAAAAAGAGAGTACTTTAAAAATAAGAGACTACGTGAAAAAAGAAAAGGGAAGTACGTAAAAATAAGGGGGACTACGTGAAATAAAAAGATAGATTTACGTAAAAATAAGGGGACTACGGAAATAAGGATAGAGTCCGGGGAAATTTAAGGGGGCCCAGTACGGAAAAAGAGAGATTTACGTGAAAAAGAGGGGAGACGTGAAATAAGGGGGACAGTACGTAAAATTTAAGGGGAGAGTACGAAAAATAAGAGACTACTTTGAAAAAAGAGATAGAGAAAGTGAAAAAAGAGACTACGTGAAATAAGAGATAGAGTACGGAAAATAAGAGACTACGTAAAATAAAAAGAAGAGTACGTGAAAAAAAGGGGACATACGGGGAAATAAGAGAGAGTACGGGAAATAAAGACACTTTGAAAAAGAGATAGAGTACGTGAAATAAGAGACAGTACGGGGAAAAAAAGAAAAAAGGACTGAAATAAGAGATTTACGTGAAATAAGAGATAGAGTACTGAAAAAGAGATAGAGTAGGGAAAAATAAGGGAGAGTACGTGAAAAAAAGGAGACAGTACGTGAAATAAGGGGGAGAGTACGTGAAAAAAGAGATAGAGTACGTAAAAATAAGAGACTACGTGAAAAAAGGGATAGAGTAGGGGAAAATAAGGGGACAGTACGTAAAAATAAGAGGGGAGTAGGAAAAAAGGGAAGCCCTACGTGAAATAAAAATTAGAGTCTTTGAAAAAAGAGATAGAGTACGGGGAAAAATAAGAGAAAAGTACGTGAAATAAGGGGATTTTTACGTAAAATTTAAGACGAGAGTACGTGAAATAAGAGATAAAGTACGTGAATAAGGGGACTACGTAAAAATAAGAGAATAGAGTACGGGGAAAAAAGAGATGGGAGTACTTTGAAAAAAAAGGGAGAACGTGAAATAAGAGACAGTACGTAAAAATAAGATAGAGTACGTGAAATAAGAGAGATTTACGTGAAATAAGAGCTACGTGAAAAAAGAGATAGAGTACGTGAAATAAGAGCCCAGTACGTGAAATAAGAGAGATTTACGGGAAATAAGAGACTACGTGAAATAAGAGATAGAGTACGTGAAATAAGGGGACAGTACGTTAAATAAGAGGACAGTACGTGAAAAAGAGAGAGACGGGGAAATAAGAGACTACGTGAAAAAAGGGAAGAGAGTCCGTGAAAAAAGAGACAGTACGTGAAAAAAGAGAGAGTACGTAAAATTTAAGAGACTACGTAAAAATTAAGAGATGGGAGTACGTGAAATAAAAAGACTACGGGGAAATAAGAGATAGGGGTACGTAAAAATAAGAGACTACGTGAAATAAGGAGAAAAGGTACGGGGAAATAAGAGACAGTACGTGAAAAAAGAGAGAGTACGGAAAAAAAGAGACTACGGGAAATAAGAGATAGAGTACGTAAAATAAGAGAAAAGTACGTAAAATAAGAGGGGAGTCCCGGGGAAAAAAGAGGTTTTTTACGTAAAAATAAGAGATAGAGTACGTGAAAAAAGGGAGATAGAGTCCGTGAAATAAGGGGAGAGTACGTAAAAATAAAGACAGTACGTAAAAATAAGAGGGGAGTACGTAAAATAAGAGTAGAGTACGGAAAAAAGGGGACTACGTGAAATAAGAGATAGAGTACGTGAAATAAGAGCCCATTTACGTGAAATAAGAAGTGAGTACGTGAAATAAGGGGGACTACGTAAAAATAAGAGATGAGTACGGGGAAATAAAAAGAAAAGAGTACGTGAAATAAGAGGGGAGTACGTGAAAATAAGGGACAGTACGTGAAAAAAAGAGAGATTTACGTAAATAAGAGATAAAAGTACGTGAAATAAGAGACTACGTGAAATAAGAGAAGAGTACGTGGAAATAAGAAAAATAGAGTACGTGAAATAAAGAGGGGTACGTGAAATAAGAGACAGTACGTGAAAAAAAAGATAGAGTACGGGGAAAAAGAGGGGGAGTACGTGAAATAAGAGAATACGTGAAATAAGAAAATAGAGTACGTGAAAAAAGGGGGGGGGGGGGAGACAGTACGTGAAATAAGAGAGAGTACGTGAAAATAAGAGACTAGGGGAAATAAGAGATAGAGTACGTGAAATAAGAGAAAAAAGGTGGAAATAAAAAGGACAGTACGGGGAAATAAGAGAGAGAAACGTGAAATAAGAGACTAGGGGGGGAAATAAGAGAAGAGTACGGAAATAAGAGAAGAGTCCCGTAAAAATAAGGGAGTCCCGTGAAAAAGAGCCCATTCCCTTTAAATAAGGGGAGAGTACGTAAAAATAAGAATAGAGTACGTGAAAAAAAGGGGGACTACGTAAAATAAGAGATGGGAGTACGTGAAATAAGAGATAGAGTACGTGAAAAAAAAAGGGAGAGAGTACGTGAAATAAGGGGCCAGTACGTGAAATAAGAGAGATTTACGTGAAATAAGAGATGGGAGTACGGTGAAATAAGGGGAAACTCCCGTAAATAAAAAGATAAAAGTCCCGTAAAAATAAGAGATAGGGGTACGTGAAATAAGAGAGAGTACGTGAAAAAGGGGACAGTACGTGAAATAAGAGAGAGTACGTGAAAAAAGAGTTTAGAGTACTGAAATAAGAGATTTACGTGAAATAAGAGATAGAGTACGTGAAAT
Organism: Chionoecetes opilio; assembly: GCA_016584305.1. Taxonomy (NCBI): domain Eukaryota; kingdom Metazoa; phylum Arthropoda; class Malacostraca; order Decapoda; family Majidae; genus Chionoecetes; species Chionoecetes opilio. Next base: position 281,314 of record JACEEZ010019360.1, read on the forward strand.
AAGGGGAAAAGAGTACGTAAAAAATAAGAGAGATCCCGTAAAAATAAGGCCAGTACGTGAAAAAAGAGGAGTACGGGGGAAATAAGAATGGGGTACGTGAAATAAGGGGACTACGTGAAATAAGAGATGAGTAGTGAAATAAGGTTTAGAGTACGGGGAAAAAAGAATAGAGTACGTGAAAAAAAAGATAGAGTACTTTAAAAAATAAGAAAACGGGACGTGAAAATAAGAAGAGTACGTGAAAAAGAGATAGAGTACGTGAAAAAAGAGACTACGTGAAAAAAGAGAGAGTACGTGAAATAAGAGACAGAAAGTGAAATAAGAGGAGAAAGTGAAAAAGAGATAGAGTACGTGAAAAAAGGGGGATACGTGAAAAAAGAGATAGAGTACGTGAAATAAAAAAGACAGTACGTGAAATAAGAGAGGGGACGTGAAATAAGAGATAGAGTACGTGAAAAAAGAGACCCCGGGAAATAAGGGGGGAGTACGGTGAAAAAAGAGACAGTCCCGTAAAATAAGAAGGGGTACGTGAAATAAGAGATAGAGTCGTAAAATAAGAGAAACGTGAAATAAGGGGATAGAGAAAGGAAAAAGAGACAGTACTTTGAAATAAGAGAGGGGGAAGGGAAAATAAGAGATAGATACGTGAAAAAAAGGGGCCCTACGAAAAAATAAGGGGATAGAGTACGTGGAAAAAAAGAGACATACGGAAAAAAGGGAGAGGTACGTGAAATAAGAGATAGAGTACTTTGAAATAAGAGCTACGTAAAATTTAAGAGTGAGTACGTGAAATAAGGGGACAGTAGTGAAAAAAAGAGAGGAAACGGAAATAAGGTTAGATTTAAGTGAAAAAGGGGACTACGTGAAATAAGAGTTTAAGAGTGAAAAAAAGAGTTTAGAGTACGTGAAAAAAAGAGTTTTAGAGTAGTGAAATAAGAGATAGAGTACGTAAAAATAAGAGATAGAGTAGGGGAAACTTAAGAGAGGGATTTACTGAAATAAGAGATAGAGTACGTGAAATAAGAGAAAAGTACGTGAAAAAAAAGAGAAAAGAGTACGTGAAATAAGAGACAGGGGGTACGTGAAATAAGAGTTTAAAAGGTACGTGAAAAAAAGAGATAAGTACGTAAAAATAAGAGATAGAGTACGTAAAATAAAGTTTAGAGTAAGGGGAAAATAAGAGACAGAGTACGTGAAATAAGAGATGGGAAGTACGTAAAAATAGGACAGAGTCCGGGGAAAAAAGAGATAGAGTAGGGTGAAAAAAAGAGTGGAGAAAGGGGAAATAAGAGATAGAGTACGTGAAATAAGAGACAGAGTACGTAAAAATAAGAGAAAAGATTTACGTGAAAAAAGGGAGAAAAAGTACGTGGAAAAAAAGGGGATTTACGGAAATAAGAGATAGAGTACGTGAAATAAGGATGAGTACGTGAAAAAGGACAGAGTACGTAAAAATAAGAGTTTTAGAGTACGTGAAAAAAGAAAAGGGGGGTTACGTGAAATAAGAGATGAGTACGTAAAAATAAGGGGATAGAGTACGTGAAATAAGAGATAGAGTACGGGGGAAATAAGAGATGAGTACGGGAAATAAAAATTTTAGAGTACGTAAAAAAAGAGATAGAGTACTTTGAAATAAGAGAGGGAGACGTGACAAAAGAGTAGAGACGTGAAATAAGAGATAGAGTACGTGAAAAAAGGGGAAACAGATTACGTAAAATAAGAGATAGAGTACGGGGAAATAAGAGATAGAGTACTTTGAAAAAAGGGAAAATTGGGAAGTAGGGTTGAAAAAAAGAGATGAGTACGTGAAAAAAGAATAGAGTACGTGAAAAAAAAGAGTTTAGAGTAGGGGAAAATAAAAAAAGAGTACGTGAAAATAAGAGACGAGTACGTGAAAAAGAGATAGAGTACGTGAAAAAAAGAGGTGATTACGTAAAAATAAGAGATAGAGTCCCGGTGAAAAAAAGGGACAGAGTACGTAAAATAAGAGCCCCAAGTACCGTGAAAAAAGAGTACGTGAAAAAAGAGAAGGACGTGAAATAAGGGGACAGAGTACTTTAAATAAGAGATAGAGTACGTGAAAAAAAAGGGGACAGAGTATGGGGAAATAAGAATGGAGTACGTGAAATAAGAAACAGAGTACTTTGAAAAAAGATTTACGTGAAAAAAAGGATAGAGTAGTGAAAAAAGAGATAGAGTACGTAAAATTTAAAAGAGATAGAGTACGTGAAAAAAAGGGGGACAAAAGTACGGGGAAAAATAAGAGATAGATTTAGTAAATAAGAGTTTAGAGTACGGAAATAAGAGATAGAGTAGGGAAAAAATGGAGATACAGAAACCTAAAATAAGGTTTAGAGTACGGTGAAAAAAAGAGATGAGAAAGTGAAAAAAAGGAAAAGAAAGTAAAAATAAGGGGATAGAGTACGGGAAATAAAGAAGAGTTTTTTAAATAAGAAATAGATTACGTGAAAAAAGAATAGTAGTGAAATAAAAAGATAGAGTACGTGAAAAGGGAGTTTAGTACGTGAAAATAAGAGATGGGAGTACGTGAAATAAAGATAGTACGTGAAAAAAGAGATAGATACGTGAAATAAGAGACAGAGAAACGTGAAATAAAAAGATAGATTTAGGGAAAATAAAAAGATAGATTTACGGGGAAAATAAGAGATAGTACGTGAAAAAAAGAATAGAGTACGTGAAATAAGAGATAGTACGTGAAATAAGAGATAGGTACGTGAAAAAAAGAGACAGAGTACTTTGAAAAAAAAGAATAGTACGTGAAAAAAAGGGAGATAGTACGTGAAATAAGAGATAGAGTACGTAAAATAAGGGGACAGATTTACGTAAAATAAGAGTTTTGGGAGTACGTGAAATAAAAAGATAGTACGTGAAATAAGGGGATAGAGTACGGAAAAAGGGGCCCAGAGTACTTTGAAAAGAGTTTTGTACGTGAAATAAGAGTTTAGAAATTTGGAAAAAAGGGAGAAGAGTACGTGAAAAAAAGAAGAGAGTACGTGAAAAAGAGATAGAGTACGTGAAAAAAAAGAGATAGAGTACGTGAAATAAGAGTAAAAGTCGTGAAATTTAAGAGTAGAGTACGTGAAATAAGGGGATGAGTACGTAAATAAGAGTTTAGAGTACTTTTGGAAATAAGAGAAAAGAGTACGGGGGAAAAAAAGGGTACGTGAAAAAAGAGATAGGGGTACTGAAAAAAGAGAGGGATTTACGTGAAATAAGAGATAGAGTAGGGGAAATAAGAGACAGAGTACGGGGAAATAAGAGTACGTGAAAAAAGAGATAGAGTACGGGGAAAAAGGGAGATAGAGTACGTAAAATAAGGGGTAGAGTACGTAAATAAAGATGATTTAGGGGAAATAAAGATAGAGTACTTTGAAATAAGAGATAGAGTACGTGAAATAAGAAAGGGGTACGTGAAATAAGAGATAGAGTACGTGAAATAAGGGGACAAAAGACGTGAAATAAGAGACAAAAGTACGTGAAATAAGGGGGATGACTACGTGAAATAAGAGAAAAGGGGTAGGGAAAAATAAGAGAGACTACGTGAAAATAAGGGGATGCCCCGTGAAATAAGAGATAGAGAAACGTGAAATAAAGAAAAGAGTACGTGAAATAAGAGATAGAGTACGTAAAAATAAGAGATAGAGTACGTGAAAAGAAAAAGTTTTAGAGTACGTGAAATAAGAGCCCGAGTACGTAAAAATAGAGAGGGACTACGTAAAAAAGGGAATTAGAGTACGTAAAATAAGAGTTTAGATTTACGGAAAAAGGGGACAGGATACGTAAAAATAAGAACAGAGTACGTGAAATAAGAGATGACTACGTGAAAATAAGAGATAAAAAAGTACGTGAAATAAGAGATAGAGTACGTGAAATAAGATAAAGTACGTGAAATAAGGGGAAAAGAGTACGTGAAAAAAAGGAGCCAGAGTGGGGAAAAATTAAAGAGGTGACTAGGGTGAAATAAGAGATAGAGTACGTGAAATAAGAGAAGAGTACGTGAAAAAGAGATAGAGTACGGAAAAAAAGAGATGACTACGTGAAATAAGAGGACAGAGTACGGGAAATAAGAGAGACTACGGAAAAAGGAGATAAAATACGTGAAATAAGAGATAGGTACGTAAAAATAAGAGATGGGTACGTGAAAATAAGAGAAAGAGTACGGAAATAAGGAGAGATTTACTTTGAAATAAGAAAGGTACGAAAAAATAAGAGATGACTAGGGAAAAAATAAGAGACGGGAGTACGTGAAATAAGAGTTTGATTTACGGAAATAAGAATAGGGGACGTGAAAAAGAGTAGGGGTACGTGAAATAAGAGTTTAGAGTACGTGGAAAAAAGAGTTTAGAGTCGTAAAAAATAAGAGAGGGGTTTACGTGAAAAAAAAGATAGAGTACGTGAAATAAGAAGGGGAAAGTGAAATAAGAGACACGTGAATAAGAGACCAGTACTTTGAAATAAGAGATGAGTAGGAAATAAGAGATAGGGGAGGGTAAAAATAAGAGACAGTACGTAAAAAAAGAAAATAGAGTACGTAAAAATAAAGATGGGATTTACGGAAATAAGAAAAGGGTTACGTGAAAAAAGAGGAGAGTACGGGGAAAAAAAGGAGAGAGTACGTAAAATAAGAGATAGAGTACGTAAAAAATAAGAATAGAGTACGTAAAAATAAGAGATAGTACGTAAAATTAAGGGGACAGAGTACGTAAAAAATAAGAGACAGAGTACGTAAAAAATAAGAGAGTACGGGGAAAAAGAGATAGAGTACGTGAAATAAGAAAAGGGGAGTACGTAAAAATAAAAAGGGATATTTATTTGAAATAAAGACAGTACGTAAAAAATAAGGGGGAATAGAGTACGTGAAATAAAAAAATAGAGTACGTAAAATAAGAGACAGAGTACGTGAAATAGAGAGAGAGTAGTAAAAATAAGAGATAGAGTACGTGAAAAAAAGAGATTTACGTGAAATAAGAGGTCCCTGAAAAAAGGGAGAAGAGTACTTTGAAATAAGAGAAGAGTACGTGAAATAAGAGATAGAGACGTAAAATTTAAGAGACAGAGTAGTAAAAATAAGAGACAGAGTACGGGAAATAAGAGAGTAGGGTGAAATAAGAGATAGAGTACGGGGAAATAAGAGATAGATTTACGTGAAAAAAGGGAGGGGTACGTAAAAAAGGGAGAGTACGTAAAAATAAGGATAGAGTACGTGAAATAAGAGATAGAGAAAGTGAAATAAAAAGATAGAGTACGTGAAAAAGGGGAAAACAGAGTACGTGAAATAAGAGAGTACGGGGAAAAAAAAAGATAGAGTACGTGAAATAAGAGATAGAGAGGGAAAATTTAAGAGCCCAGTACGTAAAAATAGAGATGAGTACTGAAATAAGAGAGAGTACTTAAAAATAAGAGTAGAGTACGTGATAAAAGGGAGAGAAACGTGAAATAAGAGAGTACTTGAAAAAGAGAAGAGTAGTGAAAAAAGAGTTTAGAGTACGTGAAATAAGAGATAGATTTACGTGAAAAAAGGGGATAGAGTACGTGAAAAAAGAGATAGAGTACGTGAAATAAGAAAAGGGAGTACGTGAAATAAGAGGGGAGTACGGAAATAAGAGATAGGGGACGTGAAAATAAGAGAGTACGTGGAAATAAGAGAGTACGTAAAAAAAAGAGATAGAGTACGTGAAATGAGATAGAGTCGTGAAATGAGTTTAGAGTACGTGAAATAAGAGATAGAGTCCTTTGAAAAAAAGAGATAGAGTCCCGTGAATAAAAAGAGAGTACGTAAAAATTAGAGATGAGTACGTGAAATAAGAGATAGAGTACGTGAAATAAGAGATATAGTACGTGAAATAAGAGACAGAGTACGTGAAATAAGGAGAGAAAGTTAAAATTAAGAGATAGAGTACGTGAAATAAGAGAGTACGTAAAAATAAGGGGATAGAGTAGCCTACGTAAAATTTAAGAGATAGATACGTGAAAAAAGGGAGAGTAGGGGAAAATAAGAGATAGAGTACGTAAAAATAAGAGATACGTGAAATAAGAGTAGAGTAGGGGAAATAAGAGATAGAGTACGTAAAATAAGAGAGTACGTGAAAAAAGAGATAGAGTACTTTGAAATAAGGGGAGTACGTGAAATAAGGGGATAGAGTACGTGAAATAAGAGATGAGTACGTGAAAAAGAGATAGGTACGTAAAATAAGAGTTTAGAGTACGTGAAAAAAGAGATAGAGTACGTGAAAAAGAGATAGAGTACGTGAAAAAAAGAGAGACGGGGAAATAAGAGAAGAGTACGTGAAATAAGAGATAGAGTACAGAAAAAAAGAGACAGAGTACGTAAAAATAAGGGGAGTACGTAAAAAATAAGAGATAAAAGTACGTGAAAAAGAGAAGAGTACATGAAAAAAAGAGAAGAGTACTTTTAAAAAAAGGGGAGTACGTAAAATAAGAGAAAGAGTACGTGAAAAAAGAGAGTGGGTGAAATAAGAGTTTAAGACGGGGAAAAAGGGGGAAGAGTACGTGAAAAAGAGAGTACGTGAAAAAGAGGAGTACGTGAAATAAGAGATAGAGTAGGGAAAAATAAGAGATAGAATACGTGAAATAAGAGTAGGTACGTGAAATAAAAAGATAGAGTAGTGAAATAAGAGTTTAGAGGGGGAAAATAAGAGATAGAGTAGTGAAAAAGGAGTACGTGAAAAAGAGATTTACGTGAAATAAGAGATTAGGGGAAATTTAAGAGAAGATTTACGTTAAAAATAAGAGATAGAGACGTGAAAAAGAGACAAGACGTGAAATAAGAGTTTAGAGACGTAAAATAAGAGAAGAGTACGTGAAATAAGGACAGGGGTACGGAAATAAGAGAAGAGAAACGTGAAATAAGAGATGGGAAGTACGTGAAATAAGAGATAGAGTACGTGGAAAAAGAGATAGAGTACTTTGGAAATAAGAGTAGATTTACTTTGAAAAAAGAGATAAAAGTACGTGAAAATAAGAGATAGAGTACGTGAAAAAGAGATACAGTACGTGAAAATAAGAGCCCGATTTTTTTTTTTAAGGGGGGGGGAAATAAGAGATAGGGGGTACGTAAATAAGAGAAAAGAGTACGTGAAAAAAAGAGATAGAGTACGTGAAAAAAGAGATACAGACGTGAAATAAAGACAGAGAAACGTAAAAAATAAGAGATAGAGTACGTAAAAAAAAGAGATGGGAGTACTTTGAAATAAGAGAACAGTACGTAAAAATAAGAGATAAAAGGTACGTGAAATAAGGGTAGAGTACGTGAAATAAGAGACAAGTAGTGAAAAAAAAGAAGGATAGAGTACGTGAAATAAGAGGGGACAGTACGTAAAAAAAAGAGAAGAGTAGGGGAAAAATAAGAGAGACAGAAATAAAAATAAGAATAGGGGTACGTGAAATAAGGGGAAAAACAATTGCAAAAAAACCCATAGATAGATTCGAAGGAGAGGGCAGGAAAAAGTAAAAATCAAAGGGGAGTAGGAGGAACAGAAGGAAGAGGAGGAGGAGGAGGAGGAGGAGGGGGAGGGGGAATAGGGGACAAAGGAAGAAGGAGGAAAAGGGAAGGGGAAAAAGGGAAAAAAAGGGGGAAAGGGGAAGGGGAAGGAAAGGGAAAGGGGGGGAAAATGGAAGGGAAAGGGAAAAAGAAAGGGGGCAAAAAGGGGAAAGGGAAAAAGGGAAGGAAGGAAGGAAAAAAGAGGGAAGGAAGGAAAGAAGAGGGGAAAGGGAAAGGGAAAGAAAAAAGGGAAAAAGGGAAAGGAAAAAGAAGAGAAAAAGGAAGGAAAAAAACGGGGGAAAGGGAAGGAAAGAGAAAAAGGGAAGGAAAGAAGAGAAGAAGAAGGAAGGAAAGAAGAGAAGAAGGAAGGAAAGAAGAGAAGAAGGAAGGAAAGAAGAGGAGAAGGAAGAGAAGAAGGAAGAAGAGAAGAAGGAAGGAAAAGAGAAGAAGGAGGAAGGAAAGAAGAGAAGAAGGAAAGAGAAAAGAAGGAGGAAGAGAGAAGAAAGGAGAAAGAAGAGAAGAAGGAAAAAGAAAGAAGAGGAAAGAAGAAGGAAGGAGGAATGAAAGAGAGAAGAGAGTGAAATAAGAGAGACTAAAGTGAAACGAAAGAGGAAGAAAGTAGCAGAAGAAGGAAGAGGAGGAACAGGAGTAAAAAAAGAGGAGAAGAGAGGAAGAACGGAGAAAAGAAGGAGAAGGAAGGGAAGAGGAAGAACAGGAAAGAAGAGAGGAAGGAAGAAGAGTAAGAGAAGGAAGAAGGAAGGGGAGAGAAAGAAAGGAGGAAGAAGAAGGAGGAAGAGAAGGAGGGGGAAGGAAGAACAGGAGGAAGAGAAGGAGGAAGGAAGAAAAGGATAAGAGAAGGAGGAAGGAAGAACAGAGTAAGAGAAGGAGAAGAAGAACAGGAGTAAAGAAGGAGGAAGGAAAAAGAGTAAGAGAAGGAGGAAGGAGAACAGGAGTAAGAAGAAGGAAGAGGTAGGAAGGAGGAAGGAAGAACAGGAGTAAGAGAAGGAAGGAGGAAGAACAGGAGTAAGAGAAGGAGGAAGGAAGGGAAGTAGGAAGAACAGGAGTAAGAGAAGGAAGAAGGAGAGAGAAGGAAGAACAGGGTAAGAGAAGGAAGAACAGAGTAGAGAAGAAGAGAAGAACAGGTGTAAGAGAAGGAAGAAAGGAGAAAGAGAAGGAAGAACAGGTGTAAGAGAAGGAAGAACAGAGTAAGAGAAGAAGAACGGTGTAAGAGAAGGAAGAACAGGAGTAAGAGAAGGAGGAAGGAAGAACAGGAGTAAGAGAAGGAGAAGGAGGGAAGGAGGAAGAAGAACAGGAGTAAAGAGAGGAAGGGGAAGAACAGGAGTAAGAGAAGGAAGAAGGAAGGGAGGAGGAAAGAAACAGGAGTAAGAGAAGGAGGAAGGAAGAACAGAGTAGAGAAGGAAGAACAGGTGTAAGAGAAGGAAGAAAACAGGAGTAAGAGAAGGAAGAACAGGTGTAAGAGAAGGAAGAACAGGAGTAAGAGAAGGAAGAACAGGTGTAAGAGAAGGAAGAACAGGAGTAAGAGAAGGAAGAAACAGGGTAAGAGAAGGAAGAACAGGGTAAGAGAAGGAAGAAACAGGAGTAAGAGAAGGAGAGGACAGGAGTAAAGAAAGGAAGAACAGGAGTAGAGAAGGAAGAACAGGAGTAAGAGAAGGAAGAACAGGTGTAAGAGAAGGAAGAACAGGAGTAAGAGAAGGAAGAACAGGAGTAAGAGAAGGAAGAACAGGTGTAAGAGAAGGAAGAACAGGAGTAAGAGAAGGAAGAACAGGTGTAAGAGAAGGAAGAACAGGAGTAAGAGAAGGAAGAACAGGTGTAAGAGAAGGAAGAACAGGAGTAAGAGAAGGAGGAAGGAAGAACAGGAGTAAGAGAAGGAGGAAGGAAGAACAGGAGTAAGAGAAGGAGGAAGGAAGAACAGGAGTAAGAGAAGGAAGAAGGGTAGGGAAGGAGGAAGGAAGAAACAGGAGTAAGAGAAGGAAGGAGGAAGAACAGGAGGTAAGAGAAGGAAGAAGGAAGGGAGGAAGAGGAAGAACAGGAGTAAGAGAAGGAAGAACAGGTGTAAGAGAAGGAAGAACAGGGTAAGAGAAGGAAGAACAGGAGTAAGAGAGGAAGAACAGGAGTAAGAAGAAGGAAGAGAACAGGAGTAAGAGAAGGAAGAACAGGTGTAAGAGAAGGAAGAACAGGAGTAAGAGAAGGAGAAACAGGAGTAAGAGAAGGAAGAACAGGAGTAAGAGAAGGAAGAACAGGTGTAAGAAGAAGGGAAGAAGACAGGTGTAAGAGAAGGAAGAACAGGAGTAAGAGAAGGAAGAACAGGAGTAAGAGAAGGAAGAACAGGAGTAAGAGAAGGAAGAAAGGAGTAAAGAGAAGGAAGAACAGGTGTAAAGAGAAGGAAGAACAGGAGTAAGAGAAGGAAGAACAGGAATAAGAGAAGGAAGAACAGGTGTAAGAGAAGGAAGAAGACAGGAGTAAGAGAAGGAAGAACAGGGTGTAAGAGAAGGAAGAAGAAACAGGAGTAAGAGAAGGAAGAACAGGAGTAAGAGAAGGAAGAACAGGAGTAAGAGAAGGAAGAACAGGTGTAAGAGAAGGAAGAAGAACAGGAGTAAGAGAAGGAAGAACAGGTGTAAGAGAAGGAAGAACAGGAGTAAGAGAAGAAAGAACAGGAGTAAGAGAAGGAAGAACAGGTGTAAGAGAAGAAAGAACAGGAGTAAGAGAAGGAAGAACAGGAGTAAGAGAAGAAAGAACAGGTGTAAGAGAAGGAAGAACAGGAGTAAGAGAAGGAAGAACAGGTGTAAGAGAAGGAAGAACAGGTGTAAGAGAAGGAAGAACAGGTGTAAGAGAAGGAAGAAGAACAAAAGGAGGAAGAACAGGAGTAAGAGAAGGGAGGAAGGAAGAACAGGAAGAGGAAAAAAAGAAGGAAGGAGAGGAGGAGGAGGAGGAGGAAGAAAAAGACTAGAAAATTAATAAGGAAAGGAAGAGAGAAATTAGAGAGAAGAGGAAAAAAAGAGAAGTAGAAAGCTAGGAAAAGAACGTGCAATAAGAAATAATACAAATTACTATAACTACATAGAAGGAAGAAGAGGTAGGAGAAGGAGGATCGAAGAGTAGGAAGAAGGGGAGGAGGAGGAAGAAGAGGAGGAGAAAGGAAGGAAGGAAGGAAGGGAGGAAGGAAGAGGAGGAGGGAAGGAAGGATGGATGGATGGAAGGAAGGAAGATGGTGGAAGGAAGGAAAGGAAGGAAGGATGGAAGAAAGGATGGAAGGAAGGATAGGAGGAGGAGAGGAAACAGAAGGAAGGAAGGAAGTATGGAAGGAAGGAAGGAAGGATGGAAGGGAGGAAGGATGGAAGGAAGGAAGGAAGGAAGGAAGGAAGGAAGGAAGAAGGAAGGAAAAATGGAAGGATGGAAGGAAGGATGGAAGGAGAGGAAGGAAGGAAGGATGGTAGGAAGGAGGAAGGATGGGAGGAAGGATGGAAGGAAGAAAGGAGGGAAGGATGGAAGGAAGGAAGGAAGGAAGGAAGGAAGGAACGAAGGATGGAAGGAAGGAAGGAAGGAAGGAAGAAGGATGGAAGAAAGGAAGGAAGGATGGAAGGAAGGATGGAAGGAAGGATGGAAGGAAGGATGGAAGAAAGGAAGGAAGGATGGGAGGAAGGAAGGAAGGATGGTAGATGGAAGGAAGGATGGAAGGAAGGAAGGATGGAAGTAAGGAAGGAGGGAAGGAAGGAAGGAAGGAAGGATGGGAGGAAGGAAGGAAGGAAGGAAGGAAGGAAGGAAGGAAGGGGAAGGAGGAAGAAAGGATGGGAGGAAGGAAGGAAGGAAGGAAGGAAGGAAGGAAGAGGAGGAGGGAAGGAAGAATGGAAGGATGGGAAGGAAGGATGGAAGGAAGGAAGGAAGGATGGTAGGATGGAAGGAAGGATGGAAGGAAGGAAGATGGAAGTAAGGAAGGAGGGAGGAAGGAAGGAAGGAAGGAGGAAGGAAGGAAGGATGGAAGGAAGGAAGGAAGGATGGAGAAGGAAGGATGGATGGAAGGAAGGAAGGAAGGATGGAAGGAAGGAAGGAAGGATGGGAGGAAGGAAGGGAGGAAGGAAGGAAGGATGGAAGGAAGGAAGGAAAGATGGATGGGAGGAAGGAAGGATGGGATGGAAGGAAGGAAGGAAGGAAGGGAGGAAGGAAGGAGGATGAAGGAAGGATGGAAGGAAGGAAGGAAGGAAGGAAGGAAGGATGGAAGGAAGGAAGGAAGGAAGGATGGAAGAAAGGAAGGAAGGATGGGAGGAAGGAAGGAAGGATGGAAGGAAGAAAGGAAGGAAGGAAGGAAGGATGGATGGATGGAAGGAAGGATGGGAGGAAGGAAGGAAGGAAGGAAGAAAGGAAGGAAGGATGGGAGGAAGGAAGGAAGGAAGGAAGGAAGGAAGGATGGGAGGAAGGAAGGAAGGAAGGAAGGAAGGAAGGAAGGAAGGATGGAGGAAGGAAGGAAGGAAGGAAGGAAGGAAGGAAGGATGGAAGAAAGGAAGGATGGGAGGAAGGATAAAAGGAAGGAAGGATGGAAGGAAGGAAGGATGGAAAGGAGAAAGACAAAAATAGATAGAAAATGAGGAAGAAGAGACGTGGTGTGATTATAGCCAGAAGGAAGAAGAGGTAAGAGAAGGAGGAAGGAAGAACAGGAGGAAGAGAAGGAGGAAGGAAGAACAGGAGGAAGAGAAGGAGGCAGGCATGGGAGTGGGAGGTATAATTGTCCTAACCAGTGTAATCATGGCAGGGTCGATGAGGGCTGCCACACACCACCACACACCA
>JACEEZ010019360.1:295869-300869 GCA_016584305.1 Chionoecetes opilio
CATCCGCTCCCTCGTGAAGAAAAGAGACACGATAGAAGAGAAGAGAGGAAGATAGAGAGAGAAGAGAGAGAGAGAGAGAGAGAGAGAGAGATAGGAGAGAGAGAAGAGAGAGAGAGAGACAGAGAGGGTAAGTAAAGAAGGGAGAGAGAGTAAGTGGACGCACCACACCATCACCACCTCCACCACCATCACCACCTCAACCACCATCACCACTCCACCACCTCACCACCCTCCACCACCATCGCCACCTCACCACCATCACCACCTCAACCACCACCACCACCTCAACCACCACCACCACCTCAACCACCACCACCACCTCAACCACCATCACCACCTCAACCACCATCACCACCTCCACCACCATTACCACCTCAACCACCATCACCACCTCCACCACCATTACCACCTCAACCACCATCACCACCTCAACCACCACCACCACCATCACCACCTCCACCACCATCGCCACCTCCACCACCATCACCACCACCACCACCATCGCCACCTCCACCACCATCACCACCTCAACCACCTCCACCACCATCACCACCTCAACCACCATCGCCACCTCCACCACCATCACCACCACCACCACCATCGCCACCTCCACCACCATCACCACCTCAACCACCTCCACCACCATCACCACCTCCACCACCATCGCCACCTCCACCACCATCGCCACCAGCCACCAGTCTTACATCAGCATCAGTGGAGGAAGGTTGCACGCGTTCCCTCCGTCTCTCCATTCCTCCCTCCACCCTTCCCTCCCTCCCCCCCCCTCACCTCCCTCCTCGGGCTGACCTCCAAGGGTGAGGTACAACTAGTATGCCTCCCTAGACACAGAGAAGAAGGAGAGAACAGATTGCTGTGTTAAGGTAAGTTTGTCGCTGCGTGTGTGTGTGTGTGTGACTGACTGTGTGTGTGTTCGATATCATTGTTATTGTTTATTTCTTGATTGACTTACAAGGGACCAGAGGTGGGCAGTATTTCAATACGTATTTATATACATTTGTGTATTTAGAACTGTATAAATACATTGGTTTTCACGTATTTAAATACAGTATTTAAATACATCATTGAGTATTTAAATATATTGTATTTAAATGCTCAAAATATATAAATGTAAATACTTTTTTAACAGTTAATTACTGAATAATCTCAATTAATAATCTCAATTACTCAAGTTAATTAATCAATTAATTAAATATACACTAGGAAAGTAGTCTTGATCCTTTATCAAACATTTTATATTGTTAATCATGAATTACTGAATACATGTTAACATTTGTGTGTATTTAAAATGTATTTACAAATGTATTTAAAATTTTAAATACAATAGATTTAGCTATTTAGTATTTGGTATTTAGATACATTTCTGCCATGTATTTAGTATTTAGTATTGCAATACATTCAATATATTTAGTGGCCAGCCCTGTAAGGGACACTGTTCTGTGTGTGTGTGTTTGTTCAGTGTTCGTAGCTACATAAGGGCACTGTTTGTAGGTCCAGTTAAGTCTATTTCCATTTATTTTCCTATTTAGAGTAGCTACATGGAGGCCTATATAATTATTGTCTTAATGAAGGAAGATAAGGCCCACCAAACAGGCCTACAGGCACACAGGCTACAACGGGAAAAAAAAAACAATCGTGCATTAAATTCCATGTAGTTACAATTTTTTTTTCCCCTTCATTTCTATCTTTATTTCACTATTATTATTACTATTATTATTATTATTATTATTATTATTATTTCACTATTATTAGTATTATTATTATCACTACTATTATTATTATTATTATTATTATCATCACTATTATTATTATTATTATTATTATCACTATTACTATCACGAATTTTATCATCATCATCATTGTTATTATCATTATCTGTATTATTATTATTATTATTTTGCTACACTGTCCAATTTTCAGTATTATTATCATCATTATCATCATTATCATCATATTTTCTATCATTATATTACTATCATTATTTTTTATCTCGTTATTATTATAAAAAAACAAGACAGTAAAATATAACAAGATAATATGTGGCAAGATAAGGCAAGATAATATGTGGCAAGATAATATGTGCAACATAAGGCAAGATAATATGTGCAAGATAAGGCAAGATAATATGTGGCAAGATAAGGCAAGATAATATGTGGCAAGATAAGGCAAGATAATATGTGCAAGATAAGGCAAGATAATATGTGGCAAGATAATATGTGGCAAGATAAGGCAAGATAATATGTGGCAAGATAAGGCAAGATAATATGTGGCAAGATAAGGCAAGATAATATGTGCAAGATAAGGCAAGATAATATGTGGCAAGATAATATGTGGCAAGATAAGGCAAGATAATATGTGGCAAGATAATATGTGGCAAGATAAGGCAGATAACATGTGGCAAGATAAGGCAAGATAACATGTGGCAAGATAAGGCAAGATAATATGTGGCAAGATAATATGTGGCAAGATAAGGCAAGATAATATGTGGCAAGATAAGGCAAGATAATATGTGGCAAGATAAGGCAAGATAATATGTGGCAAGATAAGGCAAGATAATATGTGGCAAGATAAGGCAAGATAATATGTGGCAAGATAAGGCAAGATAATATGTGGCAAGATAAGGCAAGATAATATGTGGCAAGATAAGGCAAGAATAATATGTGGCAAGATAAGGCAAGATAATATGTGGCAAGATAAGGCAAGATAATATGTGGCAAGATAAGGCAAGATAATATGTGGCAAGATAAGGCAAGATAATATTGTGGCAAGATAAGGCAAGATAATATGTGGCAAGATAAGGCAAGATAATATGTGGCAAGATAAGGCAAGATAATATGTGGCAAGATAAGGCAAGATAACATGTGGCAAGATAAGGCAAGATAACATGTGGCAAGATAAGCAAGATAATATGTGGCAAGATAAGGCAAGATAATATGTGGCAAGATAAGGCAAGATAATATGTGGCAAGATAAGGCAAGATAACATGTGGCAAGATAAGGCAAGATAATATGTGGCAAGATAAGGCAAGATAATATGTGGCAAGATAAGGCAAGATAATATGTGGCAAGATAAGGCAAGATAACATGTGGCAAGATAAGGCAAGATAATATGTGGCAAGATAAGGCAAGATAATATGTGGCAAGATAAGGCAAGATAACATGTGGCAAGATAAGGCAAGATAATATGTGGCAAGATAAGGCAAGATAATATGTGGCAAGATAAGGCAAGATAACAGTGTAATAATAGGAGGTAAAAAAAGAAAGATAAGAAATACTAAACATTAACTGATAAGAAACACAAGAGTAAGAAAGTAACACAAGATAACACAAAAAAGATAGCGCAGAATATTGCACAACGATTCTTCTTTTTTCTCGATTCCATCTTTTTAGTGTTATCTTGTGTTACTTTCTTACTCTTGTGTTTCTTATCAGTTAATGTTTAGTATTTCTTATCTTTTGTTTCTTTCTTAGAGAATATCAGATGGACAACACACGCAGTTAACACAAATGCATTTTTTACGAAGTGCATTTTTTACGAAGTGGATTTTTTACGAAGTGCATTTTTTACGAAGTGCATTTTTTACGAAGTGCATATTTTACGGTGCATTTTTTACGAAGTGCATTTTTTTCGAAGTGCATTATTTACGAAGTGCATTTTTTACGAAGTGCATTTTTTTCGAAGTGCATTTTTTACGAAGTGCATTTTTTACGAAGTGCATTTTTTACGAAGTGCATTTTTTACGGTGCATTTTTTACGAAGTGCATTTTTTTCGAAGTGCATTTTTTACGAAGTGCATTTTTTACGAAGTGCATTTTTTACGAAGTGCATTTTTTTCAAAGTGCATTTTTTACGAAGGGCATTTTTTACAAAGTGCATTTTTTACGAAGTGCATTTGTTACGAAGTGCATTTTTTACGAAGTGCATTTTTTTCGAAGTGCATTTTTTACGAAGTGCATTTTTTACGAAGTGCATTTTTTTCGAAGTGCAGTTTTTACGAAGTGCATTTTTTCCGAAGTGCATTTTTTACGAAGGGCATTTTTTACAAAGTGCATTTTTTACGAAGTGCATTTGTTACGAAGTACATTTTTTACGAAGTGCATTTTTTTCGAAGTGCAGTTTTTACGAAGTGCATTTTTTACGAAGTGCATTTTTTTCGAAGTGCAGTTTTTACGAAGTGCATTTTTTTCGAAGTGCATTTTTTTCGAAGTACATTTTTTACGAAGTGCATTTTTTTCCAAGTGCATTTTTTTCCAAGTGCATTTTTTTCCAAGTGCATTTTTTTCGAAGTACATTTTTTACGAAGTGCATTTTTTACGCAGTGCATTTTTTCGAAGTGCATTTTTTTCGAAGTGCATTTTTTTCGAAGTGCATTTTTTACGCAGTGCATTTTTTTCGAAGTGCATTTTTTCGAAGTGCATTTTTTTCGAAGTGCATTTTTTTCAAAGTGCATTTTTTTCGAAGTGCATTTTTTTCAAAGTGCATTTTTTTCGAAGTGCATTTTTTTCGAAGTGCATTTTTTTCGAAGTGCATTTTTTTCGAAGTGCATTTTTTTCAAAGTGCATTTTTTTCAAAGTGCATTTTTTTCAAAGTGCATTACTCGTGTGTTTCTTATCAGTTAATGTTTAGTATTTCTTATCTTTGGTTACTTTCTTATTCTTGTGTTTCTTATCAGTTAATGTTTAGTATTTTCCACCTTCATTTTGCCACCTCCTATTATTACACTGTTATCTTGCCTTATCTTGCCACATGTTATCTTGCCTTATCTTGCCACATGTTATCTTGCCTTATCTTGCCACATGTTATCTTGCCTTATCTTGCCACATATTATCTTGCCTTATCTTGCCACATATTATCTTGCCTTATCTTGCCACATATTATCTTGCCTTATCTTGCCACATATTATCTTGCCTTATCTTGCCTTATCTTGCCACATATTATCTTGTCTTATCTTTCCACATATTATTTGGTTATATTTTACTGTC
>JACEEZ010019360.1:305869-313369 GCA_016584305.1 Chionoecetes opilio
AACATGTAAACATTGTAGTGGTAGAAAGAAGTCACCCAGGCAGCCTCGTTTGCCCATGTAAGGCTGTTGCTGTCTGTTCTTCCGTTGTATTCCTTTGTATTCCTTCACCCTCCACCCAGAGTACCAATAGACATCTTGGTACTCTGTTCTTAGTTACTTTGCCTCCCCCGTCAGCATGTCTGTGGAGGACGTGAGTGAGGATGCGGCCGTGCTGCGTCCTGCGGGGCTGTCTTTGGGGCGGCGCGAGATCTCCGTCCACAGCAACTACTCCAGGATCAGCGAACACCTCCGCCAGGTGAGGAGGAGGAGGAGGAGGAGGTGGAGGTGAAGGAAGAGGAGCAGAAAGGAAAAGGAGAGGCAGAGGGGTTGTGGGTGGAAGAAAGTAAGGAAGGAGGTGGTGGAGGAGGAGGGGGGAAGGATGTAGGAAAATGTGTGGCAGGAAGATGAGGAGCAGGAGGAGGAAGGTGTGTGGTAGTTGAAGGTAGGAAGGAGGAAGAAGAGGATGTAGGAGGAGGAGGAAGGAAGGAGGTGGTGAGTGTGTGGTAGGAGGAGGAGGAAGGAAGGCGCGAGATCTCCGTGCACAGCAACTACTCTAGGATCAGCGAACACCTCCGCCAGGTGAGCAGGAGGTGTGCTAGACGTGGTGCCGTAGCTAGGATATAGATGGCAACTCTCCTTCCCTCCCCATTTAAATTGGTAGAACGGGTGACCTGATAGCTGAGTGTGTTGAGGGACTAAGGGTCGAGGTCACGCGTCCTACCAATTTATAGGCCTAGGTTATGTGATTTTTTATGGGATTAGGCCTAGATTTTGTGTGGTTTACGATGGATTTAAGCCTATAGTATGTGATTCAAACTTTAATGATGTGATTTTTGATGGGTTGAGACCTAGATATTGTTTTTTATTAACCCTCTCACGCACGGTGACGCGATCGCGTCAAAACAGGCCCGTCTGCAATCTGAGCTTTTGACGCGAATTGCGTCAAAAAACAGTTAAAAATTGGCAAAAAATAAAGTATTTATCAGAATTGCGTCAAACTTTTCTGCGTCAAAGATCCAAGCTAGACCTATAAAATAAACTAATTGTCAACTCTCTCGTGTGAGTGGATGTGAAATGATAAGGGTTTGTGTGTCAGTTTCCACTCAGCAGGCAGCCTGTGCGCGCGGATTGTCGTCCCTTTAAAACGTGTCCCCGAGCTGGCATACTGGCCATATGAAAATTATAATGGTAGCGTTGGAATCCTCATAAAAATCCGCTTTTATTGGCATATAAACCATAAAAAGTTGACTCGGGAAGTTTCGAGCTACGAAGTGGTGAACGTAAGTATTTCTTATTTCTCTTTACTCAATATTTTTTCGGAGTCGGTAAATTCCGCTATTTATTTGCATTTCTTGTTATTTTGTTCTTTCATAAGGCAGAATAATCTCTTGCAAAACCAATGATATATAATAATGCCAGGAAAAAAGAAAACACGTCGGTGAAATTGATAACAAAAAAATAATTCGCCGCACAGTCAGGCCATTTCGCGGGGCCCCTTAGGGAGCCCCAGGCGGATGTCGCAGTGGACGGAAAAACTTATTAAACTTTTCGTGCGTGAAAGGGTTAATGAATTTAGGCTTATAAATATGTGGTGTTCTATTCTTGTTGTTGTTGAGGAGAAGGTTGAAGGAAGAGGATTTGAAGAGAAGGATTGAAGAGAAAGTAATTTTTGGTGGATTTATGCCTAGAGTACGGGATTATTTTGGATTTAGATAGATTTCAGATGGATTTGTTATGGATTTTAGATATTTTTAGATTAGATTTAGTGTTTTTTGAAGGATTTATGCCTAGATTACGTGATTATTTTGGATTTAGATGATTTCTTTATGGATTTTAGATAGATTTAATTAGATTTAGTGTATTTTGAAAGATTTACCCTGTATATAACCCCCTGTATCTGTTATTGTTATCGTCCCCCTACCTACCCCCCTATATAACCCCCTGTATCTGTTATTGTTATCGTCCCCCCTACCTACCCCCCTATATAGCCCCCTGTATCTGTTATTGTTATCGTCCCCCCTACCTACCCCCCTATATAGCCCCCTGTATGTGTTATTGTTATCGTCCCCCCTACCTTCCCCCCTATATAGCCCCCTGTATGTGTTATTGTTATCGTCCCCCCTACCTACCCCCCTATATAGCCCCTGTATGTTCTGTTACCGTTGTGGTTCTGTAGGTCACGCCGACAGAGCTGCAGTGTTCTGTGTTCTGCGGGGGCAAGAGTTGTAAATATGACACCTGTGATTACTGGGCGGACGAGGACATGGCGATACCTGGCATTTACTCCCACTGGTAAGCCTTTGGGTGTGTTGTGTGGGTGTGTTGGGTGTTGTGTTGTGGGGTGGGGGTGTGGTGGGTATGGGTGTTTATGGTGTGTTGTGGGTGTGTGCTATGGGTGTGTGGTGTGTGTGTGTTGTGTGTGTTGACAGAGAGAAAGAGAAGTGGTGGAAAAAAATTGTGTGTGTGGTAGAAAGAGAGAGAGAGAGAGAGAAGAGAGAGAGAGTTGGTGGTAGAAAGAGTGGTGTGGTGGTTGTTGGTGGTAGAAAGTGTTTTGTGGTAGAAAGAGAGAAGAGAGAGAGAGTGTGTGTGTTGTGTGTGTAAGAGAGAGGAAAAAAGAGAGTAGTGTATAATTTTAGGAGAGTAGGTACATACAGAGAGAGAGAAGAGGGAGAGAGAGGAGAGAGAGAGAGAGGAGGAGAGAGAGGGAGAGAGGAGAGAGAGAGAGAGTGTTTTTAACTTGTAGCTTTTAATATTAACTTTGAAATGAATAACCTAGGTACTTCTTCCTCCCCTTCCTCCTCCTCTCCTCCTCCTCCTCACCCTCCCTCCTCCTCCTCCCCCCTCCTCCCCCACCACCCCCCACACCTCCCCTCCCCCCTCCTCCTCCTCCCCACCACCTCCCTCCCCCCCCCCCCTCCTCCTCCTCCTCCTCCCTCTCCTCCTCCGCCTCCTCCTTCCATGTTCCTATCTTTCTTTAGAGGGACAATGTTAATCCTTTTCAACTGTCCTCTTTTACATGTATTTGATAGTTAGATAAGTCTGTAGTTTTCAGAGTCAGATACCCTCAGTTTTTATAGACCAATATCTAGCCTGGTATTTTGTGTTCTTCCTATGTATTCCATGTATTCCTAGTGTATTTCCTATGTACTTCCTATGTAATCCCCAGGGTGACAGAAGACAGTATCCTACCATGTCTCGCCGCCCAACACAGAGACTTTCATACACAAGAGGATATAGTGGAGACAGTTCCATAAGTAAGTGTGTGTGTTGTGTGTGTGTGTGTGTGTGGTGTGTGTGTGGAGAGGGTCCTGTGTGTGTGTGTGTGGTGTGTGTGAGAGAGGGCCTGTGTGTGTGTGTGTGTGTAGAGGGGCCTGTGTTGTGTGTGTGTGTGTGTGTGGGTGTGTGTGTGGGTGTGTGAGGGCCTGTGGTGTGGTGTGTGGTGGAGAGCTATTGTGGGTGGGGAGAGGGCCTTGTGTGTGTGTGTGTGTGTGATAACTAACTGGGGGTGGTGTGTGGAGGGGCCTGTGTGTCTGTTGTGTGTTGTGTGTGTGTGCGCGGCTGTGTGTGTGGGAGCCTGTGTGTTGTGGTGTGTGTGTGTGTGAGAGAGAGCTGGGTGTTGGTGTGTGTTTGATGTGTGGAAGAGAGCTGTGTGGTGTGTGGTAGGGCCTGTGTGTGTGTGTGTGTTGTGTGGTGGTGTGTGTTGTGTGTGTGTGTGGTGTGTGTGTGTGTGTTGTGTGGAGCTGTGTTGTGTGGGAAGGAGGCCTGTGTGTGTGTGTGTGTGTGTGTGTGTGATGTGGGTGTGAGGGCCTGTTGTGTGTGTGTGTGTGTGTGGAGGGGCCCTGTGTGGTGTGGTGTGAGAAGCGTAAGTGGTGTGTTGTAGTGTGTGTGTGTGGTGTGTGTGTGTGTGTGTGTGTGTGTGTGTGTGAGCTGTGTGGTGGGAGTGGGGGCCTGTGTGTGGTGTGTGTGTGTGTGTGTGTGTGTGTGTGTGGTGTTGGTGTGTGTGTGGTGTGGTGTGTTTGTGTGGTTTGTGTGAGCTGTGGGTGGTGGGAGGGGCCTGTGTGGGTGTGTGTTGTGTGTGTGAGCTGGTGTGTTGTGGGAGGGCCTGTGTGGTGTGGTGTGGTGTGTGTGGTGTGTGTTGTGGTTTTCTTTCTCTGTGTGTGTGTATATTCTGTCTCTCTAATTTTATATATTGTAATTTTTGCATAATGAAAATGATAATAATGGTAGTAATAATAATTATACTCTCTCTCTCTCTCTCTCTCTCTCTTTTTCTCTCTCTCTCTTCTCTCTCTCTCTCTCTCTCTCTCTCTCTCTCTCTCCTCTCTCTCTCTCTCTCTCCGATATTGCATTATTGTCCCTTCCCTCCTTCCTTCCCTTCCTTCCTTCCCTTCCTTCCTCCCTCCTTCCCTTTCCCTCCCTCCTTCCCTTCACTCCTTCCCCTTCCTTCCTTCCCTCCTTCTTTCCTTCCTTCCTTCCCTCCTTCCTTTCTTCCTTCCCTCCTTCCCTCCCTCCTTCCCTCCTTCCTTTCCTTCCCTCCTTCCCTCCTTCCCTCCCTTCCATTATTCACACCTCTTTCCCCCTTCCTCCTTTCCTCCTCCATTATTCCCCTCCTCCTCCTCCTCCTCCTCCTCCTCCTCCTCCTCCTCCTCCTCCTCCTCCTCCTCCTTTTCATAACTAAACTTTTCTTTCTTTTCTTCTTTCATCTTCCTTCTTTTCCGCCTTTTTTTACCTTTTCACCTTCCTTTTCTTTCCTCCTCCCTCCTCCTCCTCCTCCTCCCTCCTCCTCCTCCTCCTCCTCCTCCTCCTCCCCCTCCTCCCCCTCCCCCCCCTCCTCCTCTCCCCCCCTCTCCTCCTCCTCCTCTTCCCCCTCTCCTCCTTCTCCACATCCTCCCTCCTCCTCCTCCTCTTCCCCCCCTCCTCCTCCTCCTCCTCCTCCTCCTCCCCAGATACCGACACTGCGCACAGTGATCAAACCCTTCGCAGTTTACCCGGGGAGCACGCGTCCTGCGGGGGTCCCCTGGAGGAGGGGGGGTTCTCCTACGACCCCGGAGTCTTCATGGAGAATGGAAGTAAGGAGGAGAGAGAGAGAGAGAGAGAGAGGAGAGAGGAGAAGAGAGAGAGAAAAGAGGAGAGAGAGGAGAGAGAGAGAGAGAGAGAGAGAGTAGGAGGGTTGGGAAAGTGCGGAGTGCCTGTATGATTGATGGTAAAGAGAGAGATTGAGAGAGAGAGAGAGAGTAATAATGATAATGATGATAATATATAAGTGTATGATGTCATTTATTGTGTGTGTGTGTGTGTGTGGTGTGTTGTGTGGTGTGTCGTGTGTTTTCGTTAATCTATTTCTGGTATGTCTTGCCGGAAGGCTGGTGTTGTGTCCGATGTACGTTGGTTTTTTTTTTAAAAGATATCTGTGTGTGTGTGCGTGTGCGTGTGTGTGTGCTGTGTGTGTGTGTGTGTATGTTGGTGTGTGTGTCGTGTCTTGTGTGGTGGTGCGTGTGTGGTGTGGTGTGTGTCATTCACCCATGGTTCTTGTCCACGCGAGTCAGGACTAGCGGATCGGCAGTAGTTTCACCCTCTCAGGTGCGACGGTTGGAGCTCATTATACCGATTCTTTGGGCAATGCTGGTACCCTCACACACCACACACTCATCCCTTGCAAGGGGGACATAACCGCCCGGAATTGTCAGGGAAACTCCCCCGTGAGCACGCAAGGATTCGAACCGGCTACCACAGAATGGCAGGCCCAAAACGCTCTATCCACTTGACCATCTCTTTTGTGGCGGTTGTGAGGTGCGATGTACATGTGTACATGAGTGTGTTGTGGTTGTATGTGTATGTGATGTGTTGGTGTGTGTATTTGTGCGTGGTGTGTGTGTGGCGTGAGTTGTGTGTGTGTGTGGTGTGTGTGTATGTGGTGCGTGTGATATTTTCCCAATTTCAACATCGATTATCATTGTATGTAAGGCATTATGGACGTTACTCTCCCTCCCTCCCCCCCCTTTACCTCTTCTCACCCCGCTCTCCCTTCTCTCCCCCTCTCTCCTTCTCTCTCTCCTTCTCCTTTCTGCTGTTCTCCTTCGCTCTCGCCTATTCCTATATTATGTACAAAGTCTTTTTCGCCTTTTTATATTTTTCTTGATAGTTTTGTGTTGATTTTTTTCCCTTTCCTTCCTTCCTTCCTCTTCCTCCATTCCTTCCTTCCTTCCTTCCTTCCTCCTTTCCTTCCTTCCTTCCTTCCTTCTATCTTTTTCATCTCAATATTTTATTTTTCCATATTCCTTCTGCATAATTTTCCTCCTCCTCATCTCCTTCCTCCGCCTCCTCCCTCCCTCCTCCTCCCCTCCTCCTCTCTCCTTCCCTCCTTTCCTCCCTCCTCTAGAAAGCGCCGAGCGTATTAAAGTTTACAAGCGATCAAATGCAGGACTGCGATTCAGAGAATACAATGACGTCAAAACGACGTTGCAAAAGGATAATTAAGACTGAAAAGCGTGAGTATGAAGAAAAAAAACAAAAAAAAAAAGTTTGCAAACAAGGAATCAAAAATCAAACCTCCCCCCCCGAATTCGGGGAAAAGGTCCGTTCTTCAATACGTTCGAAGAGTAAGAAAAAAACGTCCCCCCCCCCCAAAACCCCCCTCCCCCAACCCCCCCAAACAAGTATAAGGATGGGCCAACTGACACTGCTGAAAATCGTATAAAATAAAAATCTTTTGGTAAAATGATAATCAAGAGCATCATGGCGTTCGTTACTCAAGAATACTTCTGTAAGCTCGGGTATTTATTAAAGACGAAGATGCTCCATTACAGAACAGCTAAAACATGTACGGGACTCGAATAAGTTGACTAGATTGGAAATAGGAGAGATAACAGTAAGGACGAAATATCAAAGTATTTGCAGAAACTTGACCCAGCAAAATCCGTGGGGGGGTTGGACGAAATTTCGCCCCGCGATTACTTCGCGAATGTCAGTCAACTTTCGCTTCGACTAAAGATTATCCTCAATATATAAAAATCCGCTTTCTAATGGACAAAAATGTTCCTAGTATGTGGAGATTAGCTAATGTTACACCGACCGATATTCAAGGAAAATGGAGTAAGAGCTCGCCAAAGTCAATATCGCACAATTAGTCTAACGTCCCGGTCCCGTGTTGCGTTCCGTTTGTGAGTCGTTGATTGGTCCTTTTTTTCTTTTTTTTTGTTTTGTTCTTTAAACTGATTTTGAGAAAATATTGCGGGATCCGAATATTATTTCGGGATAAAAAGTAGTGTCGTTCCGATGAAAATAACTCAATATCAAACTCCCAGATGGATTTCGAAATAAGAGATCTGCTCAAACCAAACCCTACTGGATTTTTTTTTAATGTTAATTTATTCAAAAAACTGGGACGCTAAATATTCCCTCGGATGTAATATACTCTTGATTTCAGGGGAAAGCCTTCGATACAGTTCCCCAATAAGCGAC
>JACEEZ010019360.1:318369-325869 GCA_016584305.1 Chionoecetes opilio
GGGGAGGGGGAAGGGTTAATCAGTGGGGTTTTAAAATTTGGGATTTTTTTGAAAATTTTTTAAGTGTTTTTTTTTGTGTTTTGTGAGAGAGAAAAGGGGGGGGCTTGGGGCAGAGAAGAGAGAGAGGGGGGGGGGCAGAGAA
Source organism: Chionoecetes opilio (assembly GCA_016584305.1). NCBI lineage: Eukaryota > Metazoa > Arthropoda > Malacostraca > Decapoda > Majidae > Chionoecetes > Chionoecetes opilio. The sequence goes on from JACEEZ010019360.1 coordinate 318,512, forward strand.
GGGGAAAAGAAGCGAGGGGTGGGGAGGGAGAAAGGAAAAAAATAGGGGGGGGAGAAAAGGGGTTTGTAATGTTTTTTTTTTGGTGTTTTTGTTTTTGGGGGGGGGGGGCGAGGGGGAAAAGGAGGAGGAGGAGGCGGGGAGGGGGGGCAGAAAAGGGGGGCAAAAAAGGGGGAGGAGGAGAAGGTGAGGGGAGGGGGAGAGGGGGAAGGGGAGGGGAGGGAGGGGGGGGAAGGGGGGAGGGGGTAAGGGGTAAAAGGAGGCGGGGGGGGGGGAGGGGTTGGGGGGGGAAAGAGGGGGAGAGAGGAAAGGGGAGAGAGAGAGAAAGAGGGGGAAAGAGAGGAGAGAGGAAAAGAGAAAACTTATTGCTAGTTTACTTTTCTTCTATTGATGTGTTTGTTTACTTTCTAAACCTCGCGGTTATGTTTTTTCTGCTAAAAAACCCCAAAATATAAGTCCATTTATTTTGAATTTTTTTTTTTATTTATTATGAAATATAGATGTAAGGGAAATATACAGTAGTGTGGAGTAGTGATAGTAGTAGTAGTAGTAGTGTAGTAGTAGTAGTAGTAGTAAAATAGTAGTATTAGTAGTAAGTAGTATAAGGGAGTGGGAGATATTCCCTCAATTAAAACTACTCTACTCTACTCCCACACAAACACTTCTTACCTAACCTACTGCTACTACTACTACACATTACTACTATTATACTCTATACTACTAAACATATACCACCCACCCCACAACCACAAAAAACCCAAACAACTAACAAAAATAACTTTTAACCCCACCACTATACCACAACAACCACAACCCAACAACAAACAACAAAAAACTAACCTTAACCCACCCCCCCCCTCACCCCCGGGGTGGGGGGGTACCGGGGTTCCTGATATCGTGCTACCTGGTCTATGCCCCGCGATGAGAGCTAAAGCGCCATCGCTATTCCGTCTAAAGCGCCCGGGGCCCTCCAAACCAGCAGCCAACACGGGGTGCAGGAGTTTTAGCATTCATCCTCCCGCAAAATCTATACTTCTTAAATAGGTATGGCTGTTTGTGTGTGGGGGAGGGTTTTGGGGGGTTTGGGGTGTGGGGGGGGGGGGTTGTGGTTGTGTGTGTGGTTATGGAGGGGGAGGGTTTTTTGGGGTGTGTGTGGGTTTGTGTGTGTGGTGTGTGTGTGTTTTTGAAGGGGTTTTTGTTGTGTGTATGGAGGGGGGGAAGGGTTTGTGTGTGTGTGTGTGAAGGGTTTTTGGGTGTGGGGGGAGGGGGTTGTGTGTGTGTGTATGAAGGGGTTGTGTGTGTGGGGGGTGGGTTGTGTGTGGTGGTGTGTGTGTGTTGAAGGGGTTGTGTGTGGGGGGGGAGGGGGGTGTGTGTGGTGGGTAACTGTGTATGGAGGAGGGAAGGGTTTGTGTGTGTGTGTGTGGGTGTGGGGTTTGTGTGTTTTGTGGGTTTGTGTGTGGGGGGGAGTTGTGTGTGTGGGGAAGGTTGTGTGTGTGGGGGGAGGTTGTGTGTGTGTAGAGAAGGCTGTGTGTTTTTGGGCTTGTGTGGGTGTGTGGGGTTGTGTGTGTGGGGGAGGTTGTGTGTGTGGGGGGGAGGTTTGTGTGTGTGGTGTGTGGGGAGGTTGTGTGTGTGTATGGGGGAGGTTGTGTTTGTGGTGGGGGGGGTTGGTGGTGTGTGTGGGGGGGGGTTGTGTGTGGTGGAGGCTTTTGTGTGTGTGGGGGGTTGTTGGTGTGTGGGGTGGGGTTGTGTGTGTGGGGGAGGTTGTGTGTGGGGGAGGTTGTGTGTGGGGGAGGTTGTGTGTGTGTGGTTGGGGGAGGTTATGTGTGTAGGGGAGGTTGTGTGTGTGGGGGGGGTTGTGTGTGTGTGTGGGGGGGTTGTGTGTCTGGGGGGGGTTGTGTGTGTGGGGGGGGTTGTGTGTGTGTGTATGGAGGCAGTGTGTGTGGGTGGCTGTGTGGGGGGGTTGTGTGTGTGGTGTGTGTGTGTATGTGTATGTGTGGAGGACTGTTGTGTGGGTTGTGTGTGTGTGAGTGTGTGTGTATGTGTGTATGTCATTGAGTGAAAAATCCCCGGGAGCGAGCGGGGATTCGAACCGGCTAACCACAGAATGGCGCGTTAAAGCTCTATCCACTTGACCATCGTGTGTGTGTCTATGCGTCTGTCTGTCTTTTTGTTTTCTCTCTCTCTCTCTCTCTCTCTCTCTCTCTCTCTCTCTTCTCTCTCTCTCTCTCTCTCTCCTCTCTCTCTCTTCTCTCTCTCTCTCTCTGCTCTCGCTCTCTCTCTCGCTCTCTCTCTCCCCTCTCTCTCTCTCTCTCTCTCTCTCTCTCTCTCTCTCTCTCTCTCTCTCTCTCTCTCTCTCTCTCTCTCTCTCTCTCTCTTCCTCTCTCTCTCTCTCTCTCTCTCCTAATTATTTCCATATACGCAAAATTTTCTTTCTCAATTCTAAACAAAAATATATCAATCATTAATTTTCAACATCCATTCTCTTCACAAAATTATCCTATACTGTATAACTAAACACAGCATTCTCACATAGTCTTATCAATCATAATCCCTAACAACCTAACGTAACACTCAATATAAATCATTAACTCACTCTTTAACAAAATTGAATCCCATAAAGCAACATGCAATCCAAACACCTTTCCTTTTCTAAATCTCTTTTCATCGTTCATATTATTTTATGAACTTAATCTCATATTTTAATCTTTTTGTCAGCTCTTTGTCTGTCTTTTGTGTGTGGGGGTTGTGTGTGTGTGTGTGGGGGTTGTGTGTGTGGGGGGGTTGTGTGTGTGTGGGGTTGTGTGTGTGGGGGGGTTGTGTGTGTGTGTGTGTGTGGAGCTTTGTGTGTTTGGGTTGTGTGTGTGGGGGGTTGTGTGTGTGGGGTTGTGTGTGGGGGTTATGGTGTGTGGGGGGTTGTGTGTGTGGGGTATGTGTGTGGGGGGGTTGTGTGTGTTGGGAGGGTTGTGTGTGTGGAGGGTTGTGTGTGTGGGGGTTATGTGTGTGTGGGGGTTAGTGTGTGTGTGGGGTTATGTGTGTGTGGGGGGGTTGTGTGTGTGGGGTTGTGTGTGTGTGGGGTTGTGTGTGTGTGGGGGGTGTGTTGGTGGGGGGTTGGTGTGTTGTGGGGTTGTTGGTGTGTGGGGTTGTGTTGTGTGGGGTTGTGTGTGTGGTTGTGTGTTGGGGGTTGTGTGTGTGTGTGGGGTTTGTGTGTGTGTGGCACTGTGTGAGGTTGTGTGTGTGGGGGTGTTTGTGTGTGGGGGGCTATGGTGTGGTGGGGGTTGTGGTGTTGGGGGTTGTGTGTGTCTGGGGGTTGTGTGTGTGGGGGTTATGTGTGGGGGGGTTTGTGTGTGTGGGGGGGGGTTATGTGTGTGGGGGGGGGGGTTGTTGTGTGTCTGGGGGTTGTATGTGTGTGGGTTGTGTGTGTGGGGTTGTGTGTGTGTGGGGGTTGTGTGTGTGGGGGTATGTTGTGTGGGGGGTTGTGTGTGTGTGTGGAGGCTGTGTGTTGGGGGGTTGTGTGTGGGGTGTGTGTGTGTGCGGGGTTGTGTGTTGTGGGGGGTTTGTGTGTGTGGGGTTGTGTGTGTGTGGGGGTTGTGTGTGTGTGGGACTGTGTGTGTGTGGGGTGTGTGTGTGGGGCTGTGTGTGGGGGGGTTATGTGTGTGTGAGGTTATGTGTGTGTGGGGGTTGTGTGTGTGGGGGTTATATGTGTGTGTGGGGTTATGTGTGTGTGGGGTTGTGTGTGGGGGTTGTGTGTTGTGGGGGTTGTGTGTGTGGGGGTTATGTGGTGTGTGGGGGTTATGTGTGTGGGGTTGTGGTGTGTGGGGGTTATGTGTGTGTGGGGTTATGTGTGTGTGTGGGGCTGTGTGTGTGGGGGTTATGTGTGTGTGGGGGTTTGTGTGTGGGGTTGTGTGTGTGGGGGTTATGTGTGTGTGGGGTTATTGTGTGTGTGTGGGTTGTGTGTGTGGGGGTTTATGTGTGTGTGGGGGTTGTGTGTGTGGGGGGTTATGTGTGTGTGGGGGGTTATGTGTGTGTGTGTGGAGGCTGTGTGTGTGGGGTTGTGTGTGTGGGGGTTATGTGTGTGTGTGTGGGGGTTGTGTGTGTGGGGGTTGTGTGTGTGGGGGTTGTGTGTGTGGGGGGTTGTGTGGTGGGGTTATGTGTGTGTGGGGGTTGGTATGTGTGGGGTTAGCTCAATTCATAAAATGTACAGGGGGTCCCCTACCATTATCGAGTCCTATCACCGCTTTAGCCCTAACCTGTCACTGTTTTCGGGCATTTTATAAAGGAAAAAGGGGAACCCGGATTTTTCCCCCTTCAGCAGTACCTCCCCGCCAGAGGACGGTGCGCAGGATACGGGCCAGGTCCTCGGGAATATCCCCAAGGTAATTAGCCCTTATGTAATAGACCCCTAAAGTAAAATATTGTTTATGCCCTTGATATCTATAAGCCTGTTTTTCTCAATTTTGGTTCTGTGTTTTGGGTTTACGATGACCGCTTTTTCTGCAATTGAAAAGGATTTGGTTTCTGCGCAACAACACAACAAGTTGGTGGGGGCCGAAAAATAATCAGCCCAAAACATTGCAAACAATTCACAAGCATATAAACACATTCAGCAAGTGTTTTGGCGTGGTCTTCGATCCAAGACGGTCTGCCACAAAAAACACGGCTTAGGTACGTTATGATAAGTCTTTTAAACCCCATCATTTTCTGAACCCCCTTTAGCCCAGATCTTCCTTTGGCTATAAAAAAAAAAGTTGTTTTCGAGCTATAAAATTTCGAAAAATAACTGAAATACCAAATTAGGTAGTGGACAAGGGTACTAAAAGGTCATATCTATTAAATATTGGGTTATATGCCCCCAAAAAATCGTCTAAGGACCCCCAAAATTTCAATGGAAATACGTTTGGGCCTCAAGGGGGTTTAAAAAGAAAAGAAACATAAGAAAATAGTAAACTGCAAGAGGCCAGTGGACCCCTCAGGCAGTGCTGTGCCCTAACACCCCCCCGTTGTCTTTACCCTAAAAACGTCTAACCTTGCCTACAAATACCTACAGTCCTTGCCCTTACCCCAGGCTTTGCTGAGATTGTTCCTCTCCTCTGCTACCCTATTAGTAAACCATTTTGTCCTATAGCTTTCATAAATCTGAACTTATCTTGCTCTTATCTGTCTCTCTGTCTGACTGTCTCTCTGTATGTATCTGTCTCTCTGTCTGACTGTCTCTCTGTATGTATCTGTCTCTCTGTCTGACTGTCTCTCTGTATGTATCTGTCTCTCTGTCTGACTGTCTCGCTGTATGTATCTGTCTCTCTGTCTGACTGTCTCTCTGTATGTATCTGTCTCTGTCTGACTGTCTCGCTGTATGTATCTGTCTCTCTGTCTGACTGTCTTTCTGTATGTATCTGTCTCTCTGTCTGACTGTCTCTCTGTATATATCTGTCTCTCTGTCTGACTGTCTTTCTGTATGTATCTGTCTCTCTGTCTGACTGTCTCTCTGTATGTATCTGTCTCTCTGTCTGACTGTCTCTCTGTATGTATCTGTCTCTGTCTGACTGTCTCTCTGTCTGACTGTCTCTCTGTCTGACCTGTCTCTCTGTATGTATCTGTCTCTCTGTCTGACTGTCTCTCTGTATGTATCTGTCTCTCTGTCTGACTGTCTCTGTATGTATCTGTCTCTCTGTCTGACTGTCTCGCTGTATGTATCTGTCTCTCTGTCTGACTGTCTCTCTGTATGTATCTGTCTCTTTGTCTGACTGTCTCGCTGTATGTATCTGTCTCTGTCTGACTGTCTCTCTGTATGTATCTGTCTCTCTGTCTGACTGTCTCGCTGTATGTATCTGTCTCTCTGTCTGACTGTCTCGCTGTATGTATCTGTCTCTCTGTCTGACTGTCTCTCTGTATGTATCTGTCTCTCTGTCTGACTGTCTCTCTGTATGTATCTGTCTCTCTGTCAGACTGTCTCTCTGTATGTATCTGTCTCTCTGTCTGACTGTCTCTCTGTATGTATCTGTCTCTGTCTGACTGTCTCTCTGTATGTATCTGTCTCTGTATGACTGTCCTCTGTATGTATCTGTCTCTCTGTCTGACTGTCTCTCTGTATGTATCTGTCTCTGTCTGACTGTCTCTCTATATGTATCTGTCTCTGTATGACTGTCTCTCTGTATGTATCTGTCTATCTGTCTGACTGTCTCTCTGTATGTATCTGTCTCTGTCTGACTGTCTCTCTGTATGTATCTGTCTCTGTATGACTGTCTCTCTGTATGTATCTGTCTCTCTGTCTGACTGTCTCTCTGTATGTATCTGTCTCTCTGTCTGACTGTCTCTCTGTCTGACTGTTTCTCTGTATGTATCTGTCTCTCTGTCTGACTGTCTCTCTGTATGTATATGTCTCTCTGTCTGACTGTCTCTCTGTATGTATCTGTCTCTCTGTCTGACTGTCTCTCTGTATGTATCTGTCTCTCTGTATGTATCTGTCTCTCTGTCTGACTGTCTCTCTGTATGTATCTGTCTCTCTGTCTGACTGTCTCTCTGTATGTATCTGTCTCTCTGTCTGACTGTCTCTGTCTGACTGTCTCTCTGTCTGACTGTCTCTCTGTATGTATCTGTCTCTCTGTCTGACTGTCTCTGTCTGACTGTCTCTCTGTCTGACTGTCTCTCTGTATGTATCTGTCTCTCTGTCTGACTGTCTCTGTCTGACTGTCTCTCTGTCTGACTGTTTCTCTGTATGTATCTGTCTCTCTGTCTGACTGTCTCTGTCTGACTGTCTCTCTGTCTGACTGTCTCTCTGTATGTATATGTCTCTCTGTCTGACTGTCTCTGTCTGACTGTCTCTCTGTCTGACTGTCTCTCTGTATGTATCTGTCTCCTCTCATCCACTACCTTCCTTTAATTTCTTTGATTCCTGCTTTGATTCTTGCTTTGATTCTTGCTTTGATTCTTGCTTTGATTCTTGCTTTGATTCTTCTGTCTTGCATTTATCTTCCCAGTTTCGATCTATAATATTTTTTCTTTTCAGTTTTCTTCTAAATTTTTATGCTCTCTTTCGTCATTATCTCTTATCGTCTTATCTGCAGTTGGTGTACGTGGTGTGTGAGCGCCTCCTGAAGCTGTGTGGCTGTGAAGGCAACACGGCGCCCCAACACCTGCTCACGCCCTTAGAGATATCCTACACGCTGGGCACGCCTTCCTTCACCTCCTTCTTCCTCTCGGCGCAGTTTGACCACGAGACGCGAGTGTCTTATTCGGCGCCGCAGAGCTTGGGTTCTCCGTCCCTGTCTGCGTCTATCACGAGTCACAGAGGTGAGGATAGGAGGAGGAGGAGGAGGAGGTGGAGGAGGAGGAGGAGGAGGAGGAGGAGGAGGAGGAGGAGAGGA
>JACEEZ010019361.1:0-10000 GCA_016584305.1 Chionoecetes opilio
TTATTTTGTAAACAGCGGTGGTGTTTTCATGTTTGCCTTAGGGACGTGTTTACATTACCATGAATTGTGTGCTGCTGTAAATTGTCAAAATAACACACGAATAATCACAAAAAGATAGAGTGCATCCCCTCTCACTTTTCTTTCCTTCTTTCCTCCTTTTGTCTCAGGTTAATGATTATGTGTTACCCTACAGGTCTTGTATTACCTCGTACCGTAATAATGAGTGGGGGTGGTGTGTGTGTGTGTGGTGTGTGTTTTTTGGGTGTGTGTGTGTGTGTTTTGGTTTTGTGTGTGTGTGGGGTGTGTGTGTGGTGTGTGGTGGGTGGTGTGTTGTGTGTGTGCCTGTGTGTGTGTATGTGTGTGTGTGTGCGTTGCCTGTGTGTGTGCCTGTGTGTATGTGTTGTGTGTGCGGTTTTGTGTGTGTGTGTGGTGTGTGTGTGTGTTGTGTGTGTGTGTTGTGTGTGTGTGCACTCACATAATTGCGGCATGAAATAGAACACTTCCACCGGTCTCCTTTAACCCCTCGGCAAGCATACATGAATTTCTAAGTTATAAATCAAGGGAAATTATGAAAAAAATCGAAAAACTGAAAGAAATAAACCCAGACAGTCTTGCAACCAACATGCTCATGCCTCAGTAAACATAAATGAAGGATGCATTTTTTTTTCTCCAGTTTTCATCCAAAAAAGGGATTATGTGCGAAAATATCCTCATTTATTTCAAAGATACAAGCGGAGTGATTGTTTTTTGCCCGTGCGTGGGGTACAGGTAGAGCTTTTAAACCCTTTGTCTGTGACTACACCCACACAGAAGGAAGGAGACATGCAGGCGAGTGTAGGTAAGGTTTGTGATGGTGAGGGCGAGGGACGCTTTCTATCCTCGATGTTAAACTGTGTTATGCACGAGCGGGAAGGGAAAAAATGCAACGTAATTGCAGTCATTAGAGCGACCAATTGATGCACTAGATAGGGAGAAACAGGGAAGGTGGAGGAGGGGAAAAGAGCGAAGACCACAAAGATGTTTTTTTATGTTTATTTTTAATATATGAAGGAAAATTGAGTGTAGAGGCAAGGTGGTATTTCTGTGTTGTGTTATACCAATAATAAACACAGGCATAGGACATGGATATACAAAAAAAAAGGTCCCCAAAAACTACTTTTCTACTTTACAAAGTAGAAAAAAATAAAAAAAATTTTTTTTGTGAAATGGTGTTGATTTAAAAAGATGAAAAAATATATGAATATAATAAAATCAATAAAAAGATTCAATAAAAAATTGAAGTTTTTCGAATCCCTACATTGCTTTTTTGTGTAAAAACTTTTAATAGGCAACTTTCTTACAGCTAAGAAAATTTTAAGAAAAAAACCCTAAAAAAAATATAAAATTTGATTATTCAATAAGCTACCCTGAAACCGACCCTTTCCACCGGGTTGTATCTGTATGAGACAACCCGGCGTGGAGGAGGCCGGGGGGGCGCCCACAAGGCTGGGGCTGGGGCATGTTATGTAGCCTGTCGAGAGTTCTTGGTATGGGAAGGGAGCCTGCAGGGGACTGGGCCCCCGGTGGCCCCCCCGGGAGTGGCGTCGTAGGGTGGGGGGGGGGCCCCACGGCTTTCCCCCCTAATGATTGATTAAATTAAATAGTTAAGAGAAAAAAAATAGAGGGGAAAAAACCTATAAAACATTTAGTTCAAGATGAATTATATTTTTAAATTTTTATCCGTGTACATACGGTGGGAGTGGAACCATTAGGGAAAAATGGTTCACAAAATTTTTTGTGGGCATTTTTAAACCATCAAATTTATTTTTTAACCCTAAATCCCAGCCTTTCCCATTGGGACCTCCCAAATGTGAATTCAGACCTTAATAACGGAGGGTTTGTTTTTTTTTTTTGGTTTAGAGGAAAATCCTCAGGCCGTAGTGATTACCGCTGCATTTTTAGTGTTGGCGAAGCCACCCCCACCGGGAGGGGGGGGTAAAACCCCCGGCTAACACCGGTCCCCATTCATGCTGGGGGCAGGGGCTGGGTTTTAAGAAAGCCACCCATCGTCTTCGCTCCCCCGGGGTCGAACCCGGGGGCTTTCGGTTGTGACCCGAGCGTGCTAACCACTGCATGAAGATAAAAAATTTTGAAGATCAGGTTCCGGTGATGGTTGTGACACTGATGATGGAATGACGAGGGGGGTTTTAATCAGAGGAGAGAGAAGGAGAGAGGAAGAGAGAGAGGAGGAGGAGAGAGAGAGAGAGAGAGGAGAGAGAGAGAGAGAGAGAGGAGAGAGGGGAAGAGAGAGAGAAGAAAAAAAAGGAAAAAAAAAGGGGAAGGGGAAAGAGAGAGAGAAAGAGAGAAAAAGAAAAAAGAGAAGAAAAAAAGAGAAAACAGGAAACAGAGATCGAGACCAAGAGAATGAAAAAAAATGGGAAAAAAATTTTAAAAAAAACAGAAACCAAAAGGGCACAGAATTCCTAAAAAAAAAAGGGGGGGAGGGGGGGGAAGCGGGGAGTATAAAAACCGTGTGGTGGTGGTGGTTTGGGGGTCTGTGGTGTGGGGGGTGGGGTGGTGGGTGCGTTGGTTGGTGGTGGGGGTGGGGGTGGTGGTGGGGGGGTGGGTGGGGTTTTGGTGGGTGGTTTGGGGGTGGTGGTTTGGGGGTGGGGGCGTGCGTGCGTGCGTGGTGGTGGTGTGGTGGTGGTCGTGGTGGTGCTGTGTGGGGTGGTCGGGTTTGGGGCGTGGGGCTTGCGTTTTTTTGGGGCGGGGTTTTGGGGTTTTTTGGGTTGGGTGGGGGGGGGGGTTTTTTTTTTTTTTGGGGGGGGGAAAACCCGGTTTTTAAAAAATTCGGACCAGTTTTAAAACCCCCCCATGGGGTTGGAGCTCATTATTTCCCCCCTTTTTGGGGTGGTGGGGGTTTTTTTTTTTTTTTTTGGGGGGGGGTAAGGTTTTTTGTTGTTGGGGGGGGCTGGTGTGGGGGGGTTTTTTGGGTGGGGTGTGTGTGTGTGTTGGGTTTTGGGGGGGGGTTTTTTTTTTTTTTTTTTTTTTTTTTTTTTTTTTTTTTTTTTTTTTTTTTTTTTTTTAAAAAAAAAAAAAAAAAAAAAAAAAAAAAAAAAAAAACAAAAAAAAACAGAAAAACAAAAAAAACCCCCCCAAAAAAAACAAAAACCAAAACCAACAAAAAAAAACAAAAAAACAAACACCTTCCCAAAAAATTTAAAATTTTAAAATTTTTTTAAACCCCCGAACACAAAAAAAAAAGGACCATAATAAAAACTCAAAAATAACCAAATTTTTCGCCTTCAAAACAATGACAATGATGTTACACTTTTAAAAAAAAACAAGATTTACAGTTTTAAAAAAAAAAATTCAAACAAAAAATGATTTGAAAAAAACAATGAAATTCAAACAAAAATGAAAAAGCCTTTAAAAAAAATGTTTTCTCAAAAAAAAAATTAAAGGTTAAGCTTAAAAAAATGCAAAATTTTGCCAATGATATTTTCAGGGGGGGGGGGAAAGGGTGGGTTAACAGGACGGGGCCCCCCTTTTTCCCAAGTTTCGGGCCTAAAAAAAGGGTCAATTTTAAAACAGGTGTACCCTTTTAAACATGAAAGAGGAAGAAAAAGAAAAGAAGGGGAAAAAGGAAGAAGGGAAGGGAAAAAAGGGGAAAGAGAAGGGAAAAAAAGAGAAGGAAAAAAGAGGGAAAAAAAAAAGGGGAAAAGGGAAAAGAAAAAAAGGGAAAAAATTAACATCAAATTTTTTTTTTTCTTAAACAAAATTTTTAAAAACCCTTTTTAAAAATTTTTCCCCCCAAAAACTATGAAAAAAAAAACAAAAAAAAGCTCCCAAAAAAAAATAGTTAAGCCTTTTTAAAAAGAATAATGAAAACCCCAAAAAATAATATGTAGAAAAAATTTGTGCGGGGGAAAAAGGGCCCATGTTTCCCCCCGGGGGCCCCCAGTGGGATTAAAATCAACAATGGCCATTCCAAAAAACTTCTAAAAAAGAAAAAATTTTTCAATCCAAATTTAAATTTTCCCCCTTTAAAAAAAAGTTAAAAAGTTTAAAAAAAACCCAAAAAAAAGGGGAGAAGAGAGAAAGAGAGGAAAACCCCAGAGAGAGGGCCGAAGAGAGGGAGAAGAAAGGGAAGAAAAAGGACGAAAAAGGGAGCCGCACCCCACGCCCAAAAACCCCCCAAAACCCCCCAAACCCACAAAACACACACACAACCCCCCACACAAACACAACACAGACACAGACACAGACACAACCAACACACACACACACACACACCCCAAAACCACCCAAAACCACACACACACACATGCAAGCAATACAGGAAGGAAAAACCATCACGGGCCAATATTTACTGCATATGATACGACCGGGAAAGGAAAGGAAAACCTACATGTGAAGTCTACCCCATGCAACCATCCGTGTTCTTCCCACAATAACAAGCCATGAAACACTACTTTTTTTTAAAAAACAATAACAATAGAAACACGCCTGCCACGTCTCCCGCAGCACGTACCAACATGTTAAAATATACCAAATTACTTCGTTAGTTTAGTAATACCCGTAGCTCTCACGACCTCATGTAGCTTCCTTATTTTCTTATGTTCTGATGTTAAAATATACCTGTGTTCGTGTTGCAAGAGACACACGATGAACATGAAGTAAATTTTAATAACATGAAGGCAGGCATTATAATGATACGAGGGGCATTGTATTATGCAAAAATTTTTTCGTCTGTCATGTGCAGAAGAAACCATTAGGTGAAGAGACGATCCCCGGCAAACGCACCTTACTGGTACAAACTAATCAAAATTATTGTCATGAACTGCGAGAAAAACACAAGACAGTAATCGCAAAGTTGAGTTTACATTATTATCAGTTGTGTATATTTTTACACTCCATATTTCTTGAGGGCGCCGCGGATCACCCCTTCTGTCTTCATTAAAACGGCCACTCCAATGCCTTCCTCTGAGCGACGCTTCCCCCCACGGCGCCCGCTCCTTATCAGGGCAATAGTGGAGGCTGTAACCTGTGATTTTACGTCTGTAACATAAAGTCGCGTTATGTATTTTTGCATCCGTGGCAAAGTGGCGGTGGTTGTGGTGGGCGTACAAGTGGTGGTGGTGCTAGTGGTGGTGGTTGCTAGTGGTGGGGGAGGTGGGGGGTGGTGGGGGGTGGTGGTGGTGGTTGGTGGTGTGGAGGTGGAGGTGGAGGTGGAGGTGGTGGTGGTGGTGGTGGTGGAGGTGGAGGTGGTGGTGGAGGTGGTGGTGGAGATGGAAGGTACAGTGGTGGTGGTGGAAATGTAGGGCACAGAAAAAAAGGAAGAGAAGGGAAATGGATACAGGAAGCTATGGAAATATGACCCAAAATTTCCGACATAATTATTCAACACTTTGCCATCAACATCAGTAAGGTAAAAAAACAGGAGGGTGAAAATTCTCCTTCCCGCCCCGCATCGAAAAACATGACAAGAATAGTAAGAAGAGAACACCAACAAGGGAACAAGGGAGTTCCATTATATTAAACGTAAGAAGCAAAGAAATAAAAGACACAGTACAAGGACAGAGCAATGAAAATTAGTGAGGGGCTGTGCAAGGCATTTTTCACTTGCCTATGGCGCACCTGTTCCATGTCAATATTTGCCCCAAGAGACTTTTAAATACATTACTGTTTTATGCTGGAGGAGATTAGGAAAAGGAGGACGACCATGAATAGGAGAGGTAGAGGAGGAGGAGGAGGAGGAGGAGGAGGAGGAGGAGGAGGAGAAGAGGAGGAGGAGGAGGAGGAGGAGGAGGAGGATGTGAAGAATAGAAAGAGAAGGGAGATGATGATGATGATGATTGCTTTAATGACAATGATGGTGATTAAATGGTGGTGATTAAAAAACAAATTCAAAACGCTCCATCTTTATAAATAACAGAAATGTGAAAAGTCCCATCCATACTTTTGCCAATTATAGTGAGATCAACTTTTAATGGCAGGCAAGTGCAGCAAAAATACTGAAACCGAAAATACCGTGTTTGTCTGATCTTTTTTTTTTTTTTTTTTTTTTTTTTTTTTTTTAAACTTAATACATTGAAAACAGAAGGGGAGTTGATGTGCTAAAGTCCTGACTGGGACGCCAAGGACTTTCTCTAGCAGTATTATATTTTATTCATGACAAAATTACACAAATAATATGGAAAAAGTACAGCAATTCTCTACTATGAAATAATATAAAGAAAGTATACTAATATATTAATACATATATATATAAAGAAATTATACTAATGTATAACACTTATCTTTTAATACAAATATTTAGTCATTATTTTTATTACATATATCTATTGCGTTAGCTCCGCTTGCAGCCAGGCATTTACGCCCGATTTGAAAGCGTGCATGGAAGTGGTGAGGTGCAGGTCGGTCTGGCGCACCAAGGTGTTCCAGAGTCGACCATAGCGGGGTAGGAAGGAGCTGGAGGTAATGTTCCGTCCTCGCGAAGGGCACAGTCACTTGGTGGTCGATGTTGTGGCCCGCACGGGTAGAGTGGGAGGGCCTGGCCCGTGGGTTGAGGCGCAGTTCTGCTAGTTGTAGGAGCTGCATCCTGTGAGCCTTGTACATGACGCACATGCCTGCCACGTCACGCCGCTGCTGGAGAGGTTGAATGATCTGTGCAGCAGCCTCAGGGGCTATCAGCCGGGCCAGCCGCTGGGCTCTGGCTTGAACCCGGTCAAGGAGGCGGAGGTATGACGGGGAGCAGGAGGACCATGCGAGGGGCGAGTATTCCATCAGGGAGCGAACTTGTGACTTGTAGAGTGTGCCGACTCCCTGAGCGTCCAGGAGGTGCGCGACGCGTCGGATGCAGCTCAGTTTCCAGGCAGCATCCTTGGCGACCTTCCTGACGTGGCTGGTGTATGTGAGGCCAGAGTCGAACTCCACCCCTAGATGTTGACTGACTCCTGGAGGTGTATCTTTTCTCTGCCTTCCAGGAGAATGGCGTGTTGGTCCCAGTTGACTGCATCTTGCCTGCGGGAGATGAGGACGACTTGGGTCTTGTCTGGTGCAAAGGTGACTTGCCATCTCTTGCCCCAGGAGGCGATGCTCTGCAGTGCCTGGTTGATACGAATGACTGTGTTGTGGCGGTCACTCCTCTCACAGGTGAATGTGAGAGTACAGTCGTCTGCGTACGCTCTTGCCTCAGGAATCAGCTGCAGGATTGTCGTTGAAGTAAACGTTCCATAGTAATGGCCCGAGTACACTTCCTTGAGGGACCACTGGCTTTGATAGCATTTTCAGAGGAGGTGTGACCATTCACCACCACGCGCAGAGTTCTTTCATGGAGGTAATCTTGCAGGAGGTGTAACAGGTCCCGCAGATCCCCAGGCTCTCAGCTTGGTAGTGATGCCCTGATGCCACACCCTATCAAAGGCACCAGCGATGTCAAGGGCGACGACGAAGGTGTCTTCGCCCCAATCTAGGGAGTGGTTCCAGGCTGCTGAGTGCAGGAGAAGAAGGTCTGCTGCAGATCTCCCCTGTCGGAAGCCGAATTGCCGTGAATTTAGCAAGCGGTGAGCGTCAAAAAATGTAGTGATTTTGGAGGCAATGATGGACTCAAGAACTTTCCCCACAACGGAAAGGAGGGAAATGGGGCGGTAGTTCTGAGGATCGCCTCTGCTCTTTTTTTGTGGATAGCACAGACTCTCGCCACTTTCCACTCAGATGGCCACTGCTGAGATGAAAGGCACTCCCGGAAGATGGTAGCAAGAGGCACAGCAAGTTGTGAGCCACATCTTTTAAAGCAGGTGAGGGCTGATACTATCTGTTCCCAGCGCTTTCTTGGGATCAACTTGTTGAAGTTGTTGCCCAACACCACCTCGTGGTAATGGTGATGTTCCCTAGGGCGGCCTGGTTAGAACCGGAACTGT
Organism: Chionoecetes opilio; assembly: GCA_016584305.1. NCBI lineage: Eukaryota > Metazoa > Arthropoda > Malacostraca > Decapoda > Majidae > Chionoecetes > Chionoecetes opilio. Next base: position 7,905 of record JACEEZ010019361.1, read on the forward strand.
AGGAGGTTCACGTTCTGGGCCCGGGAAATGTATCTGGAGGAGAAGGGGGCAGCCAACCCCTAAAGCTTTTCCCCCCGGTGACTTGTGAAAAACAGACCCCTCAGGTGCTGTCAACGGTGGGATCCTCTCTCTTTTTCTTCCCTGTTTTGTCTCTGTCTCTGTCTCTTTTCTCTGTCTCTGTTTTCTTTTTACTTTTGCCTTTTTCGCTCCCCTTCTTTTCCCCTCTTCTCTCTCTTTTCCTCTCTCCTCCCCTCTTTTCTTTTTCTCTCCCCTTTTCCTCTTTCCCCTCTCTCTGTTTTTTTTTTAAACATTTTCACAAAGGGCGTGTGTTTGGGGTTTTTTGTGTGGTGTGTGTGTGTGTGTGTGTGTGGGGTGTGTGTGTGGGGTGTGTGGGGTGTTGTGGTGTGTTGTTGGGGGTGGGTGTGTTTTGTGTGTTTTTGGGTTTTGGGGGTGTGTTGTGGGGGTTTTGTGTGTGTGGTGGGGTTGTTGTGGTGTGTGTGGGGTGTGTGTGGGGTGTGTGTGTGTGTGGGTTTGTGGGGCCTTGTGTGTGTTTGTTTTGTGTGTGTGTGTGTGGGTTTTGTGTGTGTGGTGTGTGTGTTTTTTGTGTGTGTGTGGTGTTTGCATATTATAGTTCGTTCACATTTGTGCCCAGTTTTTCTCTTTCAAAAATAACAAAATTTAAATCATAAAACCCTTAAAATGAAGCAAACCCCGTGCAAAGATCAGGAAGCATAAATCGGGTTTAACATCAATCGCCCAGAACAAAACACAAAAACCTACTGGTTTTTCCCAAAGAATTGTTGGAGTAGCGGGATAAAAATACTGATGCACGGAACGGCCCTTCCTAAAGGCCAGCCCAAAGCAAAAATGTAGGGGAAACCAATCGGCTACTATAGTTTGGCCCTGAGGAGATTTCCAGATCGGTCCAAAAAAAAGCGGCTATTAAAACCAAATGCCCCCAAATCCCCCCTTTTTAAAAAAAGGGCCACTAATGATTTCACTTTTTTCGGGACCCATTTACGTCCTAAGTATCCGTTTTTTAGACTGCATGATTCTTTTCGGGCGATTTTTTTGGTAAGTAGGAAATCCGGGAAACGCAAAAGGGAAAAGTTTTGGTCCCCGGAATGGGGAGGGGAGTTTTAAAGTTCAATCTTCGAAATTTAAGCACTTATTTAAATGAGCCCCATTCACCTGAGAGATCCGATTAAAACCCCCACAAAGGGTACACGTCGCCTCCCACAAGTTTCCCCTGAAAACCCAGAAGCCATCATGATGGGCCCTTGTGAAAGGAAATTTTTAAAGAGATTTACAACAAAAAATATAATAAATTTGCATAAGCTTTCTTAGAAATTAGCAGTTTAATCATTGTGTTATTTTTAGTATTTTATTTTTTCTACTTTATGGGGAATTGGGCACCTAACTTTTTTTTTTTTTTTTTTCCTTTAGTTTCTTATGAGGTCAAATTAAAAATGTACATAAATCATTCCCCTTAAAACGGGCAAGGTTTTATTTCCTGCTTTTTTTTTTAAGGGGGGAAGGGCCCGGCGGGAATTTCCCAAATGTTGGGGATTTTTTTGGGTTACGACCTGCCCCTGGAGAAAGTAAATGGACGTTGTTATATATTTTTATTTTTTAAATTTTCCCCGGTCTTTGTGTTTTGGCGCAGGTGAGGGTGCAGAAAAGGCCCTGGGGGAAAAAGGGCTACAAATACGTAAAAAATAATAATTGGGGGGTAACCCTTTTCCGGGGCACAGGGACGGGGACGGGGGTTTGGGGGAGGCGGGGCCGCAGAAACAGGGGGCTTTGCGGGACGGGGGCCCCCCTAAACCCCCAACGCTGTCTCCAAAGGACTTTCCCTTCCCAAAAATTTATTTGGAAGCCCCCGAATCCCCCCTTTAAGCGTGGGTCCGGGGGCTTCGGGTTTAAAATTTTCCCCACAGTATGAGGGACGAGTTTTACAAGCATAATCGTCTTTCATCAGAATTTTATCCAGTGCTGATTGTGATGGGGTTTAAAGGGCCCGCGTCACCCGAAAAATTTTTTCCCCCGGGGAAGCCAGGGGCCGTTCTGGGGGAATATCAAAACTTTCCCCCGCG
>JACEEZ010019361.1:15000-26485 GCA_016584305.1 Chionoecetes opilio
TCCCGTCGAAATTTGGATCATCATATACCACAGGGGTATCTCTAGTCATCGAGAAGGGGGGGAGTTTAAATGTAGTGGCAGGCCTGAGGCAAGATTACAAACCATGGGGAACATGCCATGGCAGGGGAAAAATATTAATAAATATTCCTTTACCGCAGTTTTATATACTTTGATGCAAATTACTTATATACAAAATGAATCTGTAGTTTTTAATTTCATGTTTTTATCGATAAATTATACTTATAATGTATCAACGGGGGTGGAAAACCTGAAATTATACGCTCCGCTCAGAGCACGGTAAAATGAAAATACAATCAGGTTTTTGTGAGAAGGTCTTTTTTCTATCCCCAAAAAAGTTTTCAAACCCTTTGATTTGCATTATTAAGTATTTATGAATATATACATATCGCCTCCCTCGTAATATCTGTATTTGGTATTTTCCTGTACCCCGCTCGTTTTGTAACCTGCTCATAGTAAACTGCGACCAGCTGTTTTTTTTTAAAAATAATTTCCCCGGGCCCCCAGCGTACGGCTTTTATAAAACACGACGTGGTTATAATTTCTAGCTTTTTCCCCCAACTCCCCCCCTTTCCCAACCCTTGGGGCCCGGGGGGAATACGGGGTTTTGGGGGTGGGGAAACAAATGCGCGGCACTTGGGAAAATTTCAAAATGAAATTTTTGGGGGAGTTTTTAGGAGACCCAAAAAATCCTTAGGGCTAGGGAAAATTTCCCAACCAGATTTAACCTAACCCCCAAAGGGGGGGAATTTACTTTTCAAAGAAAATTAAACCTAATTCTGCGGGGGGCTCTGCCCCCTTAGCCCCCCGAAAATCAACCCCCTTCCTAGCATAATCACCCGAAAATTTAAACCTAATTTTCTAACGAGGGGGGGACTTCGCCATCCTCGCCCCCCCCGGAAACCCAAAAAAGTTACCTAACTCTTAGGGGGAAGGGGGGGGGGGGTTCTCGACACGCTATCATTTGTTTGGGGACGAAAGGCCCCCACGTCTCTGGATTTTTAAAAAATCCAATCAATTTTCACTAGATTAGGAATTTTTACGTATCCCAACTCAAAAACTATGTGGTTGCGAAATATTTTGTCCCCCAGATGGTAAAATGGAGAGGACTACGGGGATTTTCTTTGGGGACACGACTAGTTTTTTTAACCAAACCGCCCCTTTAACCTAACCTCCTAAAGAGGGGGGGGGGCCCTCCAGATGGGGGGGGTTTGTCTGTACCTTATTAGAAAAACTATATCATTTCTTCGATGTGATATAATTTTAAAGGTTACGGGAAGGGGGTTGATGCCCCACAGTATATGAAAAGAAAAAAAAATACAGAAAACTTAATATAAAAGGGCAGTAGCGATCGCGCAGTTTGTCTATTATATCCCCAGCCAAATCCCTCGCATTCCCCCAAGCTTGTTTTGGGGAGAAAAGGGAAATTGGACAAGCGCTGGAATAATACGAACAATCGACGGCGGGAAAGTTTGCCAAATTTTCACTTGAATAGTTAAAAAAGCGGGAAATAAAATTTTTTTATAGTTGGCCACCGCTTTTTTCGAAGACATTATTTTCTATTTAGTTTTGATGGTTTTGAATAAATTTAGTCTTGTTATAGGGGGAATTAATTTTTTTCTTATACCACCCCATACACCCCCCAATTGTAATTTCTGTCGAACGGTTAGGTTAGGTTACGGTCAGGTTAGGTTACAGAAACAGGAAAAAATTTATTAGATATATAGGAAATTTTTCGGGTGCAAAACAAAAATCGTCGGAAAAACAAGTTTTTTTTTGAGGTGTTTCAAGAACAATATTTCTTGAGAGTAAAAATTCCATATCTGGGTTTAATACCCTAGATTGGGTTTTAATTTTTTCCTAAATCTATATTTTCCCCCCTGGATCTAGGGTTTTTTTTTTAGAACCTTTTAAACCCAACTCTTAGGGATATAGCCAACCAAACCTAGCGAGGGCTCGGCTCCCTCGACCCCAGTAACTAACCTAACCTCATAACCATTAAAATTTTAACCTAACCTACCGGGGGGGCCCCCCCCCCCAACCCCTGGGGAAATGACAAAATTTACTTACCTCCTAGCGAGGGGGGTGGGGGTTCCGACACTCCGCTTATCATTAGGTTTGTGAGGATTAAGGTTTCCGTCTTGGGGTTGAAGAAATCCAACCATTTTCCCTAGTATAGGGGTTTTTTTCAACCCTAACTCAAAAAAATGGTTGCGAGCCTATTTTTTACCTCAGTCAAATATCCGCATTCCCTCAGGTCCCCAAAACTTTTTTTTCGGGGGATGGGGGAATAGGGGGAAACCCAGAATAATACTGATATGTATTCGAGTCCTAGAAAAAAGTAATACTTGACGGGTGAAATGTAGGATTCCGCCCTGGGGAACGAGAATTCCCGATAGATAGAGTACAATACCCTAAACCTGGCCAAGGCTAAGGATTTCGTTTTTTTTGACCCTCCTTTTTCAGATAATCCGATAGATTTTGATGTGTTTTGAAAGAATCTGACCCTTTTCTTTTTTTGGGAATCATAGTATTATTTTACCCCCCCGACAGAAGAAGACATTGTTTTCTTTGAAGAGTTTTTAAAAGGTCTCACAAAAAGGTATGGCAATAGTCAAAATAATTCATCGCTGGGAACCCGAGGTTTTTAAGGTTGGTTGGTTTAAATTTTTTTAAGGAAAGGGGGTCCTTTGGGGTCATGTCCCCCCATGTTAATTAGGTTTAGTTCCGTTTTACTGTAATCTATATTTTCTGGTAGTTTTTATTATTTTTGGGAAAAATCTGAACTGGTTTTTGAGATTTTACGATCCCAATTAATGAATCTCCCCCCCTGTTCTAACCTAAATGGACATTAGTTTCCCAAACCCAACCTAAAAACCCATGAAGGGATTGTGGTATTTAACAATGAATGCAGAAACACCGGTAAAAATTATTAAATGTTTATACTGGTACTATAAAATCAAGACCAAGAACTAGAGCTTTGCAGAAAAAAAAGAAGTCCGCCATGTGAAAAATTTTTAAAAAATTATATTATATAAGAATTTTTAATAGGAAGGGGTTACATATGAAATGAAAATCAAACTAACCTAACCCACCTTTTTAAATCCTAACCTAACCCAACCAAACCCCCCCTTTTGACCACTAACCTAACTACCCCCGTTTTAACCCCCAAAAAAAGCAAACCCATTAAAAATTGTCCAGGGCAAGGGAAGAATCGAGGCGATGCAGGTCAAAGAGGGAAAAAAGGGGGAGGCTGATGTAAATAATTTCTCTGTTCCCAACAAATCATATCTCCCGAAGATTATTTGCGACGAAAACATAGAGGAATGCTTTCTAGAACCAATAATTAAACAGAAAACCAAACTCCCAAATTTGTAGCGAATTTTGGGCCTAGTGTAAAATAATACCACCTTTGGTTCTAATTATTGGCAGCTACAACCCCTTAACTAGGAAACGGTGATTGCAATTTCATATCATTATAAACCCAAGCAATGAGCCTGAATACCAAGCTACATAATCATCAATCACGATTTAATACGGTAAGAAACGTCAGGAAATGGCTGGTTATTTCCCGGATGCATGAGCTATATTTTCTGGATAAGACACTTCACCTACTTTCCCGCTACCCAAAAAATTCGTTATAACTAACTTCACACTATTTTATAGTGAGCAGTAATTGGACGAATAAGCTGAGACAGGGTTTTCGCAAATCTATTCCAGGGGGAGTCGCCCGCTTTGGCTAAGATTTTCACGGTATCACAAGTTTTCTAGCAACGGTAAACATTCCCTAACAAGATCAAAGACTTCCCTTTAAAGGCTGAAAAAATTTTTTGGGGGTTATTTTTCATCAAAAAGCAATGAACAAAAATTATATCGTTTTAATACTTTTTTCTTTATTGTAAGGGATCCCTTCGCTGGGCGGTACCCTGCGATCAGATATTTTTATCGTTTTTCCCAATAAGTTGCAATTACTACGGACTGGGAATACCGCTTACCATCATCATTTGCATGAAAGGAAAGCTAGGAATATCAGGCTATATCCCTGGGGCAGTGTGTGTGTTGTGTGTGTGTGTGGTGTGGGGTGTGTGTGTGTGTTTGTGTGTTTGTGGTTGTGTGTGTGTGTGTGTGGGGGTGTTGTGTGTGTGGTGTGTGTGTGTGTGTGTGTGTGGTTTTGTGTGTGTGTGTGTGTGTGTTTTTTTTTTTTTTGGGGGGGGGGAAGGGGAGAGAGAAAAGGAAAAGGGGAAGAGGAGAGAGAGAGAGAGGAGAGAGAGAGAGAGAGAAGAGAGAGGAGAGGAGATGAGAGAGGAGAGAGGAGAGAGGAGAGAAAAGGGAGAGAGAGAGAGAGAGAGAGAGAGAAGAGAGAGAGAAGAGAGAGGGAGAAGAGAGAGAGAGAGAGAGATTTCCCCTTTCCCCTCATCCTTTTAACGGGAAATTTCATTTATTTTTTCGTGCATCTTAAATCTTGCAGAAGAAAAAAAAGAGGGGAAAGGTTTAAGGTTTAAAGATAGGGTAAGGACGAAAGATAAAAAAGGAGAAAAAAGAAGAAAAAAAGGGAAGAAAAAAGAAAGAGGACGGGGTTAGGATACAAAAAGTGAGAAGAAAAAAAGGCTTCATACACACACGGGACGGGGATCTGGGCCCATCCCAGAGTAACCCATAATTATTTTGTTACTTCTACTATACTATCTACTATACTACTACTTTTCTATATATTTTACTAAAAGAATTTTTGGATGCCCAAAATGATCAGGGGATTGTAATTTTAGTTATGAGAAGAATTTAAAGTTATTAAAATTACACTCACCGAGAGACGCAGAGTAAGGGGCGATTGATAAATTTTTTTAAGAGGAAAAAGGGTTTTTGATAAAGCAGAGGTGGGAAAAGTTCTTACGGTTTTTAAACCCGGGGTAGAACAAGAAGTAACGGATTCAACTAGAAAAGCGTAGATTTAAAAAGGGAAAAGGGGGAAAAAAGGGTTCCAAAAAATATAGTTTCAAAATGTGGCTGCCCTCAAAAAAATTGCAAAACCAAATTTTTTTAATTTGGATTTTGGGCATAAAATCCCTTCTTTGGAAAAAAAATTTTACCAAAATTAACCTTTGGCCGAAAGGGGCAACGGCCCCCATCGTAAAACCCAAAGGGGGAAGATCCCCGCCCCGCCGCCACAAACGGTTTTTTCCCCTTTTTCCAAATTTTAAGCTAGGTAAATTTTTTTTTTACACCAAAGCAGCTATTTACTCCCATTACCATAAATTTTAAAAAATTGGTACAGATTTTTTTGTGAAAAAAAATTAAAAAACCGAAAAATTAGAAATAAAAAAAAAATTTTTGCATAAAAACCCACACAGGGCCCACCCCAAGCCCTTGCCCTTTTTCTTGGTTTTTTAAAATTGTAATGATAGGTAGCTATATGTTTAACAAAAACAAAACACCAGAAAAATCCCCCTGCCATTTTTTTTCATGCTTTTTTTTTTTTTCTTATAAAAATATGAATAAAAAAGGGGGAAACAAAAACAGATAAGTACCCTTTTTTAAAGGGCAAAATTTTACTTTAAATTCCGACATTTCATAAAAAAATAGGCCCAAATAAGTAAATTACAATAATGGAATGGTCAGTTGGTCAAATGTGGGGCAGGGTTTGCAAAACCACCACAGAACAAGTTCATAAAACGGACCAAAAACATTTTTGTCAAGAACTAGTCAAGGTAATTTCTATCATCAAGATTGGCGTGGTGAGTTGGTGAGGGACCCTTTTGCAACCCCAACAAGTTTGAACAGTGAACCATGTTTCCGCAACTGCATCTTGTTTACTACCCCCTGAAGTACAGTTACACCAATTTAGCCAAAAAATTTACAGACCAGCTGGCAAGCAGTCATGATTGGTTGAAATTTACCATCTGAAATTTTCCATCCCCATCGTCAGGTTTTAGCTGGTTTCTCCCTTTTCCCATTCCTGAATTTGGAAGTAAACTCAAAGGCTGGGAATTTCGAGCTGCTCTTTTTGGGTGGCAAGATTTGCCTCAAATACTTTGAGCTTTTTAAAACCCTTTTTTCCTTTAAAGGCCTCTCGGAATGATTGATGTTTTCCCCTCATTCCCTTGTACAGGCACACAAAAACCCTTTCCCCCAGTTTTCAATAACCTCTTTGAATGCTATCCTTGCCAAAAACTTCTGCCCGTTTTAGGGAAATTTCTATTGTTTATCACCTTCGAAGGACGCTGCTTCCCAATTCCGAACATGGGTGTAAAATCACAACCCCGTAGGCAGATAAAAAAAAGGGGGAAAAAACCACATTCCCAAAGATTTCCTCATCTCTTTTATGTTCCAGACTTCACACTTTTTGCACTAGCCCTTTTGGGTTTTGGGGGTAAATAATATTTAACCGCATCTCTATTGGGATGATAACATAGAAGGACAATAGGCGTGTCATCTGCTATCAAAATGGTTTCTCCCCGTCTGTGCCAGTTCTAGAGCATCTTCCAACAATAGTCAGCGTCCCAGATGCAGGGGGACTTTAAAACCCGCTTCCTCCAAAAACTTTTTCCCAGCAAATTGATGAACAATGTTTTTTTTCTTTATTTGCTAGGGAAAAAATCCTTTTTTTAAATTTTAACCCATTTAGGGGTCAGAACACCTTAAAAACCAACAGAGCCCCTGCTCGGGGCGGGGAGTCGCGTCTTTTAAAGGGGTGGGCCACTTTCATACCATCAAAGAAATGCATGCTTTTCCCCATCTAGTTGTGACATATCTGCGGTATCGGGCACAGATCCTCAAATTGTGACCTTTTTGCCATGGGAGGGGTTGAAGTAGGCTCCCACCCTAAGAGATATGTGGATCTGAAGCTTGGACCTGATTGTAAGGGGGGAAATCAGTTCCCCTATTGCGTCTGCCCAAAACCCTTTTTTTTCCTTAACGGGGATTCCGAAAGAATTAAAAAGTCAGGGGGAACCACAAAACTATACTGGAAAGTTCTTGCTGTGTAGTTGAGGGGTTTATTGGTAGATAGCAACACAGTCCTGGAATAGGAGTTTTGGATCGTCCAAAATGCTTTATCTTTCTGAGCAAACTTTTTTACCCCAAATGTAATGCCCGTCCTTTCTTTTAAAAATGTACCTGGGCATTTTTCAACCATTTAAACTATGATTTTTCTCCTATGGGGGTTTGCTTTTGTCCACATTCACCTTTTTTTCCCAGTTACTCCCCTTGAAAAGCTGGAAGGGCGGTCTTCCCTAAAGGGTCATAGTCGGAGAAAAAGCAAAAGAGCTTCCCTGACCCTAATCCGCTCTTTTTTTGCTGAAGTACCTCCTGGTGCTGGGCACAGGCCTAACGAATGCCTGCTAGTTTTTGCATTTTAAATTGATTTTAGCCCCGTGGCGTGAAGCTCCAAAAATAATCGTTAATTTCGTCCCTTTCCTTGCCATGAGTAAGACCCCAGACGTTCATGTTCTATTAGCAAACCCCTCAATAACCCGATCCGTCGACAAGCCAGCCCCGTAGCGATCACTCCGTCTAAAACATGGAATCCTTTGAAAATTTTGGTACACTTCAGGATGGCTTTTCCGGGAGCCCCCCCTTTTCTGCAAGTACAAGTAGGCCGATTTGCATTAGGATGTTCCCTGCTGCAGCGAAAATTTTGGAGCATTTCCTTACAGCGTCAAAGGTGCAATTCCCTTTTCCCCGGGCCTCTCCTTAAAACAATTGCAGGATCTTCACATATCAAGGTATTAATCCACAAATTTTTCGTTCGTGGCAGCCATCGCATCCCTTTACATGGTTGATTCTCTTTTCAACCCGGTCAAAAACTTGTGACAGAAATAAAACATAAGAAAATAAGGGAAACTACAAGAGGCCGCGAGGGGCCCACAGTGGTATTTTCCTGTCACCCAACACTACCTACTCCCCTTTTATCCCCCTCCAGAACCTATCCAGTCCCCTTTAAAAATCCCCCAAGTCCGCACAACTACCCGTCTATGAGGACCATTCCACTCATTCACCACCTATTTGTGAACCAGTTTTTCCCATTTCCTTTCTAAATCTACGCTTTTCCAGCTTGAATCCGTTACTTCTTGTTCTACCCTGGTTAAAAGCCGTAAGAACTTTTCCTACCTCTCCTTTATTAAATCCCTTTATCCACTTAAAAACTTCTATCAGATCGCCCCTTACTCTGCGTCTCTCGAGTGAGTGTAATTTTAATAACTTCAATCTCCTCTCATAACTAAAGTTACGCATCCCTTGTATCATTTTGGTCATCTTCTCTGCACTTTTTCTAACAAACACTATATCCATCCTGTAATATGGAGACCAAAACCTGAACTGCATAGTCTAGGTGAGGCCTGACTAGAGCCAGATAAAGCTTTAGAATAACTTCCGCACTTCTACTTTTAACACTTCTGGTAATGAATTCTAATACTCTATTAGCTCTATTTCTGGCCTCAATACATTGTTTCCTAGGTCGGAGGTCTGGGCTCACCCTCACTCCAAGATCTTTTTCACCTTCTGATCTTTTCAGCGATACATTGCTTATGGTGTATCTATTACCAGGGTTTTTTCTACCAACATTCATAACGCTACATTTATCAATATTAAATTCCATCTGCCATCTGACTGCCCACTCGTTAAGTTTATCTAAGTCTCCCTGCAATATGTTTACGTCAGACTGTGATCCAATAATCCTACCTAACTTAGTATCATCAGCAAACTTGCTGATATCACTGCTAATCCCACTATCCAAGTCGTTGATGTAAATCAAAAATAGTAATGGGCCCAAAACAGACCCTTGTGGAACTCCACTTGTCACCAGTCCCCATTCAGATTTGGAACCATTAATTGTTACCCTTTGTTGCCTATTACTTAGCCAAGCTCTGATCCAATGAAGAACCTTCCCATCTATACCATGAGCCCTAACCTTATTTAAGAGTCGCTCGTGTGGTACTGAGTCAAATGCCTTACTAAAGTCCAGATATATTATATCATAATCCTTATCATTATCTGCCGTCTCATAAACTTTCCTATAAAAACTCAATAAATTGGTGAGACATGACCTACCCTTGGTGAATCCATGTTGTGAATCATTGATCAAACTATGTTTATCTAAGTGCTCTCTAATGTTTTTTGCAATAATAGATTCCAATAATTTACCCACCACTGATGTTAGACTTACGGGTCGATAATTTGACTTTAGTCCTCTGTCTCCCTCTTAAATATGGGAACAACATTTCCTTTCCTCCACAATAATGGCACATCGCCTATCTCAACCGATTTCCTAAAAAGGTGCACTAACGACTCACTAACAACTTCCTTGCATTCCTTTAATACCCTGAACATTATCCAATGTCTCAGTCCCATCAAGGAGACCTTTCAATAGCCCCTGAGCTTCCTTCAGGTCTTCATTTTGAGGAAATGACTCTTCTGCATCAGTGTTGGGTTGAGCATCCTCAGTGACATGTGAAAATGGCAAATCATAGGCTTTCGCTAACAAAATAGCATTCAGAGCAGCATCAACTAAGAAGTGAGCACGAATGGCTCTTGCAATTGCTTTGCCACTTATCATGTGCTTGACTGTGTTTTCAGCATACACAAGTTCAAAAAGTTCTTGCAATCCAGAACCTGTCATCAAATGACCAATTGACCCCAGCAAGCTCATCTGTGTATGGAGCCCACCAAGTCGCAAGACAAATGATTTCAGGGGACTGGAACTAGGCTGTGACTCGACTATCATCATTGCTTTGTACCAAAGTGGCTGATCGAATGTTAGAATTGGTGTTATGTTGTTTGGTTTGGCATCCCTGTGTATGTTCAGTAATCATGCCAAAAATAATGAGTGAGTAATGAAGTTGACGCTGTTTAGTCTGAAAGACTATTTCACAGCAGAAATATAAGAAAAAGAGAGTGGACAGAGAGTGGAGAAAATATTAAAGGAAATACAGAGATGAGGATTAAAGGAAATAAAGCTGGGTAGAGTGCTTGCCAAATGATGGCGGCCGTTGACCCCTTTATCGGTTTTAATTTTTTTGCACAAAAACTACTGTACCAATTTTGATGAAAATTGTATGGTAATGGCAGTATATAGTCATGCATTTGGTGTAAAACAATTATTGACCTAGCTTAATTATTATGGATAAGAGGAGGAAAAAACCGTTTGTGGCGGCGGGTCGGAGATCTTCCCCGTTGGATTTTACAGATGGCGGCCGTTGACCCCTTTCGGCAAGGTTAATTTTGGTAAACTTTTTTTTATCCGAAAGAGAGGTTATTCATGCCCAATATCCAAGTTAAAAACCTTTGTTAGCAATTTGTTTGAGGTTCTGCCAAAAACTCAGCTAGATTGACTGGACTAATAGGGTGGTGAATGAATGGAATGGTCTCAGTAGACAGATAGTTAGTGCGGAGTCATTAGGGAGCTATAAAGAGGGGCTGGATAGGTTCATGGATGGGGATGAAAGGTGGATGTAGGTAGTGTTAGGTGACAGGAACTACCACGTGTAGGCCTCGCGGCCTCTTGTAGCTTCCTTATGTTCTTATGTTCTTATGTGCTCCTGCTCCTGCTCCTCCTCCTCCTCTTCCTCCTCCTCCTCCTCCTCCTCCTCCTCCTCCTCCTCCTCCTCCTCCTCCTCCTCCTCCTCCTCCTAATCCTAATCCTAATCCTAATCCTAATCCTAATCCTACTCCTACTACTACTACTACTTCTAGTACTACTGATATACAACCACCATTACTATTACGAATGATAATAATAATCTTAATAATGCCACAAATATGATAATATTCATAAAAATATCTTGCATCTTTTCTGTTAAAAAACTTAAAATCAACTATTGTTCTACTAACAAATTGAACTCCTGTATTACTCGTTCTGTATCCAATATTTTTTTTTACTCCATACCTTCTTATTCTTTCATATATTAGTTTTGTCATATTACCTCTTATGTCTGTTACCTTTCCCCCTTTTTTGGTATTAAATTAATCATATATTAGTTACTCTGCCCTATACTACGTGCCTTGATCAAAACAGTCTCCTCGTCGTCACGTCGCGCACGATACGGTAATATAACACTGCAGGGCAAGGACATGATGAACACGCTGATTCACGCAAGACGTATGAAATATAGAAAGAAAAAGAAAATATATGTATCGGCAGTCACACAGAAAATATAGGTAGAGATAGGAGATGAAAATAAGTAAAAAAAAAAACAGACTACAAAGTACAAATAAAGAAAACAGTGAAATTTAATAGAAGCGAGAACTCGAGGCAAGGATGATGATTGTTGCACGTCGACTGAAGAAGCCAGAAAACTGGAAAAGAAAGATGGGAAAAAAAACGGGAACAAACTGAATGCGCAGAGAAACTTGCGACAGACGAGACCTAAGCGTTGCAAGGGCGGACAGCTTAGGATAGGCGCAAGGGGGGACAGCTAGACCATGAAGGCGTTGCAAGGCGGGACAGCCCTAGACAGAGACTGAAGGTCGTTGC
>JACEEZ010019361.1:26741-36741 GCA_016584305.1 Chionoecetes opilio
CGAGACAAAAAGAAACGTTGCAAAGGCGGGACAGCCTTAGATAGAGACATGAAGGCGTTGTAAGGGCGGACATCCTTAGACAGAGACATGAAGGCGTTGCAAGGGCGGGACAGCCTTACAGAGACATGAAGGCGTTGCAAGGGCGGAACAGCCTTAGACAGAGAGACATGAAGGCGTTGCAAGGACGGGACAGCCTTAAACAGAGACATGAAGGCGTTGCAAGGACGGGACAGCTTAGACAGAGACATGAAGGCGTTGCGAGGACGGGACAGCCTTAGACAGAGACATGAAGGCGTTGCAAGGGCGGGACAGCCTTAGACAGAGAGACGTGAAGGCGTTGCAAGGACGGGGCACTCGGGACAGCCTTATACAGAGACATGAAGGCGTTGCAAGTGCGGGACAGCCTTAGACAGAGAGACGTGAAGGCGTTGCAAGGACGGGGCACTCGGGACAGTCTTATACAGAGACATGAAGGCGTTTCAAGAGCTGAACAGCCTTAGACAGAGACATGAAGGCCTTGCAAGGACGGGACAGCCTTAGACAGAGACATGAAGGCGTTGCAAGGGCGGGACCGCCTTAGACAGAGAGCCATGAAGGCGTTGCATGGACGGGACAGATAAGATACTTTGATCCTATCTAGATACTTTGCAAGTACCAACTACAAGGTAATTGACTATACAAAGCGCAACTACGCCAGGACGAACTTGGTGGACTCGAACCGCTGACCGAATGCAGGGACTCTGCACGCGAGCTCACGGCTCTACCAACCATGCCACCCTGACGGGTAGGGACGGGACAGCCTTAGACAGAGACATGAAGGCGTTGGAAGGGCGAGGCAGCCTTAGGCAGAGAGACATGAAGGCGTTGCAAGGACGGGACAGCCTTAGACAGAGCCGTGAAGGCGTTGCAAGGGCGGGACAGCCTTAGACAGAGATTCATGGAGGCGTTGCAAGAGCGGGACAGCCTTAGACAGAGACGTGAAGGCGTTGCAAGAGTGAGACAGCCTTAGACAGAGACGTGAAGGCGTTGCAAGAGTGAGACAGCCTTAGACAGAGACGTGAAGGCGTTGCAAGGGCGGGACAGCCTTAGACAGAGATTCATGGAGGCGTTGCAAGAGCGGGACAGCCTTAGACAGAGACGTGAAGGCGTTGCAAGGGCGGGACAGCCTTAGACAGAGAGACATGGAGGCGTAACTTTCAGTTTACGTATACTTATCTGTATGTTTTTATTAGTATCGTTTAAAATGTCCTGCCAAATGTATTGAATCTTATAGGAGCTGTGCTCCATACTTTATTTATAAAGTCTGAGCAATAATAAATTCTATTCTATTCTATTCTATTCACACACACACACACACAGACAGACCACACACACACAACACACAACACACACACATACACACACACACACACACACACACACACACACACACACACACACCACACACACACACACTACATCTCGTTAGGGTACTCCGTAGTGTAAGGGATAGCACGCTCGATTCACAACCGAGAAGTCCCGGGTTCGATCCCCGGGCGGAGCGGAAACAGTTGGGTTGTTTCCTTAAAACCCGAGCCCCTGTCCACCTAGCAGTGAATGGGTACCGGGTGTTAGCCGGGGTTTGTGACCTGCTCTCCGGGGTGCTGGCTTCGGCCAACACAAAGCACTAAGGATGAATGATAAAAATGTTGATATGGAGACGGGACCACACGAGCATTGCTCTGGCCCTGTAAAATACAACTAGATGACTGAATACACACACACACACACACACACACACACGCACACACACACACACACACACACACACACACACACACACACACACACACACACACACACACACACACACACACACACACACACACACACACACACACACACACACACACACACACACACACACACACACACACACACACACTATTGAGGCTAGAAATATAACTAATAAGGTGTTAGGATTCATTACCAGGAGTGTTAGAATTAGAAGTGCTGAGGATATTATAGAGCTTCATTTGGCTAAAATTAGACTTCACCTAGATATGTGGTTCAGGTTTGGTCTCCGTATTACAGGATGGATATAGCCTTGTTACAATCAGTGCAGAGAAGGATGACCAAAATGATACATGGGATGCGTAACTTTAGTTATGAGAAGAGATTGAAGATATTAAATTTACACTCACTCGAGAGACTTAGAGTACGGGGCGATTTGATAGAAGTTTTTATGTGGATAAAGAGATACAATAAAGGAGATGTAGGGAAAGTTTTACAGCTAGTAATCAGGGTAGAACAAGAAGTAACGGATTCAAGCTTGAAAAGCGTAGATTTAAAAAGGAAATAGGGAAAAACTGGTTCACAAATAGGGTGGTAAATGATTGGAATGAACTCAGCAGACAGGTAGTTCGTGCGGAGTCATTAGGGAGCTTTAAAAGGAGGCTGTATAAATTAATGGATGGGGATGAAAGATGGCGGTACGTAGTGTTAAGTAACAAGAACTACCTCGTGTAGGTCTCACGGCCTCTTGTAGCTCCCTTATTTTCTTATGTTCCTTATGTTTTTTTACGATATCCGATTGCTAGATTGACAGATATTTTTGATCGAACTTAAGGAATTTATCACGAATATTTTAACACTCTTTTTGTCAGTAAATATACCACTCAAACTCTAAACTCTAAACTAACAAACTCTAAAGGTTAACGCAGGAATTTTTCTTCTAAGTTTGTACTTGCTAAATTCCTGTTCTATCAAGTAGGCTAGTGATAGGACGCTTACTGAATGACTGGGTGTTTGTGGCACGCTCTTAGCATAATGGCCTCCACAAACTGTAAATCCTCGTGCTTTGTAATTTGAGGTGCAGTATCTCAGGAACCAATGCCACCGCTGCCGCCCCCGTGAGGACCCGGCAGTGCGGCGGTGGCGGCGATAGCTCAGCGTGAGGCCCACTCTAGTTTATGTGTCATTCCGGAAGCAATACAATGAATAAAACAATTGCATAACAATTCCTGAAATGTTTAATTAGTTTGGATATTTGCCCACACTGACGCACGTATTTTATAGTACGTATCAAGTCAATCTAGTGAGACTCAGGAAGGTGGCAAAGGTGTGAATATATGATGGACATGTAAATATTTTTTTTTTTTTTTTTTTTACATCACAAGGAACTGGCCAAGGGCACAGCAACAATGGGTAACACAAAGCCCGCTGAGTTGCCAGTCCCTATAAAGAAGACAGTATGAGAATAAAATAAAAACAGAGGGGTAGGCCAATTTAGTTCGGGAGGTGTCTTGTTACTCTTCTTTTGAAAAGATTTAAGTCATAGGAAAGTGGAAAAATAGAAACAGGAAGAGAGTTCCAGAGTTTACCAGTGAAAGGGATGAAAGAGTAAAGATACTGATTAACTCTTGCATTAGGAAGATGGACAGAATAGGGATGCAAATGAGTAGAAAGTCTTGTGCAGCGAGACCGCGGGAGTGGGGGAGGCATGCAGTTAGCAAGTTCAGAAGAGCAGTGAGCATGAAAATAACGGTAGAAGAGAGCAAGAGAAGCAACATTGCGGCGGTGATTTAAGGATTGAAGACAGTCAGTCAGAGGAGAGGAGTTGATGAGACGAAAAGCTTTTGACTCAACCCTGTTTAGGAGAGCTGTATGAGTGGGTCCTCCCCAAACATGTGAGACATACTCCATACATGGGCGGATAAGGCTCTTGTAGAGAGCAAGCAATTGGGAGGGAGAAAAAAAAGGACGCAGACGCCACAGCACATTTTACTTCTTAGAAGCTGTTTTAGCAAGAGATGAGATGTGAGATTTCCAGTTCAGATTTTTAATATAGGATAGTCCTAGAAGGTTCATTGTAGAAGAAGGAGACAGATGAGTGTCATTGAAGAAGAGGGGATAGCTATCTGGTAGGTTTTGTCGAGTAGATAGGTGAAGAAATTGGGTTTTTGAGGCATTGAACAAAACAAGGTTTGCTTTGCCCCAATCAGAAATTATAGAAAGATAAAAAATGGGATGTATATTCGATGTATTAACAACTTATCAACAATCAACAGCAGCATCCATTACCTGACAAGAGATCTCCTCAACGAAAATATATAACATTGAGCGAAAACATAATAATTACACGAAACCTAATAATTACCAATGATAAGAATGTCCCCAAAAAATTATATTACCGATATAAGATAAGGCTTTGTGTCGAGACGTGTTGCGTGAGGGGCGGCGGAGGAACTACACAAATCATGATATATGAATAACAAAAAACCCTCGACGCTTCTTGACTTCATGAAAAACAAGAGCAGGGAAATACACGGCTGTGTTAATTTTTTTGCTTTTGGTGTGTTAATAATTTATTTTGATAGTGATATACCTTACTGCAGAAATGTAATAGATAACAATGCTTCACACGCACGCACGCACGCACGCACGCACGCACGCACGCACGCACGCACGCACGCACGCACGCACGCACGCACGCACGCACGCACGCACGCACGCACGCACGCACGCACGCACGCCACGCACGCACGCACGCACGCACGCACGCACGCACGCACGCACGCACGCACGCACGCACGCACGCACGCACGCACGCACGCACGCACGCACGCACGCACGCACGCACGCACGCACGCACGCACGCACGCACGCACGCACGCACGCACGCACGCACGCACGCACGCACGCACGCACGCACGCACGCACGCACGCACGCACGCACGCACGCACGCAACGCACGCACGCACGCACGCACGCACGCACGCACGCACGCACGCACGCACGCACGCACGCACGCACGCACGCACGCACGCACGCACGCACGCACGCACGCACGCACGCACGCACGCACGCACGCACGCACGCACGCACGCACGCACCGCACGCACGCACGCACGCACGCACGCACGCACGCACGCACGCACGCACGCACGCACGCACGCACGCACGCACGCACGCACGCACGCACGCACGCACGCACGCACGCACGCACGCACGCACGCACGCACGCACGCACGCACGCACGCACGCACGCACGCACGCACGCACGCACGCACGCACGCACGCACGCACGCACGCACGCGACGCACGCACGCACGCACGCACGCACGCACGCACGCACGCACGCACGCACGCACGCACGCACGCGGGCGCACACACACACACACACACACACACACACACACACACACACACACACACCATTCTTTTCATAATATATATTAACGATTTGCCACAAGCAAGCACAAAACTTGAATGTGTCATATATGCAGACGACACCAACATATTGTTATCAGATGATAATATATATTCCTTGCACACTAACCTGAACACAGAACTACAGTTGGTAAATCAATGGATAAAGGCAAATAAACTTATAATATATGTAACTAAAACCAGATATATATTTTCTCAAAATCGTTCTTTAAAATATAATATGCCTCCAATAACATTAGAAGATCAAATAATACAACGAGTCAGCAATACAAAGTGTTTAGGTCTTTATATTGACGATCATCTAAACTGGAGTCACCACATTAATGCAGTATACCTAAGTATATCTAAATTATGTGGAGTGTTGTACAGGATTCGTCACCAACTTACTAAAGAAGCTATGATTACCATCTACTATACCTTATGTTACCCTAATCTCATGTATTGTGTTTCTGTCTGGTGTGGTACTTGGCCTTCTCATCTCAATAAATTATAATAACAGTAGCGCAAAACTAAATTTTTAGATGTATATATTTCATGGGTAAATTCGACTCTGTAAATCTTATATATTTAACGCATAAATTACTGAAATTTAATAATATACATAACAATTTTTTGCTATTATGTATTTTTTGAAATATAACTCTCACTTCAAGTAATATATTATTCAGTTTGGTAGGGAACTCTTATGCAACAAGAGGCACCGGTATAGACCTCAGATGTCCACAATACCGCACAACTCTGTACAAACACAGCATCATGTACTCCGGACCACAGTTATGGAACTCATTACCAACAAATATAAAATCTCTTGTTTACAATAGTACACTCTCCATATTCAAGAAAACTTCTATAAATTATTTGTATACATTTCAATCTATGTAAATATCAGTGAGTACGAATGTAAGTGTTCTTATGCATGATCGTGTGTGTTTGTATTTGTGTGTGTATGTATGTGTGTGGTGTGTACATATTGTAGTATGTAAAGGTATTGTATTCTAAATGTATGAATGTATATAAGTGAATATTGTGTGATATGTGTTTGTACGACGGTGTTTGAATGACTGTTCGTTTGTGCGTGCGTGCGTGCGTGCGTGTGTGTGTGTGTGCGCACGTGCGTGTGCGTGAGTGCGTACATTTGTGTATTACTTATTCCATGATTGTCCGTCCCACGTTGCCTATGCCATTGCCTATGCATTTTCTCATATAAATTATTTCATCTGCCAGGGAGCCTCGGCTCGGCAGACCGTGCCATCTCCTAATGTATTATTGCTGTAGATCCCCTTATGAAATTGAATTATACTGGCAATAAATATAGAACTTGAACCTGAACTTGAACACCCACCCACCCACCAAGAGTCCCCTGCATCCCTTCTTACAGCCACACCGTAGCAACTCTGAACAGGACACTGCTGCTTCTGGCAACAATGTCCACAATGGCTCCCATCCTCCTGAAGTATTCTTTTTCCATCCCCATGACTCTGGCGAAGGAACATCTAGAGCTCGTATGTGTGCCTGCCCCCAAACATGTCCGCCCTGGTAAATGACACGTTTTGCGTGCTGCAAAAGCGCTGCGCTAGTTGGTGGGAAGGCATCGATGGATCTTGCTTTGGTAGTGAATAGATATCTCCTGGCTGAGTCAGCGGTAGCTTCAAAAATCGTTCTGTCATATAGCAACACTACGTACGACTCTAGTACTGACATACAATCATCATTGAAGCTTGCTGGCCTTGCAACAAGTTTCGAAAATACTGCAGTAACAGCATTGAATTATTTCCATGTGTCAAAGGTAGTTGTCTTGCCCCTACCAGCAAAGGAAGAGACCGTGTCACAACCGGTGCATGCGTGGAACATGGGAAGAGCTCGTGCCTTTTCTGCACCCAAAGATGTGGCGATTTGATGAGCTGGGATGTATCGAAGGTGTTTCCTAGTACCATACGCTATCCAAATTTGCGTGTTCTCGAATTGCTCAACAGTCGAGACAGCCAGGATGACGACATCCGTGTCCACTGTACGCAGCAGCAGCTTGCGATAACCTTTCTCTGCTGCATCCATGACGTGCAGAAACATCCTGGTGTCGGCCTCTTCGTGAGTACAAGGTGCCAACGATGAGACATCCTGATGTACACGAGAACAAAGCACATTCTCGCCGCATGTTGAGATCACTTCCTTCTCGGTCGAAAGATTTTGCACCACTTGATGTGCCAAAAAATGAAAGAGCTCAGTCTTGTTGTCATCTATTCTCAGAAACTCTTGCCAGTTTCCTGGGATTGAGTTGACTGTTGTGACACGCCTTCAGACGCCCTTTCCTCGTTTTTCTCTTGTTGTATTCTTTAGACTATCCTGGCGATACACATCCCAAATAATGTCAACTCTGTTGGATTTTGCCAATTGTGCCTTGCTGTACGGCAGAAACACTAGTGTGGCGTAGTCTTGGAAAGTTTTCGCTCCCACTGGCCTCAGCATATTGACGATAGCAGCTCCATCCAGTATGATGACGTCGACTGTTGGCGGCTCGCCTTCAGATGTACAAAGCTTCTCTAGACAGTCGGTTAGATCCGCTTTGGTACCAAGCCGTAGTTTTCCCAACTGAGACAAGGCTGGCGGGTATGCATGGTTTTCATGCTTGAAGAAGTTTTCCAAATCTTCGTCATGTGTTTGGCATGCGATGTAAAGCCTGGAGAACAGTGCACAGTCACTCTTGAGCGATGCTACCATCTGTGTCACTTTGGATGGAGTCCTTGTGGGTGGCCGGCTGAACAATGCCAATCTGTTTTTGGGAATCGTATCCGATACAGGTGTTGTTCCCTCCATTAACCGCTGAGTGACATAGCTGTCATATTGGTCCTGAGCTTAGTTTTGCAATGAGTTCTTGATCATGAAGCTTCAGGGCGCATTGCTTAACTCGATCGGACAGTTTGGGCATCATGGCATTATGCAGAGAGGCACGTTCTGTTGCAACTTCATCACAGAAGAAACGTACATCACCTTCAGAAGGTTGGTCTTTTCGTGAAAACTGTCGCCGCGTGTAAGATAGATATTTATCATGAATATCAGCTCAATCGGGATTTTAATGCCTTATAGCGACAAATGAGGGGTGCTATTGGCTTCCTTATGGGTGAAAACATAAAAAACGATATGTTATTCATATCTATGTGATATATATTCAGAAAGATATAACGTAAAATAGATTTTCACGATTAAGATGGCGGCCATCTTTGATTTCCCCACTTTATGGGTGTCAAAGGGAAAAATGTGCTTGGCCCTATATCTGAGATCATTTAGTATGTCATGATCATCAAATGTGCCAATTTTGGTGCTTTTCCCACAAAAGCCACAATCATATCACTTATCCGCCCTACTATTGCGCTCCATTACGATGATTAGGATGATGGACGCGGAACAAACCTCATCCGAAACCACCAGAACGGAATAAATTATTAGAGGGAATATAAATGAACCCTACACCGGCACTACACTGACTGGAGCTGTTTTTGTGTTGACCTTGAAACGAGCTATGGTTATGTGATGGAAAATATAATGTATATATGTATTCAGTATATCGGCACCAACGTCACAACGGCTGCTTGTTTTCTTGTACTACAGAAGGAGAGGAGAGTTTCCATGTACTACAGAAGGAGTCCTAGAAGGAGAGTTTCCATGTACTACAGAAGGAGAGGAGAGTTTCCATGTACTACAGAAGGAGTCTACAGAAGGACAGTTTCCATGTACTACAGAAGGAGAGGAGAGTTTCCATGTACTACAGAAGGAGAGGAGAGTTTCCATGTACTACAGAAGGAGAGGAGAGTTTCCATGTACTACATAAGTAGAGGAGAGTTTCCATGTACTACAGAAGGAGGAGAGTTTCCATGTACTACAAAAGGAGAGGAGAATTTCTATGTACTACAGAATGAGTCTACAGAAGGAGAGATTCTATGTACTACAGAAGGAGAGTCTACAGAAGAAAGAGAGTTTTCATGTACTACAGAAGGAGTCTACAGAAAGAGAGTTTCTATGTACTACAGAAGGAGAGTCTACAGAAGAAGGAGAGTTTTCATGTACTACAGAAGGAGAGGAGAGTTTCCATGTACTACAGAAGGAGAGGAGAGTTTCCATGTACTACAGAAGGAGAGTCTACAGAAGAAGGAGAGTTTCCATGTACTACAGAAGGAGAGTCTACAGAAGAAGGAGAGTTTCCATGTACTACAGAAGGAGAGTCTACAGAAGAAGGAGAGTTTCCATGTACTACAGAAGGAGGAGAGTTTCCATGTACTACAGAAGGAGGAGAGTTTCCATGTACTACAGAAGAAGAGGAGAGTTTCCATGTACTACAGAAGGAGAGGAGAGTTTCCATGTACTACAGAAGGAGAGGAGAGTTTCCATGTACTACAGAAGGGGAGGAGAATTTCTATGTACTTCAGAATGAGTCTACAGAAGGAGAGTTTCTATGTACTACATAATGAGTCTACAGAAGGAGAGTTTCTATGTACTACAGAATGAGGCTACAAAAGGAGAGTTTCTATGTACTACAGAAGGAGAGTCTACAGAAGGAGAGTTTTCATGCAGTACAAAAGGGTCTATGAAGAGAACTACAACAAATAACGTCATTGTACCAAGAAGAGGAGAGTTTATAATTAGTTTCGGCTCTTCTCAGTACATCTTCCTCCCATGCACGTTACCATGCAATCAATCACAACATATATATTTTTGTATGTAATAATGAGTACTAATAGAAAAGCCTTAATTTATTTTAATAGCTTGTATGGTGTCTCAGGAATCACACTAACGCTAG
>JACEEZ010019361.1:50797-71757 GCA_016584305.1 Chionoecetes opilio
CGGGGGCCTTGGACCCGTGATGACGGCAATGACATGCCCAAACCAATATATCTAGCTGGTGAAAACTGCGATAATGACATATGTTCGGCGCTGACCCGTGAGTGACGGGCATGCCCGCCCAATATTAAACCTGCTGAATGTTGGCGGGCAGCGCCGACAGTTATAGCGTATTTTCGCGACCGCTCTGGACCGGTCTGGACTGGGCTAGTCCCGGGCGGTCACTGTTTTTGCGAGGCAATCTAGAACGGGCTAGCCCAGTCCAGTCCGGTCCGACCCACATACCAGGACCACCTTGGACCAGTGTGGGGAGAACTGGCGCATGCGCACTACAGTCAGCGGGGAAGGCGACCAGGAGCTTCTCGTGCTGCTGATAAGACATGAAACACCATGATGGCTGACCATAAGACTAAAGTATCACAGGCGTGGTAGTTGTAAAGTCTTCAGCACAGGTTAAAAGGCGGACGACAAAAAGGATATTGACAAGATGGACGCCTGCCGCCCTCCAGTTCAGTTCAGTACCGCCCACTCGATCCCCCAGCCAATAGGAACGACGAATGGGACGGGGCCAGTCTCGATGTATTTTCGCGACCATCAGTCCACCCTGACCCGGTCCGGACTGGACTGAACCAGGGCGGTGAACGTCACGAAAATGCGCTATTACATTTTGCTCGTCGGCATCGTGTCCACACTGCCACTTTTGAGTGACGAACACTGTTCGACGGCAAGCGCCGACGGTGGTGAGTGAGAGAGTGGTAGCAGTCTCCGTGGAGGCAGGACGTGTGGACCTGAGCTAAGTGTTTCGTGATTGAATTTTGCTAGTTCTTGTGAAATATGGAGATATGTGGGGTTCTAGAAGGGGTTGTGGAGGGTGTAGCTACAGCTGACGTGGCCGCAGGGGGTCAGGAGGTAGCTGTGCTCCCTACAGTGGAGGTAGGTGTGGCCCAAGCCACGTGTAACCAGCGGGGGGAAGAGGTGGTTAATGTTTACATCCTGTGCGGTGGGTGTGACATGTTGCGGCCCTCGGTGAGGGAATGTGTGGTGTGTGCCTTACAGGAACAGGTAAAGGCATTGCAGGAGGAGGTTAAGGGGCTTAAGGGAGTAGTGGATGAGGGAAATGTAGGTACTGGGATGCTGGTTAGTACCATGCAGGGCGAGGTGAAGGACTTCAGCAGACGGTCCACAGCCTTGAGGAGGGTGTAGAGGTACGCAGGCAGGTGTAGTTACCAGGCCGGCAATTGGAGGTACCAGGGCCCAAGGAGGGAGAGTGGCGGGTGGTAAGGAAAGGGAAGCAAGCCAGGGTGTGGGGCAGAAAGAAAAGTCAGGTGAGGTGCCGTTGCAACAACAGGATGCTGTGCGGGGAGGAGGCTATGGGGTGAGGAGTAGAGGTGTGGAGGAGCAGCAAGCAAGGGGGACAGGAATGGAAAGGGGCTGAGGTGTTGTTGGTGGGAGACTCTCAGGTGAAGTACCTAGACCAGAATTCTGTGAGAGGGACAGGACAGGAGGAAGGGTGTGCTATCCAGGGGGCATCGTGCAGGATGTTACAGATAGACGGACAGGCTGATGGTAGGCACAGTGAAGGAGCGCTTGTGTGGTGTTGTGCACGTCGGGTGGAACGAACGTAGGCAAGGCGAAGTCGGAGGAGTTTGGTAACTAGGTACAAGCCTATTTTTATTGTTAGAGTAAGGTCAAGGAGATTGTGGTAGGAAAGGGGTGATGTGTGGTGTGTGATCCCTAGTGAGTATGTGGGTCAGGAGTGGCTGGTCGAGGGGCCTTAAGTTCTAAAATGAGCAAGATAGAGGAGCTGTGCAAGGGTTATTGGGGGTTTGTTGCGGTTGTGGACGGGTGGGACACTTCTATGGTAGCACTCGAATGTATACCAGGATGGTCCCACCTAAGTAAGAGGGGACAGAGGCGTACGGGGACCAGTAGAGAAGGCTGTTTAGGTAGCTAGCCAGGAAAACTAGGTATACGGGGGAAAAATGGGAGGCATAGGCTTCAAGATATAAGGGAAGGACCCAGTGTTAGAAAAAATGGAACCAAGGGAAGGTGTAGAAACTCTATGCGATTGGGATGCATTAATGTCAGGGGTTGGGGGGTAGGCAAATTAGGAGGAGGAACATTTCCGGGAAATTAAGTGAATGAGGTTTTGATGTAGTAGGCGTCACGGCATCCCACCTGAGGGAGAGGATAAAAATGTAAGAACCGAGGGTATCACCTTTAAAAAATAAGGGTAGAAGCAAGATCCTAGAAAAGGGGCGTGGTGGGTGTTATCTGTCAGGAAGGATGCAAGGTATAGATGTGAGGAGCTAGATGTAGAACCTGTGAGGCAAGCGAAGATATTTTTGCTGCTAGATTAGAGTACAAAGAAGAGGAGAAAAAGGGGACATCCTATCTTAGTAGTTGCTATATGAACAGTGAAGGGAGAGGGGCTAGTATAGAAAATGAAAGGAAATATAACAAGATTAGTAGCGTATTAGCAGAACACAGACCAGGAAAAGATAATAGTTATGGGGGACATGAACGGACACTATCATAGGTTATACTAGGGGAGGCGGTAAGATGGGAATGGCTACTACTCTTAAATTTTGTTGAGGCCAACGAGTTAGAAATCCTAAATACGACAATGGCAGAGGGTAGAAGTAACATGGGAGAGAGAGGGAGGAATCAGGCTATAGATTATGTGCTAGTAAATGAAAATGCCAGGAAGAGGTGAAGGGATATGGGATAAGATGAGGAGGGTCTGGTAGATATAAATAGTGACCACAACATGATAGTCTTAAATTATACAAGTCAAAAAAACAAAATGGAGAATGAAAAGGAGGAAAAATGCAGAACAAAGATGGAGATGGGACATTAGACAGGCAAATGGGAACTTTTAGGAGGACTTGAAACAGGGTAGTTTTGAAGGAGGAAAGGGGGGTGGATGAAATGAACCAGAGTCTGTGGGAGACAATAGATGAATAGCTAGGAAAGAGGATAGGTAAAGTGAAGCAAAGGAGCTGGGAAAAAAAGTGCAATAGAGTGGTGGAAATAGTGAGATTAAGAGGGCGAGGGAAGGAAAGAAAGGAGCAGAAAACAGGGCACGAAAGAGACTCGGAAAGGAAGTAGATGGAGATAGAGGAAGGCTTAGAAATATGAGGAGGCAGGGATGGTATAAAGAAAAAACAGAGAGAAAGTAAAAGCGCTGATAGGAAGGCTAGGGCAAACTGGAGAGGGAAATTGTAGCGGGAATGGAACTAAGGGAGAAGGAGAGGTTGAGGAGGGGGTAGGGATTGGTATACTTTTCTTAGAGGGAGGAAGACAGGGAAGCACCGTGGTCAGATGAAATTTTAGTGGGAGACGAAGTGGTGATGAAAGGACCTGAGAGTATTAAGAGGGAGATCAAGAAAGTTTTGTGGAGGAGGTGGGGGGCAGACTCTGAGCAGGTGAATTAGGTGAAGTAAATATAGGAAGTAAAGAGATAGATGAGGGAATGGATGAAATTTCAGTAAGGAAGAAATAAGGAGTTACTTAAAAAAGCTAAAAATAAGGAAAGCAGCAGGCAGGGAGGGTATACCAAACGAATTGTATAAAAGAAGGGGGTGAGGTATGGTGGTGGGTTGTATAGGCTTTTTAGGCAGATTTGGACAGTGATAAGAGGAGTCCCAAGGAAATGGAAATGAGGTAGGGTTACTTATTAACACAAGGGAGTCACAAAAGTAGAAAAAGCTCTTGAAAAAATTATCGACAAATAGCAGGTAAATGGATACGTGGGAAAGATATTCAGTGGGTTACTAAATGGTAGGATTAGGTGAATGTTTGAGAGAAATAGAGTAATGGGGAAGGACAGATGGCTTTCGCAAGGATAGGAGAGGTGAGACAACATGTTCGTAGTAGTTAGTTCAAGTGGATAGAAAAAATGAATAGGATAGGTGGGAAGACATACCTTGCATTCCTTGACATTGAAAAGGCTTATGATAGGGTCAATATGGGTTTGCTTTGGAGACTTACTGTCTAGAATTGGGAAGTAGTGACAGAATGTCAGCATAATAGATAGTATGTTATGAGGAACACGGGGCAGTGTACAGGCTGGGACATAGAAACAGAGGGGTAGGTAGCGAAGAGGGGTTAGGCAGGGACCTGCGTGTTATCACCGTTACTTTTTGGGCTTATATGACAGAGGAATTTAGCAATTAGGTTGAGAGATTCGGGCTAATGGGATAAGGGTTGGGGAGGAACGTTGAGAAGTTTACTATTATGCTGACGACATAGTTTAATGAGGAGGACCAGTGGAGAACTTCAGGAGATGCTACATTAGTCGCACAGTATGAGGGATTTTTGGGATTGAAATTTAACAGTTGAGAAAAGTCAGGTCCTGGTTATAAATGGAGAGGCAGCAGTATGAGGGTATGAGTTGGGAAAGGGAGACTGGAGGATAGGGCGCACCGAGTTCATATAAATAACCTAGGTATCACGGGTAGATGGGAAGGGAGCAGATAGGACAAACAGGATAAATAGGAAAAGCAAATCAGGGGTGGAAAGGCTTGGTAGGTAAGCAAGAGTGGGCCAAACAGGTAGAGGCTAGTAAGAGGGTTGTGGAAAGGCATGGCAAAGAGAGTACGAGCCTCATGTATTGGGCAGAGTGTATGAGGGGTGGACGGTAGGAGAGCGGACAAGTTAGAAAGTAGTACAGGACAGGTAGGTAGACTGGCACTAGAGGGCATAACAGGTATGTAGCAGTGGAGGCGATCAGGGGAGAGGCAGCAGGGGGAGTACCTTTGCGGAGAGGAATAGGAAAAATCAGTGCTTTAATTAACAAAATCAGGCTGAGAAAAAATGGATGAAAAAACAGGTGGGCTCGAAAAGTTTAGAGTGGAAGGACAGAGTTAGTAAATGGGATAGGATCAAGGCAAAACGGGGGAGAGGAAATGTGGGTTTACAGGGTTTCACAGATAGGACTACACCAGTTTAGTGAGGGGGAGTTAAAGCGAAAAGGTGAAAGACCAAGTTCAGAGGCAGGGCAGGGAGATGTGGAGACAGAGGATGGAGGGTAAGAGTGCTCTGACTTGGTACAAGGGGCTAAGACCACACCAAAGTGTGATGTCTTTTTGATGGGTAGCTTGGGAGTAGTTTAATATTAAAGCAAGGGACTAATCTCTGGAGGTTCAATAGTAGAACATATAGATGGGCAACGAATGAAGCAAGATATGTCAAATGTGTATGGGTAGACGAGATGAAACTGTAGATCAACCTGGTATTAATGTGTCCCAAAGGTATGATGAGGAAGAGAGCGGTTATAGCAATAGTGGCACGGGAGGTAGGCGGGGATCAGTTATGGGGATAGAGGGGCAAGAGGGGAACATAGAGGGATAAGGGAATCTTTAGAGTCTTGAGTAGGGTACAGGATACAAATAGAAGAAATATCGAATCGGGTTAAAGTATTTTTAGAAAGGCTTGGGAAAAAAGAGGGCAGAGAGGTTAGGGCCTCATACAAGCCTGAGGGAAGCCAGCCGGAAAATTAGGCTTTGAACCGGGGTGAAAACGCGGTTAGCTCCAACCTGAAAAGAAAGAAAGTCGGTTAGTGTGGACGGCTTTAAAACTTTGGAAGACGTCATTCCACCCGTTATCTTTTTTCCTTCCCCATTATACCCAACAGCTGGGGCAACTGGCGGGGAATACGGGGTTTGGGTGGGGTGAAGCAAATATAAAGTGATTTGTGGCTCCCCAAAAAATCATCAGTCACTATATGTTAAAAAATCAAAACCTAACCTACCTAACCAATAGGGTAAGCCGTAGGTCCAATGAAAAGTGAAATATAGATTATTTCGGAATTTGCAGGGTGTTTTCTTATGTAACTTGAATTTAAGGGGGTTCCTGTCCTATTCAAACTTTTGGTTTGAGCATTTCTTGCTACTGCAAAATGGACTTTATATTTATATGCAAAAACATAGCTAAAGTGCAATTTTGCTAGTAAGAATTGCTCAAATGCCAAAATGGAATAAGATAAAATCGTCTTAGAATTCCGTTTACAGGGACAATTGGCATGCCAAAGTTGAGAAAAGAATTTTTGTTATACGGCGTACCCTAACCAGCTGTACCAAAATAGTGGATGGTGACGATGGGAGGGAAGGACAAGACCGGGCGATGGTGCCGACAGCTATGGGAAAACTGCACCAAGGTCCCTTGGAAATGGGAAACTGCACCCCAAGGAGGAGCATGTGTCAGTGACAGAGGAGCCATTCTGGGAAGGTTTTACCTTTGGGCCCTTGTACCAGAGGACCGGGCCACTGAGAAGCCTGGTTCAAGGTGCTCAGGCTCTCTATGATCTGCTGGTGGACCATACGACCCACGACCATGATGTACTGCAAGGTGACTCAAATAGGGCCAACACGGGGTGGGAAGGCTTTTTCTCCCATTGGAGAAGATTGCTGGACTGCAAGTCTTTCTGGGATATTATGTGTGTTGCACACAAACGAGTTGCCCCTGCGCCACTTATCACCATCATCGACGGGGCCTACCTTATCTGACACTAGCTTCACGGGTCCCTCAGTGTGTGTGTGCAGTCTGCTGTCCAGCGTGGGAATGAGATGCAGTACAAACGCAGAGTGCCCAGGGCGGTGAAGATCTCAACGGAGATACGAGGATATACTGGTCAACATGTCCACTGACAAGCAGGTTCTACCAGCTGCGCCAGGCGTGCCAAGCGGGGCGTTCGTTCTCCCGTCCGAGCTGCAGGAGAGGAGACCAAGTGTGGCAAGGTGTCCCACTCCAGATGGCTCACCACAGCCCAGCGCTGTGTACATGTGGACCAGAAAGCTGGACTGACTGGCAAGAACTGAACACCCTGGAAATCCTAGTCAAGGACTGCCTGCAGGTGTTTTACTTCAAACCACTCTACGACGACATCAAGGCTCACCACAGCTTAGAGGACGGCCCCAAGCACATCCTCACGCAGGCTCGGTGATGAGGTCGCAGCCCAAGAAGGGTCCAAACAGTTGTGACCTTCTATGTGCGGAAGGAGCATGGTTCGCACACGCAGAATGGCCTCCCTCTCGCTGATGACGAGTCAGAGCACGTTGAGGACGACAGCAGGTTCGCCGTGACCCAGATTTTGAAGCTGAGGGCTGGCGGGAGTATGGGGACACCAGTGTAAGACGCCGCATCACACCCAAGGCTGAACTTGTCAGGCCACCGTTGCAGACACTGATTCAGCTGGCAAGCCTGGGCCAGGTGCACGAGCGGCATTCACCTGTTCACGGTCCCGGGGATCAGATTCCAGGAGATTCCTGGTCAAGCCGTACGAGGTTACGGAGTTCTCTATCCACACTCAGAGCACCGAAAGAATCAGTGAAGCAGGTGACAGAGCTGCGGCAGAGCGGTGGCGGCAGCAGGCCAGGAGACGGGTTCATCGGGCTCGGGCCCACCACCGGGAGACCATGCCCTGCTTTCAGGTCTAAGAAGGACATTGATGGGACACGACTCTAGGGCCACGTAGAGGCTTGGCACTGTGATGTAGTGTGATGAACCAACTTATCAGAAAGAGCTTACCACGCTAGTCATTGGAACCTCATATTGGTGCATGGATGCAAAAACAGGACCAACCGGGACATGCGACTCATTAAGCATTATTCCGATAAGGGTGCAATATAAAAGTGCGATTTTTGCATAGTAAAGGAATTTGCCTCAAATGCAAAAATGGAAATAGATAAAAATCGTCTAGAAGTCCATTTTACATAGGAAAATTGGCATGCAAAGTTGAGAAAAAGATTTTTTGTTATAGGGCGTACCCTATTAACCCCAAAGTATCCCTAACCTAACCTTAACCACAAAGATACCTTCCCTAACCTAACCTAACCTTAACCAAAAAGTAACCAAACCAAACCTTAACCACAAAGTATATACCCCTAACCTAAACCTTAACCAAAAAGTATACCAAACTAACCTAACCTTAACCAAAAAAGTATACCTAACAAACCAAACCTTAACCACAAAGTTACCTAACCAAACCTAACCTTAACCACAAAGTATACCTAAAACCCCAAACCCAAACCAAAAGTATAAACCTAACCAAAAAGTAACCAACCTTAACCCAAAGTTACCTAACCAACCTAACCTAACGGACAAAAAAAATTTTTGAGGCACCTATATTTATAGCACCGGGGGTTAACCAAGGCTGGCGCACCTGAACCTTTACAGATGTGAATACAATAAGCAACAATACAGTGCGGTAGTTCACTTCAGTCAAAAGCCGGAAGGTATGAGTTCCAAAGGATTTCCTATGTTTGTCATGGGCAAACGTGTACCGTACATAACACTATAGGCGCCAGTCACTCGCCACTGCCACTAATGTCGCCAGGCACAATTATATTACGAATTTTATTTAGCATCACTACAGCCTTTGTATGGCCACTGAAGATGATGCACAGTAGTTATATTAATTGTACGCCCCCCGAGACTTACCAAAGGACAGTCACACTGTTCTTGAGTTCGGCGTACTCGGGGTGGTGTGGTCATGAGGACTACACTTAAGCAAGTAACGTCAGAAGCACTGGCAGACGGGCGAAAAAAGAGCGTCTCCTTTAACCATTATTCCACATACGGTACTTGAGAGGTGGGCACAAAACAGTTACAGGAGGGGGAGTGTATTACACTTCTCTTCACACACAACCACACGTCCAAGCATTCCAGGGACAGGCGTAGAGGGCGACGAGAGGCTGGGAGAGAGATCCGTGCGTACCATGGACGTGCGGCGACTCTGCCTCCTCTGTCCTCCTCGCGTCGGCGCGCCCCTGCCAGACCTCCCACCCTCCTCTCACTTCCTGCCTCGCTACAAGGTCGTTCTTGCCCAGGCATCCTCACCCTCCTCACGCACACACACGTGTCCTCGCAGCCACCCAGACATTACACACATACACGATTACATGATTACAGTATTACATCGTAACAATACCCCTCCCTTACAACACAAGACGTCCTCGTCACGTCCTCTGTGTAACATAAAACATTTTCCAAACAGAAAATTAATACAAAAACAAAAATCCACATCCTAAATTAGCACTCAAGAAAAATACAGAAACACCAACAATAATCAAATTCCTCTTGGGACAATTACTGGCAACAATTATTATATCTTTCCCACCACATCACCTCCTTCCTCCTCTTCAAACTGCAACAAAACATTACAACCACCCGTAACCACCACCACTTCACTTAACCTCGCAGGCAGTGGACTGAGCACGGCGTAGTCACCTCCGCCCACCACCTCCTCACAACCACTACCTACCACATCTCTCATCTACCACACTGAAGTGGATTAAAACCCCACTACACCACAGATGGTTAGCCGACTCGGCCCCCATCAACAGAAGCTCACTCCCTGCAAAGGGTAACCTCGACCTCCCCGCAGGCCCATCCTGCGGCTATTCCGCCCCCCCCACCCACCCCCCCCCACCTGCAACACCCAGCAGGCACACCGACCAGTCGTTGCGTCACCTCGTCACCTACCACCAGTGTCAGGCTCCCTCCGGACTTTACAGCTGTGATGCAGCCAGGCTGCCCGGGCGGCCGTCTGTGCCTCAGTCAGGACAGACGGCGCTTGCGCGCCAATGTCCTCCAAGTACTCGGGCAGCCCAAAAGTCACGGCTTGCTCCTCCACTCACCAGGCTGCTCAATCATTACACCACCGTCCTGCGTTGTCATCTCCAGTCGGTGGTGACGTCCGACTCTATGTCCTTCCCTCGACAGCATGCACTGGACTTTGTTACAGTCCACAGGGGCTGCTGTGATTCACCTCAGGGTTGATGGCTGACAGCGGCCTGCTGACCCGGGAGCAAGGGCACGTCCTTCCACTCACCCTTAACGTCTGCCTCCCGACATCACACGAGGCCCACACTCTGAGTCAGATAACATTTCCCCAGTAAGCAAACGTGCCCTCCATAGCGGCGACAAACACTGGCAGCTCCTCCTTGACATGCCCACGCCCGATTGCGAGCCTGTTCATGGTCCCTTGAGTGACCACACAGTTGCCTATGCGTGACTCCACAAAGCTGTTGCTGGGTACTGAGGGGTCCTATAGGTCCACCATGTCCTCCCTGGGAAAACGTTCTTCCGCTCCTGGTGTCCACCACCAGTGCACGGCCTTCATCTACTAGTACCGGCCACCGGATAGTGGAGGCTGTGGACCGTGACGCAGCGTATCCCACGCGGGGCCGTGGGGTGTTTTGGCTGGGTCGCGGCCTCGCAACCCAGCCCGGCCGCGTTTCCCGCTTGTTGCACGGCCTTTGGTTTTGTCTGCAGGCGCTGGTTGTTGCGCGGGCCGGCTGGCCACAACTCCGCAGCAGGGCTGGAAGGTGGAGGCGCAGCTCTTCCAACGAATCGCGTCATTCCCGCCTAGCCCACCATGGCCCCGTTGTGACCGGTTCCGGTCCACATCCCCAGCAGCTTCCCCTTGAAAGCGCCTGTACTCGCTCTCCTCTGCCTGGGCGGCGTCTTGGTCTGCGCGCGGCGGGCCCGGATGGCACGGCGGGGAAAGGTGGTGGGTTCCGTAACGTCACCAGACTCCACGTTACGGAGAAAAGACTCAAACTCCAGAGCCCTCGCCAAGGCCCCACCTGCACGGCTTCCTTCCGGGTGCGCTTCCGACTTCACCGTAAATCATGCAGCCGACTGGTCGAGATGGGCGTCGACGAAAGTTCGGTCGCGGGCCAAAACAACCACCATTTCCTCCGGGCCTTCGGATATGCCCGGCGCACCAACGACTCAGATCGTGCGCCAGGGAGACAGCGGCTCGCCTCGCATCCTCACTCTACCCTTCAAGTGTGAGCACGGTTACACCTCCGATTGATGGTGGTGGCCAAATTTACGTTGTAGTGCGTCCACGACACATGGTATGACCGCCCCGCTGCGCCCCGGGGTCAGATGCCCCAAAGAACCTCCACAGCCGCCCCCGCGCAAAACTCGAGACAAGTTGTAGCACTTCTCTCTTCAAAAACACTCCACAATCTGAGAGTCCGCTTAGTATCTCGAACTGAGCATTGTAAGCCTCCCACGGCACTTTACACGTCAAAGTCTTGCTGGCTTCCTCCTACGGCGCTGACGGTAACAGGGTTGGCATGTTGACGCTCGTGACGGCTGGTTTAAAGGTAGCAGGACCCCACAGGCCCCTTGGGAGCCACGGGCAGATGGGGAGGAGCGGGGGAGGATAGAGGGCATGCGTGAAGGTTAAGTCGCTCGTCGAGGCCGGGCCGGTGGCGATGGCGGCCACCCCACCCACGCCTTGCTGACTCCACACTTAGGCCGTCTATGGTCGTAAGGCGAAAGTCACCGTCCCGGCCTGTCCATTTCGCACTTATCTCTCCATCCATTTATCGCCGGTTGCAATGTTGCCAGCTCACCTCTGCACTCGGTCACTCCATCTAAGGAGCGACAGTTGCTGCCTCCTCGGCTGCCTCCTTACAAGCTCGACCGCCCCCAGCAGCTCCTCTTGACAATATGCCAGTTTCTCGATCTGTATTACTGATTGCTGGACTCTCGCTCGCACGGCCTGCAGCCTTCATGCATCGCGACTCTAAGCTCGCGTGTTCCTCTCTTCCGCCCTCTCTTCGCCTCCCTGCTTGTACGGCCTGTGCGGTCATTTTCACCATCATCAGCCCGGTAAGAATGTTCCATACGTCGGTTTTCTGCTCATCGCCTGAGTCTCGTCCTTTTCAACACTGTCCTTTTCAACACTTGGCATGCGCGTCGCCAACTTCCTCGCTAAAAAACATGCCGGTTTTCCCTGACGCCATTATTAATAAGAATAATGGCAGCGAACGGTTACGATATTTCCGGACTTTTGCGGTTCCCAGACAGTGCTCCCCTATTAGTACGGAAAACGAGGTTAGTGTGTATTTACCTAATTCCTGAGGCAGAAACATGCTAAAAGCTTATCAAATGTATTATATTCGGGGTACTATAGGCGCTGAATCATTATCAAGAACTGTCGCCGAAAATAGAACAATCGCCGATAGTGAAATAAATTGAAACAACCGCGACGTACGGCAGAGAAATTCCTATTGGCGACAGTTCCAGGTACCATTAATTTACCAGGGAGTGACAGAAAGAAAAAGCCATCTTTCTGACTGTAAGGATATGTAGTCTTCGGGTACATATAATTTGCTTGTGATGTAGGCAAAAAAAAGGCTTTCCACTACTGGCTGTGATAGCATGCATCAGTATTCCAACATATGTTTCCCTATGGTTTCTGTACAAGCATAGGAATGCTGTTTTTATTATATTGAATGATGGGAAACATCTGCAATGTTGTTGTTATAGGCATTGGTGTGTGGGTCAGTGTGTGTAGTGTGTGTTCCTTGCCCTTGCCCCCTGCAGGACACTTCAACAATCAAATTCAGCAAATACCAATATAATAATCTGGGTATGTGTGTGTGTGTGTGGTGTGGTTGTGTGTGTCGTGTGTGTGTGTGAAGAGCTTGGAAAGAAAAATTATAGGAAAACCATTTTAGCCAATTTTGTGTGATACTGCTGCATGTATAGACAAAATAAACATAATGCAAGTGTTGAATGTTGATATATGAATATATTTTACCTGTTATTTTTTTCCATAAAAAACAAGTTCATAGGATGGAGGGCTAGGTTAGGTTTAGATTCGGGTCACGTTTAGGTCTGGTTCAGGATGTTTAAGCTATTTTAGGTCTCTAGGGCTAGATTTTGGGTTTTTTTTTTTTAAATCCCCTTATTGGTTTTGTTTAGGCTTAATTGATTCAAAAATCTAATGGTTGTACGAGTCGCCCGGCCGCCGGCCAGCCTGGCTGCATGTGCAGCCAAAAAGACTGCGAAAAGGAGTAGGTGGACACTTATACATAAAGGAGGAGGAAGCCAAAAAGAGGATATAGGAAATTACAGACCCAACAGCAGTGAGAATTGTACTGGCAAGGTATTGGCTGTGGGTGATAAACAAACAAGCAATGTCATGTTGGGGAAGATAAAGGTGCTGGAAGCCGGCAAAATTGGGTTCAGAAAAAAAGGTTGGTTAGGAGTTTTTTAGAACCGTGGTGATAAAGGAAATCATAGAAGGAGCCGGAGGGGAGATGAGGAACTGTACCATGGTATTTATAGTATTGAGAAAGCATACGACCGGTTGATAGAGAAAAATTAATGAGACATGGCATTACTTAGGAGTAGATGATAAGGTCCCGTGGTGCAGGTAATTAGGGAGTTGTATAAGGAAAATGAGGTAAAGTTCACACTAGGACGATATCAGCACAGGATGGTGAAGAATAGATTAGGAGTTCGGCAGGAGGTGTTATCTCTCCAAACACTAAGTATTTAACAACAGGACATTAGAGAACTTTGGTGGAAGAGATGTGAATATCTAGCGGATACTATGTTGCCCATAGCACTTTTGCATTAATTGTGTAAT
Organism: Chionoecetes opilio; assembly: GCA_016584305.1. Classification (NCBI taxonomy): domain Eukaryota; kingdom Metazoa; phylum Arthropoda; class Malacostraca; order Decapoda; family Majidae; genus Chionoecetes; species Chionoecetes opilio. Next base: position 64,197 of record JACEEZ010019361.1, read on the forward strand.
TGCATTAGGAGTATTCAAGATAGCCCATTTTATTTGATGTATCTTAGGGATCCCCCCCTACCATTGAACTAGAAAAGAAGCAAAAATTGGTATGATGTTGTTAATTTTAGGACAGAAAATGAGCATAAAAGCAAATAAGGTATAGGAAAGATTCAGAAATATTTAGAAGTAGCTAAAGCTTGGCAGAAAGACGTCCAATCAAAACCTTCGTGCTAAAATAAAACCTCTTGAATTAGGAGATAGGGTGTATGTTCGCAGAGATCCTTCTCAGGGGCCCACGGCGAGGAACACTTCCAAATGCAACCAAGCTTACAAAGGCCCTTTTAGGGAATCAGGAAAGATAAGTGATGTGGTTAATAAAAGCAAGGAAATATTAGAACAGGGAAAATACAAACACTACACACTGATAGAAATAAGGGTCATCCAGGGAAAAGCAATGCTTCGCCCCCCCCCCCCACCCACATATCAATCCAAGGTAAGGAGAGCCTAGGCCAGACTAATACTGTACAGGGGAAAGCAAGGGAAACTAAATTGGCCGTTCAAACAAAATTGATCCGTTCCCATTTTAAATGATGTTCAAAATATGATACATGTTGACACAGATTGATGATTCAACATTCACAACTAGATGATACTGTCCAGCAACAGATATGAAAAATGTTTTATCTGAGGAAGAGAGATAATTCTCAAGTAAAACAGAGAGCTCACTCCCCGCATACAGCTTAAGTCTAAAATCAAGTGTTCCTTGATTTCCTTTCAGTAAGAATAAACCTTGGAATATCGTAGCTCATATAATAAAAAAATGAAATGTGTCATTACAGATGGTCTGCCTAGGCCTAGGGAGTCCATCCATGCCCTGGGTGCTCACCAGGGGTTGCCGGTCCATCAAGGATTAAGTTTCAACCCTGATAATTCAAGCTTATAGTGACGGGAATAATAATATTGTTCATTTATCCTCAAAATCAGCGTCATTTATGATCCAATATTAAAAGCTAGGAATTTCACTTCACATATAGAATATAACATAGCTTAATTTGAAGGCACGTTAGCATGGTCTAATTTTAATAATAGGGACAATATATTCTCTTTCAACAAACGCTTTGAGATAACGCAATAGAAAATGAATGATTTTTTGATTGCACATAGTTCAATTATTAACGTCAATGATCCGAGAAACAGACAAAAAACCACGGGGTGCCTTAGAATATTATTGGATCACTTGCAACAATCTAATTTGGACACAAGCGACGCAGTTTATCCATATTGATTTCATACACGACCGGTTGCATTCTTTAGATTACGTTCACGGAAGAGAGGAAAGGAAAATCCTAAATATTATTATAGCCGAGTCATTAATGTCACTTTGGGAGATCTTAATAATGTGCATCATGTCTTGGAACAATGGAAGCGCTACAGAGAGTCACAGAATAACTCTAAATCAATGAGACAGAGTATGAACATAATGAAGAGTCATAACTGATGCTAGAGACCTTGCTACATGTCCAGTTGGGCACTCACATCCATTATGGCAGATCAGTCTGATTGAGAATAGGATTGCAGGATATGTTAGAATCAGATGTGTCCCCACATCTGGTGACGAATATATTTTTATTGTCACCTTTTAGTATGATATTTCAGTGACACATGAATGGTTATTTCTCCATAAACCAGAATTTGTAGCGATTATTACACAGAGCTGCAGATTCGTGTTGTAAATAAGATGACTATCCCGAGATTAAGCTTCGACTTACTGATTCCATTACGTGGAATTCAGCTGACACCTTGATGTCTTCAGGATGACTCCCTTCCTTACTCCATTTCCATTATCAGATTGCTTTCTTGGTATATATACCCTCGAAAAACTTTCTTAATTAAAAATAAGGCTAGGAATAAGTTTTTTTCTTGGGATAATGAGTTTACCGTGTTAGGAAAACTGATGAACTGTTGATATGTCCTCCCTACAGGCCCATATATACAGCACAGCTATATTTGTGAGGTAGCTGTTTTTTAAATGACAAGAAACAGTAGCCCACCCTCTGTCAGACTTCTTGACGTAAAATCCTTAACGTCTAATTTTCTTGAGAAAATTAGGATGGATGGGGTTATGCCACAAGTGCTCCAATTGATGTTTAACGCTGACTTGATGCAAACACATTATTTTGCCCTCCAGGCACACATTAAATGGTACGGCAAATGCTGGAAATTAGCCAGGGTGTACTCTGCTATGGTCACATGTTTGCGGCTTCCTGCGTCCTCCACGGTTATAAAGGACGGTGCGTGCCTTTTGATTATACAACCCGTCCCCTTTGCCAAGCCTCTGTGATTCTCGTCTTGGGAACATGATTTTCTCGTGAATTCCTCTAATGTGACCCTCCCCAGCCAAGTCTGGTTCGGACCTGGCCTCCTCCCCCACGTATATCTTACAGAAAATGGATTACTGATTGAAGCGCCATCTTGATTGAGTCGGACTGGTCTGGCTGGAATTGGATATGTCTGCCGGTGGGATTTTTCGCGGTGTTCGGGGGTCTCTACGGCGCGGTTCGCCAAGGGGTCTCCTGTTTGCCGGAGGAGTCGATCAAGCCCCTGACTTTGGGCCCATTTCACGCGGGCGCACTTGCCGGATTATGTACAGCCGTGGCCTGCCCTCATCAATCAATAAATCGCGCGGGGACGCGCTCTTAGGACGAGGGCATTGTCGCAAACGGAGTTTGCAAATGCAGAAGCTATGGAAAATAATGTAGGGGAGGACGGTCGAAATAAAGAGGAATAAGAGAAAAAAGAATGAGGAGAAAATACAATAATTAAACGAGAATGGAAGTTTGTTAGCTACACAGAGGAAGAGCGGGGGCGGGGGGAGGCGGCGGGGGGCCTTGGTGGCCATAAGCCAGATGTATTTGTTTGGCCATGTGTGAAGAGAATGAGGCAAATAAGGAAAAAGTGACCGTGTTTGTTTTGCCTATGTGGAAGAAGGAAATAGGGTAAAAGTGACCGTGTGAGGAGATAAATAAATAAAGGCAAAACTGACCAATCAATGTAAACACAGGGAACTGAGCTACATGTGGGTTCAAGATAGGAAACAGATGAAGGATATGGGCCTAAACAGATATATATAGATATAGGCCTAAGTTTTGTACGAAAACGTATAAGTGTGTGGGAACAGATGTAACATATAGGCCTAAGCTTTGTACGAAGACGAAACCTTGTGTGGGCGTGTTTTAAGTATCTCTTAGGGAGGAATTTTGGAAAGCCTATGGAAATTGTAAAGGTGTCTTGAAATGAAGAAGGACCAATAACAAAATTAATATTGTAGGCGTGTTCTAGGAAATAAGTTGTGAGGAGAACCTGATAAATGCCAATTCCCTTAAAGAAGGGAGAATTACTATATAAGATGAAACACAGTTGAAATTAGTCATTCAGACTAGACTATGGACTTCTTTAAGGTAAGTGGAAGTGATGTCGCAAGGGATTGGTAGTCATTGTATTTAGGGTGACATGCAGCCATATTAATGTGTTAGGATGTTTAATGATAGGATGTTATAAATCAGGGAGTGTGCATGCATATATGAAGTTTTGTTGATAATGTTGTGAATTAAGGAATGTAGGGAGTTATATTTACGTAGCTATGCGGTGCAGTACCAGATTATGTATCTTGGGTAATTGCAAGGGAGATGTAATATGAGATATGTGAGAAATAATAATTGGGCAATTGCTAATGTGTAAATGTTAAGAAATAATAATAACGGAAAATGCAATCATTGTTCCTGAACCTTACTAAGCCTGAAGAGAAGGAACAATAAAAAGATCGTAAGCGATAGCAGCATGTTGCTTTACGATATATATATATATATATATATATATCGTTAAAAGTGATAGCTAGTTCAGCGTTTATCATCTTTTTAAAGATATTTTCTCTTTGTCTGAAGAGTGTCTTATTCTCTTTTGTAATCACTTGTATGACTTCGCCGTAGCTTGTCATTTTGCTGTATCGCGATTTCGGGTCTAAGAACCCTTCTTCAGCAGCATGTGGAAGATGTTTTCTCCTCAGTTGTAGAGGTGAGCATGACTTAGATGGGGAGTGAAGCGCTATTTATAGAGAAGTCTCCCTGCCAAGCAGCCAGTGGCGGCGCTGATTGGTAGATAGTTTTGTTTCTCGTCTCCGGGAGGGGGAGCGTTTATGGCTGTTGACCCCTCGCTTGCTTTTTTTTGGAGTAGGGTTATTTGTTTTTGTTCTTTTCATGGGGGTAGAGCCATGATCTTTAACATGGATCGCGGAAGCCGGCTCAGCAGGGTTTCCCAACGTCCGCCATCTTGCCGTAACCAAAACAAACCCTTGTTTCGCGGCTCGCGTTGCTGTTGGCTGTGTTATCCCCTCGTATGCCAAGCTGTGCTTGCTTTTGGCTGTTTTATCCCCTGTCATGCCCAAGCTGTGCTGCTAGCCCTGTACAAACAGACAGGACCTGGAAGGGGCAAATTTTTCCACCTGGAGAAAACACCACAACACCACACGCACCCACCACACACACACCACACACACACACCCACACACACCCACACACCCACCACACACCCCCACACCCACCCCCACACCAGAACCCAACACCCACACCCACCCCACTCCCCCCCCACCCCACCCACTCTTAACCATTACCCACTCAGTCATCCACCATAGTAAAAAAAAATAAAGGGGGATTGGGTATACTTTTTTTTTATATAAGTAGATATAGATAAAGTATTTTTTTTTATACTTGTTAACAATTAGCGGGGAACGGAAGCAGACTGAGTGCGGTTATGAAAAAATGTCATAGCACTTCCTAATAAGCGGGCTTGTTTTAATGGAGATAACTATTTTTCGAAAAAAAAAAAAAAAAAAAAAAAAGTATAAAATTGGGTTAAAATTAGGGTTTGGTTTCATTACCACCTATAAGGTTAGGTTAGGTTTCATTAAAACCTTTAAGGTTAGGTTAGGGTTTTATTAAAACATAAGGTTAGGTTAGGTTTGGTTCATTAAAACCATAAGGGTTTGGTTAGGGTTTTATTAAATTTTTTTTTTTTTGGGGGGGGGGGGGGGGGTTCGCAAAATAAAACTATTTCCCTTCAAAAGCAACCATTGTAGGCCAAGAAAAAATAGTTGATTTCCCTTAAAAAAAGACCGCAAAAACTCTCGTCCATTTACCAAAAGTTTTTTCGTAGTTATAGAAACCATAGTCGTTTGTCACTCAGCTCAAGAGTTGAATTGACGCTAGAGTTCGAAACACACCAGGTATGTCCCCCCCCCCCCCCCAAAAACTCAAAATCAGTTACGAAACTAAACTTTCAATCAATATACCTAATTTAAAAAAAGGTTTTTGATTAGGCCAAAAGGTTTTGATAATTTTTAAACTTCCTGTAATCCCCCAGAGTGTTCTAGGGGCCACTGTGGCTCGGCGTACCCCTGGCCCCCGGCGGGATGGAGCTGGCGCCTTTATAGGGAGGGGGAACGCGCATTTGCTCATTAGGTCAGAACACAACACTCGGGGGTAACATTGCATCTTAGCCTCCGCTTTACACATACACCAACCCGTCCTACACACCTGTACGGCTCGAACACACCTTTTACTGCAACCTGTAGGCCTCGCAACACAAATGTCACTATACACCTGTACGGCCCCGCAAGAACCCGTCACTAAACCCGTACGGCCTCGAACACACGCACTAAACACCTGTCGGCCTCGCAAGAACCTGTCACTACACACCCGTACGGCCCCGCAAAAACACCTGGTCTGGTATCACCTAAATAAAGACTTGGGAAAGGGTTTGACGAGCACTAGGTTGGAAGTTTAGTAGTATGTAAAAGGTGTTTTTAGTATTGTAGGTGGGAAAATTTAGTAGGGGGAATAGTAGTGTAGTAGAGGTGAATAGTTGTAGTAGGTGGGAATATAGGCTATCACATGCCAGCAGCCAAACCTAGCCACTGCTGGCCCGGGCCCCATGTTTTTGTTTTGGTTAGACAAGATGGCGGTGGTGACTCAGTATCTCGGCACAGCTAGCCCAGATCCGGATCCAGTTAAAGATCAGGGGGTAGATTGTAGGTGTTTGCCTGCTTAAGTTTGGGATTGATCTGTTTTTGTACAGTGCTTCTATATTGGAAGTGCCGCACACTGACACATGTAAACCAATTCTGTATTTTTTTCTAGAAATTTTTTGATGATGATCCATTTTTTTCTAAAAGTGACTTTTGGGGGGCCCGGAATTTAGGGGAAGTAAGACGTCGGGGACAGCTTGTTGGTCATGCCTATGTAGGATGAGGGGAGGATTTTCACAGTTCCCTTTTTTGCAGGATCCTATATACGCAGGGGATTTTGTTTTGTCTCTTCGTCGGGTTGGGCTTTTAGGAGAAGGAGGTTGCTGGTGTTCTTGTTTTTTTAAAAAATTTTGTAGTTTTATTCCCTCTCGGGGGTCGATTTTTTCACATTAGGGTTTGATTTTTGTGATATTTTTTTTTCTTTTTCCCTGGTGAGCGGTGGAGAAAAAACCCCCGTAAAGATAGTTAGCCCACCTTTTTTGTGGCTTGGGGTTTGTACCAGTTTCCATGATTTTTTTAGTCTGAGGGTTTTGATGGTTGACGGTCTCGCTGAACCCTTTGTTGAGAGGTTTGAGTGGATCGCTCGATTTCTTGTGCAAAAGGCCATGTACTCATGTGTGAGAGCTTTTGATGTAAGCCCCGATTGTGGGGCTTATACTCTGCGGGCTTTCGCTTCCCCGTTGAGGCGTGCCCGGGGTCGTGGTTTTACGTAGACGTTGTGAGAATGATTCTTCTTCCTGCGTAACAAGGACGTCTAGAACGCATTGATTTTTTTCTGAGCTGCTTTCTAGATGAAAGGGGGCCTGAAATATTTTTAGGGAGGCTTAGCCCCCCAGTTTGTTCGTTTGTGTTCTGTTCTGGGCTCTCCCTTTGGGATTGTGGCAAACTTCTTTATGGGCGCGTAGAAGAAAAAGTATCAGAAATAAGCAAGCCCGACATATGCCCCTACATCGATGACATCTTTATCAAAAAGAAAAGTATACGAAGCAGAAAAGCTGAAGTCTGCCCAAAGATCTTTAGGCCTCACCTTCACCCTAGAGAGGTGAAAGGGGAAAGGTTTACCCAGGGCAATCGCGAATGCACCCCAAGGGTCTTTCAGGGCGTCATAGCCCCCCTGCGAGGCGAAAAGCGCGGGAAATGCGAGCTGGAGGACCCAAAAAAACCCCCCTTTCCTCTGGTTTTTCAGTTATGGTAATTTTCCCCTACCAAATATATGTTACAGTATAAAAGAATACGTCATTTCGGAAATGTTTGTTCATAAATTATCAAAAAAAAAAAACCCAAAACCCCCCAAATAAATGCCCTTTTGAGATTTTCAAGAAATATCTGAATTAAATATTCTATTAAACCTTATTAGTCATTTCATATTTTCTCGAAAAAAATTACATGAAGAAAATGAAAAGCGGGAAATTTTATTAGCTTGCCATGATACATTTCGTTATCGATAAATGAATTAGCAGTGATAAATGAGGTTAATTTAAAATATAACATCATGAAAGG
>JACEEZ010019363.1:0-77500 GCA_016584305.1 Chionoecetes opilio
GAAAAAAAGAGGGGGAGTTGCGGGGCGCGGCTGGATCACGTCAATCACGACCAGATGCGTCCAACAGCGCTTGCTTCAAGGTTCACACATTTTTCGCCGTGAGACGTGCGCGATGCGCCCGCGAAGGCCAGTGTGACCGGGCCTTAGCGGGACAAGCAAAGTTCATTTCCCACCTGACATGCAAGGCCATGCCTTATTTTCTTATGTTCTTATGTTCATACCTCCTCCCTTCCCTTACCTTCTCCTCCTCCTACCCCTTCCCCTACCTCCTCCTCCTCCTCCTCCTCCTCCTCCTCCTCCTCCTCCTCCTCCTCCTCCTCCTCCTCCTCCTCCTCCTCCTCCATCTTCTCTTTCACTCTCACCCTCCTCCTCGCCCTCTTAATTCTTATTGACGTCACTTCCCCCAGCGCGGCAAAAGGGAGGTGACGTTACCTTCTGTCTCTTTACAGACTTACTTCTGTCTCTTTACTGTCTTTTACAGACGGCTCGTACCGAGCCGTCACTCCCGTACGGTGATCGGTGGCCTCTGTGTGGGGAATATTAGGGATATTCTAGGGATATGTGTGGGGAAATTCTGCTGACCAATCACAGAGCAGCGCCTCACATGAACGCGGCCTTATCTGGCCAATCACCTTGCTCTCAGCTGTCAGGGAGCCCGAGAAATAAATTTAAAGAGACACTTCAAATGCCGCCAGACTGTTACAGTGTGTGCGTGCGTGTGTACGTCAGACATTTGACACCACCACCACCGCATCATTATAGCGGCCAAACTTGTATGATGAACTATATACGTTTTGATTCAAGAAGTCGACCGATATATATATTTAATATATTAGGTTTGCCCTAATATAGGCCTCTTCCATTTGTGCCCAAGTTGCATGAACCAGTTCTTTCAGTTCAGGGTTGGGTTCTGGGTTCAGGGTTGGGTTCGCGTGTCACAAATGGAACGCAAAAACCCCGTTTTTTGTTTACAAACATACTCAGCTGGCGAGGCATAAGAGAGAGAGAGAGAGGAGAGGAGAGAGAGAGGAGAGAGAGAGAGAGAGAGAGAGAAGAGAGAGAGAGAGAGAGAGAGATAGAGAGAGAAAAGAGAGAGAGAGAGAGAGATAGGAGAGAGAGAGAGAGAGAGAAAGAGAGAGAGAGAGAGAGAGAACGAGAGAGAAGAGAAAGAGAGAGAGATAACGAGAGAGAGAAGAGAGATGATAAGAGAGAGAGAGAGAGAAGAGATAGACGAGAGAGAGAGAGAGAGAGGAGAGAAGAGAGAGGAGAGAGAGAGAGAGAGAGAGGAGAGAGAGAGAGGAGAGAGAGAGAGAGAGGATATAACAAGAGAGATAACGAGAGAGAGAGAGATATAACGAGAGAGAGAGAGATAACGAGAGAGAGACAGATAACGAGAGAGAGAGATAACGAGAGAGAGAGATAACGAGAGAGAGAGAGATAACGAGAGAGAGAGAGATAACGAGAGATATAACTCAGCTAGCTGCTATGTGAAGGGATCATATCAAGTTTAAGATCGCGGGAACGCATGGGCTCCACCAGTCATGTATGCATCTTTTATGCCGTCTGACATCCTCTCCGACTCGTGCATGCGGAAAACCCTTCACGATAAGAGAAATAGGGCCCAAGGCGACCATTGTTTGTTATGAACTGAAAACTCTACCCAAGCTACCCACCTCTCAATGTGAGTAGAGAAAGTTCACGGGTTTTGCTGAGTCACTACGCGCTTTGCCTCGGACCCAGGTTTTCGTGCGCAAATGGAACGCCTGAACTCTTGGGTTCCGTGAACTGGTTCTTGAAATGTCGCAAATGGAAGAGGCCTTATGAATTTATTACAAGTATAGGTATTGTATGTTAAATATGATATATGGAGTCAATGATGCAATAAACACATCACATTTCAAACAGGCAAGCATGAAATGGCTCTATAATACACAATAAACATAAGATATAATGATACAACTTGTATTTTGTTGTTTGTTGATGTCTGGTCGCTTCAAATCTCACTCCCGTAGGGAGTTAAGGGTGGTGTCGACCACCCTTAGCCTCGCGGTCCCGTAGCAAGGGAGAAAACGGTTTGAGCATCACCCGTAGAGGCGTTACGAGGTAAAAGCCTCGTAGGGTAATACTTACGGTCTCGTAACTCTTTCGAGCATCTCCCCCCAGAAATATACAACTTTTCCTACACAGAGAGAACTTTCTTGGTTTATACATATATATAAATGCAACTGACGAATACCATCAAAATATATAAGAAACATTAATATGTACCACAGTGTGTTGATGCCTCGATGTACGACACTTTCTATAGACCACCACGTGTTCTTAATCCCAAGCTAGGGTTTCTTGATAAAACAGGGTACCGCCATTCATTGGCCCTATGTTAAACGCTACTGGGGGGAGATGCTGAGAAGTGCCTTAGAGGTAAGGCGAAAAGAGCGCCTTACCCGTCTTCAGGCGCTTTTGTAATGGCCCGGCTAAGGCACCGGATCAGGCCTATGTACAGTCGATGTTTCAGGCGCTTTTGCCCTGCCTTACACCTCCAACGCCCAAGGCGTGGGCGTGGTCCGAGAATCCTACTAGCCAATCACGCTGCCTGTCTGAGCGCTGTTTAGGCAGCTTCGACCAAGGCTTCACATCACAAGGCTTGAACACTTCTCCACTGAAACAAGATTTTTTGTCCCTCCCTCCCTCACATCTGCACTAAGGCAAGGATGCAACGCTCGCCCCGCGGCCCGCCGAAAAGCTGTTTGTCACAAGTTTGACGTTCATCGCAGGTTTTGACCACTTATATATTTTTGCATTGGGACGTGCCACATACCAGGATAATCGTTAAGGTGTGCTGATTCCGAGACAGTGAGTGAAAATTTAATGCAAGCAAAATTACAGGAATAAGAAGGAGTTGAATAAAAAAAAGTTAAAGAAAAAAATGTTTATACACGATTTCATTTTGCTCTCATTATCTTATTATAGGTATAGTTTACTGTAATTTTTATACATTTATGATATGCACTAATGTCTCGTGAAGATGATGGTATGTTCAGTTGTCCTAAATAGCATCTGGTAGTATGATAATACCGTGTAATAGTACAACATTTTAGTGCGGGAAAAGCACCCTCGGTGACACACACCCATGCAGTCACCCGCCGCCCGCCGCCCGCCCGCCCAACACACAACACACAACATTTCTATCGCCAGCATTTAACACCCTAGTGCCACATTTAGTCTTCCACGATCGATTCATACACACCTTGCAACACTATTATTACGTAAACACTAATTGTTACGTTGTAGGAACTGAAGCAAGGCTGTATTTGCCTTCTAAACAGAAGATGAATGTCAGTCAAAGGCCAACAGCAGCTCACTAAGGCATGGTCAGACCATGCCTTAGTTTTCAGCGCCTTTAGCGGTGCCACTAAGGCGGCATTCTCGTCTGAGCATAGCGGCGGGAGGGCAGTTTGCCTTACCACAGGCGCCCTAGTGGATAGGGCGCCCTAGCTCACTCTCAACATCTGGCCCCTGGGCGCCATCTTAGTGCCAGGGCCTCTCCGTTCACACAAGACCCGCGGAAGTTCTCGGTCTATTTTTGCTTCATATAAGCTAGTGTCATGCCATGCTGCTGTGCTGCCGGATGTCACAATAGGGCTGAGAAGGGTTTTAAGCTCCACAAATTCCCTACAGGCCCTAGACGAAAGAAATTATGGACTAACAAAGTTAGTCGTTGGGGATGGACACCTTCTCGTTCATCTGTTTTGTGTCAGGTATGTTTCATTGTTGTGTTGTGAGACAACACCCAGTGTGGGAGGGATGTTAGTTGGGCGGCTGTGGTAGCGGGTGTGTAACAGTGGTGTCAGGGGTGTTGATTTTGTTGTGTGCTCCCCTGATGCAGCAACATCCAACCTTGGTACGGCCTCCTCACTCACACATCCTTTTTTAGAGCTAGCAAATGGGATGAGAGCGGACATGGCCAATCTAGCAAAAGTCGTGGAATCCCAGGCAATGCTACTGAACAACCTCCTGAAGGAGAACTGTGTGAGTTGGGCGCAGCAAGCTCCACCCGCTATGCATCACCCATGGCTAAGTGCCCTTACCTCCCGTTAGAAACCATCATAATGGGCAACATCCAAGGTCTCTATCCCAAAATAAACCAGACCAAAGTTCCTTTCTTGAGGGAGCTTTCGCTACAAGAGGACCCCATGGTTATTGTCCTTACTGAAACGCATTTGAGGAGCGAAGTGAAAGATGAGGAAATTCACCTCAGTAACTACACACCATATAGAGCAGATAGGAAAACAAGAAGCCACGGAGGAGCCGTACGTTATACGTACGGCACAATATCTCCCTGGAAACAACACCCCTACTCTCTTTTTCAAATGGACAAGTAGAACTAATAGCCATCCACATTAAGTCGATGAACCTTATCATCATCAATTGCTACTGCCCACCTCAGTGTACTTTGGAAAATTTCAAAATGGCAATAGACAATATTGACAGAATAATTGCTGATCAACCAACACCTATGCCAGATATCATCCAGTGTGGGGATTTCAACTTTCCTTTGATCCAATGGCCTGATGGCACTATCTCTGAAGGTACCCTGTAAGACCAAGCCCAAGCTAAACTCCTTCTTGGGGTTACTGAAAAGATCTTTCTCTCACAACAGATAACAAAGCCTACCAGGCAATGCAACATTTTAGATCTTCTCTTCACCAACAACCAAGAAGCAATAAGTACGTACCAAGTGGAGAAAACAATTTACTCGGATCACAGCCTTGTCACCATCAACACAACATACAAGAAAGCCAGGATGGAACAAGTAAAAACAACCTTAACCGATCCTACACCCTTTGCAAAATATGAATTTTTCAATGACACAATCGAGTGGCATCAGATGCAGTGCTGTCTTGGTGAGGCCAACTGGGACCAGATCATGAAAGGCAACAACCCAAACACCATGCTCCAAGCCTTTATCAACGCAGTACTGGAGATCTGTGAGAAACATATCCCCACTAAGAGGACCACAACAGGTACCCAACGCCATAGCATCACAAGGGACAGGAGATTATTAATGAGGAAGAGAGCAGCCCTCTTTAAGAAGATGGCTAACACCCTAAATGACGAAAGAAAGATTACTATCAACACCAAGATAGCTCAAATTGAGCAGAAAATTAAAGAATCCCATGAAAATCAGAGAACAGAGGAGAAAACTCACGCAGTAAGCAACATAAAGCGCAACCCTAAATTCTTCTTCAGCTACTGTAAAAAGTTTTCCAAGACTAAGAGCCAGATTGGGCCGCTGCGTACAGATGTGGGCACAATAACAAGAGACCCCGAGGAAACGTTCCAAATATTAACAGAGCAATATAGCAGTGTCTTCAGCACCCCACAAAGTCAGTCAATAGTTCACAACCCAGTACCATTCTTCACTGAGGACTCAGACCACCAGTACCACCTCACTGACATTGAGGTGACGACTGAGGATATTCAGGGAGCCATTAAGGAGCTGAGACCCAATTCAGCTGCTGGACCGGACGGAGTACCTGCCATCCTGCTCCTTAAGTGCAGTGAGGCCCTGGCTTATCCGATCCGCAAATTATGGAGGTGCCCCTTGGATGCAGGTACAGTGCCAGCCTTGATGAAGAGAGCCACTGTAAGCCCGATATACAAGGGAGGGGACAAGAGTCTGGCCAAGAACTACAGACCTGTTGCTCTCACTTCACACCTCATCAAAGTTTTTGAGAAATGTGTGAGGGATAAAATTATTATTCACACGGGAAGGCAAGAACTTCACATGGAAAATCAATATGGCTTCAGGAAAGGGAGATCCTGTCTCTCAAAACTTCTGGCACACTACAACTGGTTCCTGGAGACCCTGGCAGCGGGAAATAATGTGGATGTCATGTTTCTCGACTTTGCTAAAGCCTTCGACAAGGTTGATCACGGTATTCTTCTCCACAAAATCAAGGCTCTGGGGTTAAGAGGCAAGTTAGGAATTTGTCTCCACGATTTCCTTACAGAGAGAGTCCAATCAGTAGTAGTGGACGGACATAGCTCAAAAGAAGCCACCGTTATGAGCGGGGTGCCTCAGGGTTCAGTATTGGGTCCCCTCTTCTTCCTGATACATATGAGAGACATTGGAGAGGAAGTAAGCGACTCAGTCCTGTCCTCCTTTGCTGAGGAGCGGCCCTCATCTCACCCCGGAGCAACGTGTGAGGATGGAGGACACCCTACGAGAGTTCGCCGAGGTCTTCAGTGAGGGTGATACAGACCTGGGCCGCACGGGGCTCGTAAAGCACCATGTCAAGACTGGCAACGCCCCTCCGATCAAGCACGCCCCCCGAAGAATTGGACCTGCCAAGCGTGAGGAAATGCAGCGGGCCGTGGCGGAGTTGCAGGCGCAGGGGGTAGTAGAGAGATCTGACAGCCCGTGGTCATCAGCTGTGGTGCTGGTGACGAAGAAGGACGGCTCACGCCGCTTCTGTGTGGATTATCGGGCGCTTAATGATCTCACCGTTAAAGACTCTTACCTCTTGCCGCGTATCGACGACACACTCGATGCGCTCGCCGGTGCGCGCTGGTTCTCCACGCTCGATCTCAAGTCTGGTTACCATCAGGTGGAAATGGCAGAGGAGGACAAGGCCAAAACTGCTTTCTCCTTCGGGCAAGGCCTCTGGCAGTTCACGGTGATGCCGTTCGGGCTGTGCAACGCCCCTAGCTGTTTCAAGCGCCTCATGGAGAGGGTGCTGGAAGGGATGCACTGGAAAACGGCGCTCGTGTACATCGATGACGTCATTGTGTTTGGAGGCACGTTCGAGGAGAAGTTGGAGGGGCTGAGAGAGGTGCTACGACGGCTGAGGGCTGCCAACCTTAAGCTCAGCCCTAAAAAGTGCCTCCTCTTCCTGCCAGATTAGTTCTGGGGCATTTCGTCGGACGCGACGGTGTAAGGACGGACCCGCAGAAGGTGGCAGCGGTGCGGGAGTGGCCTGTCCCTACCAGTGTGGCGGCGGTACGCAGCTTTCTGGGCCTGTGCACTTACTACCGTCGTTTCGTGCAAGAGTTTGCCCAGGTTGCCTCTCCCCTCCACCACCTTACGAGAAAGGGGGCACGCTTTGAGTGGAACGGGCAGTGTCAGGAGGCCTTTGACTGCCTGAAGAAGGCGTTGTTGGAGGCCCCGTTGTTGCCTTATCCTGACCCCGCCAGCCCCTACTTGCTGGACACGGACGCTAGTGCTGACGGGTTGGGCGCTACCCAGCAAACACAAAGACAAAGGCCTCCGGAGGTCCTCCGTATGTCTTACCGGCGGCCCGACGGAAGTGTACGACGTAGGGCCGCTGGGAATTTGCTCAGAGGCTCACCGGCGGGCCGCTCCCAGCGGCCCGCCGTAGGGCATATGACCATTTGCCGCTGTTATATTAACTGATTGAGGAATATTTATGGTTATACTTTCTAAGTATATTGCAGATATATTAATGTTTTAAGGGGTGTTGCACAACCCATTAGCCGATTAATAGACTAATGGGCTGTTCAACACTTATAAAAACATTACTATATCTGCAATATACTTAGAAAGTATAGCCATAAATATTCCTGTCGTTATCCAGTAATACGATGAAAAGGAGATCATAGTTGCTACGGACATTGTTTATTTCATAAGTACAAAAACATTTTCGTTAGGTTTACATGCTGGTGTACGTGGAACACTGAACAACCATATGTACCTCTCTCAGGAACTATGTACCTCTCTCAGGAACTACGTACCTCTCTCAGGAACTACGTACCTCTCTCAGGAACTATGTACCTCTCTCAGGAACTACGTAGTTCCTGAGAGAGGTACGTACGTACCTCTCTCAGGAACTATGTACCTCTCTCAGGAACTATGTACCTCTCTCAGGAACTATGTACCTCTCTCAGGAACTATGTACCTCTCTCAGAAACTACGTACCTCTCTCAGGAACTACGTACCTCTCTCAGGAACTACGTACCTCTCTCAGGAACTATGTACCTCTCTCAGGAACTATGTACCTCTCTCAGGAACTATGTACCTCTCTCAGGAACTATGTACCTCTCTCAGAAACTATGTACCTCTCTCAGGAACTATGTACCTCTCTCAGGAACTACGTACCTCTCTCAGGAACTATGTACCTCTCTCAGGAACTACGTACCTCTCTCAGGAACTACGTACCTTTCTCAGGAACTATGTACCTCTCTCAGGAACTACGTACCTCTCTCAGGAACTATGTACCTCTCTCAGGAACTACGTACCTCTCTCAGGAACTATGTACCTCTCTCAGGAACTATATGTACCTCTCTCAGGAACTACGTACCTCTCTCAGGAACTATGTACCTCTCTCAGGAACTACGTACCTCTCTCAGGAACTATGTACCTCTCTCAGGAACTATGTACTTCTCTCAGGAACTATGTACCTCTCTCAGGAACTATGTACCTCTCTCAGAAACTACGTACCTCTCTCAGGAACTATGTACCTCTCTCAGGAACTACGTACCTCTCTCAGGAACTATGTACCTCTCTCAGGAACTATATGTACCTCTCTCAGGAACTATCCCAGCAAACACAAAGACGGAGGGCCTCAGGAGGCCCTCCGTATGTCTTATCGGCGGCCCGACGGAAGTGTACGACGTAGGGCCGCTGGGAATTTGCTGAAAGGCTCACCGGCGGGCCGCTCCCAGCGGCCCGCCGTAGGGCATATGACCATTTGCCGCTGTTATATTAACTGATTGAGGAATATTTATGGTTATACTTTCTAAGTATATTGCAGATATAGTAATGTTTTAAGGGGTGTTGCACAACCCATTAGCCGATTAGTAGACTAATGGGCTGTTCAACATTTATAAAAACATTACTATATAATGCAATATGCTTAGAAAATTTAACCAGAAATATTCCTGTGTCGTTATCCAGTAATATGATGAAAAGGAGATTGCTAGGATCATAATTGCTACGGACATTGTTTATTTCATAAGTACAAAAACATTTTTGTTATTGAGTTTACATGCTGGTGTACGTGGAACACTGAACGGCGTGTACAGCTATGTAGAAGGATATAGGTTGCGGCGAACAACATAACAACATCCACCCACTCGTGCGTTTTCCAATTAACTGATTATTTTCACTCACTGACACAGCGCCCGGCGGCGTCAAGGAATTCCTAAAAAAACGTGTCGTACTGCAATTATTTATATTATTAAGTCTATTTCGATATAATGAAGGAGCGAAAACATGTTATAACTAAGTTCTCATTATGTTATCGACTGGTTAAGGGTGACAATTTAGGCCTTTTGTTGGTTTTTAACCCTTTGTAATGACTACCGTACGTCTGGCAGTTTAGTGCACTGATAGCTGGGAAAAGATTTCAAATAATATTCTATTTTAAATCATGATATTATTCATATGTTAACTCCATCATCTACATATTCCATATTAGGTGTACCGTTGAGTATTGATATGTGTTGATAATATGTTGGAAGTTATTGAAATAAGGGAAAATATGACCTTGTGTTATCCCGTAATCTTCGCCGCGGATAATCAAATGTTATTTTTATATGATACTAGCTACACACATAGACAAACTGATAACCTTTTTCCATGTAAACTCCTTCCTATGTACGTATCTCATCTTTATTTCTATGTATCTCTGGGTGTTCCTGATTAAACTGGAAATATTTGAAATAAACTGAAATATGATAATTTCTATAAACTATTATAAAAACTTTTATAACAATTTTTGATAGCTTGAACAGGCCTAATAATAGTGATGGTACCGATATTGAGATACTATGTATATTACTGCGTTAATATTATATAATATGAAATTAATATTTTCCACTTACAAATACATACTAGCTGGCCTCGGAGGATTGACGTCAAGTTGCCGCTGCTTGTCACGACTGATGTAATACTACAGCAAGATAATCATATAAAGGCGTATTTTGTCCATGCCCTTGGAAGTAAAATTTTACTTATTTAAGCTCCGCCCACTTATTTTTTACTCTTTTGCGTGCACAGAAAACTGAGCAGATACACGATTGCAGATTATGCTTCGGGCAGCGATATTTTACTCTTTTCCTGTAAAATTTTACAGTCGTGGGTGTGGGTGGTGGTTTCAAGAGCCTGGCCAATCAGATCGCGCGCATGAGAAAATCTTATCAAAACTCCTCCCGTAAATGTTTCTCTTTTCCTTTAATTCTCATCCAATTCAACATTCATTACATGCGCACGACATGCAAAGGATACTGTATTTAATTAAGAGTAGGTAAGGAGTAGTAAGGAGTAGAGTAGGTGACTCTTAACAGGTAAGAAGTCACAAATATTAAAATTCTCCAGCGACGTCTGGGAACAATTTTCCCAATCCCTCGAATTTTTCAATGTGTCCGAATCTTCGTTGATGCTTGCTGGCTTAGCACCAAAACTGGTGTATTATTGCTATAGTATAGTCAAATACTTAAATATATTCATGAGTGATATTACATTTGCAATAGAAATGTATAAATTTGATATATATGTTATATCACACAAAAAGAAAGCCTTTTAGAGAGCCTATCGCAGGGCACGAATACGAACATTTCATCAGTCTGATTCAGCTCCAACACGGTAGGAAGGTCTCTGTGTGTAACCCACGGGCCACCACACACCCACCACCACCCAGGCACCCACCCACCCACCCACCACCCGCCCACCACACACCCATCACACACCCACCCACCACACGCCCATCACCCATCCGCCCACCACCCGCCCACCTCACACTCACCCACCACACGCCCATCACACATCCGCCCACCACACACCCACCACACGCCCATCACACATCCGCCCACCACACACCCACCCACCACACGCCCATCACTCATCCGCCCACCACACACCCACCCACCACACGCCCATCATACATCCGCCCACCACACACCCACCCACCACACGCCCATCACACATCCGCCCACCACACACACCACCCACCACACGCCCATCACCCATCCGCCCACCACACACCCACCCACCACACGCCCATCATACATCCGCCCACCACACACCCACCCACCACACGTCCATCACACACCCGCCCACCACACACCCGCCCATGGATGTTAAACGGGGGAGATGCACTGGAGGATGAATCACAACCAGCATTCATCTAGGTTTAGGCAAAGAATAATTGGTAAAACGTAGATGTAGGTACACGTAGCCTACATACGTACAGGTCCATGAAAGCATTAAACATCCTCGACGCACATCGTGAAATGGCTGTGCAGCAAATAGATATTCAAATAACAGTTTCATAGCGCCCTAAACATTTCAGTTTAATATCAAGTCCATCTATATGGAGTTAGAAAACAATGCTAGGCCATTCTAAGAGCTCAAAACAATTAGATATCGATGTGTAATACAGACAATCACGCTACTACTCTTTGCTGTGCCTTCAATAATGTCAACCTTAACGATATTCCTTGAGCCTTTGTAAGAGGTAATGAAGTGTACGACACTTTTACTCTCGGCAACATCAAGAAAGAGCTTTGGCAGCGCTACAATCGTATTTTGTGATGGCAAGCAGGGGCGGAGCTTAAATAAGTATAATTTTACTCCGGAAGAACACTACAAAATACGCCTTAACTGTTGTTTCAAAATGTTTGCACATAGAAATATTCAATTCTTGAAATTCTGTACATTAATTTTCAACATAGTAAATTATCCCGTCTGAAAATACACCAGCGGGCCTTCGGAGGGCTGACGGAGGTAAATTTGCCGCCGGCGGCCGCCGTTCGCCGCTCTACGGCCTACATCGGCCCGCCGGTGATGGTTAGCTGGGTACTGATTTAGTCTTCTTCCTCTAACAGATAAACCTGTTGACATAGGATAAACCAGAGGACTATAGGGTATTCAGAGGGAATTAAGGGTTGATTGATTGATTCAGAGAGAAGGGGATTGAGGTGGAGGCGGAGCTATTTAGTAAACAAACATTTCTACTGTCTTGCATACAGGACTGTCATTGAGTTGCCAAGCGCTTTAAATTATTTCTTGGTTAAATGTTCGTCGTAAGAGAGACATATACACATAAAACAGGTACTCAGTGAATGCTTACCTACAAGTAGATATTTCCTGAAGTCTCATTCTGCTTGAACTTGCGTGTTTTCATGAAAAGACGATTTTTAAAGATTGAGTTTTCAAATATTCAATTCTTTTGCCAATATTTTCATCCACTGCAGGCAAATAAAATGATAACTACATTTTTTATTAAGAACTGTTTCAGTTGTTGTATTGAAGGGTAATTCTGATATGTCCCGAAAAAGTACAGGGAATTTACGGTAAATGATAGATCATTCAGGCTCAAAGGGCAGAGGATATGAGAGCGCGAGAAACAGGCTTGAGCGTGAGCTTATTAGAAAACTCCCCATTCATACACACCTTGCAACACTATTATACGTAAACACCAATTGTTACGTTGTAGGAACTGAAACAAGGCTGTATTTGCCTTATAAACAGAAGATGAATGTCTGTCAAAGGCCAACAGTAGCTCACTAAGTCAGGGTCTGACCATGCCTTATTTTCAGCGCCTTTAGAGGTGCCACTATAGTCTATTCACTTAAGCTGGATTCCTGGGAGCGGCTCGATGCCTAGGCGAGTATGTAACGACGTCGCTGATTGGCTGATAGCCTCGGGCAGGGTGGCGATGGTGGTGGTACTTGCCTTGCCGCAACCCAAAACCCTTGCGTTGCCTCAGAAAAATATTCATATTTCTTGGCTTTACTCATCTCCTACACAAGATAGGCCTATTTTGTTTGCATCAGTAAATCAGGCAGTGATTGTTCAACAACAACACGCCATTCATAACTCAATAGGGTAAAAAATAAAGTCATGACTGACTATCACAAGAGTAGGCGGACTTTTAGGTTTTCAGTGCATTGAAATGTTGTACTCCTACCCGATATAACCAAGCTACCAGATAATAGTTATGAAAGCTGAGTTTACCATCGTGTTCATAATACATTGCTGCATATCATGAGCATAAAAAAATTACAGTAAGACTTCACTAATATTAAGATAATTAAAGGAAAGTAAAAGAGTGTATAAACATTATTTCTTGCTTATTTTGCTTCAACTCGCTCTAACTCCATATGTTTTGGTCACATTCAATTTTCAAGAACTGTTTCAAAATCCTTATACTTTTCCGCTTCCTGTGGTATGTAGCACGTACCAATAAGGAAAAGAGTAGGTGGTCAAAATGGCTAAGAAAGTTAAACTGTTTCAAACTGGTGCCGTGAAGGGTGGAGCCTCTGATAGCTCTCCCGAAAACAGTCTCTCCTAGATAGGGAGCAATGCTCACCCGTCACTGTGCCAGTTTGCAGTAGTAGTTTTAACTTTCTTAGACATTTTGACCACCTACTCTTTTCCTTATTGGTACGTGCTACATACCACAGGAAGCGGAAAAGTATAAGGATTTTGAAACAGTTCTTGAAAATTGAATGTGACCAAAACTTATGGAGTTAGAGCGAGTTGAAGCAAAATAAGCAAGAAATAATGTTTATACACTCTTTTACTTTCCTTTAATTATCTTAATATTAGTGAAGTCTTACTGTAATTTTTTTATGCTCATGATATGCAGCAATGTATTATGAACACGATGGTAGGCTCAGCTTTCATAACTATTATCTGGTAGCTTGGTTATATCGGGTAGGAGTACAACATTTCAATGCACTGAAAACCTAAAAGTCCGCCTACTCTTGTGATAGTCAGTCATGACTTTATTTTTTACCCTATTGAGTTATGAATGGCGTGTTGTTGTTGAACAATCACTGCCTGATTTACTGATGCAAACAAAATAGGCCTATTTTGTGTAAGAGATGAGTAAAGCCAAGAAATATGAATATTTTTCTGGGGCAACGCAAGGGTTTTGGGTTGCGGCGAGGCAAGTACCACCACCATCGCCACCCAGCCCGAGTCTATCAGCCAATCAGCGACGTCCTTACAAACTCGGCTAGGCATCGAGCCGCTCCCAGCCCAGGAATCCAGGCTTAAGTGAATAGACTATAGTAAGGCAGCAATCTCGACTGAGCATAGCGGTGGGAGGGAGTTTCGCCTTACCACAGGCGCCCTAGTGGATAGGGCGCCCTAGCTCGCTCTCAGCATCTGGCCCCTGGGGCCCCATAAACCAGGACACAGTGTATGGATGTGAATGCAAGGAACTACAGATGGTCTGAGTCTCACAGCAAAGTGTGCCAGATGCATGTGACATGGGTGAGGATGAAATAATGGAACATGTGTAGCCTACCTATAGAATGTGAGAAGTATAACGGGGAGAGAATGGAAAGGATGCGTGTGGTTTTGACTGATATGGGATGTGACATGAATGAGGTGGTTGAAAGGACAGGAAGAGAATGGATGTTATTGCTGCTGGGACTGTGGTGAGACAAGTGGACGGATGATTGAAACAGTGAAAGAGTTTTGGGAAAGAATGTGGTATATGAGAAATAGACAATAGAACTGCATGCTTGCATGTAGTTTTGTTTTGTTCTGTTTCTCTTTTGTGTTTTTTTATTTTACCTCTACCTACAGGAGTAGCCGGTTTAAAGGCCTGGCCTATGAAGAAAATGCCACCTGTAATATCAAGATCAAGATCAAGACAGCTAAACAGGAAAGATCAACCGCAAAGGAATGGACTGGTAGCCAAACAATATTCCGGCCCTCCCCCACAATGTGGCAGGTGAGTACAATATAGGGATAACAGTGTGTGATGGGGGTGAGGGAGGTATTATTATGGGTTAGGTCATCTTCTAGTCTGACAATTCTAACCTGTCATAGTGTAGATCTCCTAATTCTGGTGTAGGAACGTCCCAGAGACCATTGAACACTTCCTGCTCCAGTGTCCACTCTTCCACTCCCACCGGGTTCTCCTACATAGCCAACTCCTTGCCTTGAACGTGTCAACTTTTGACCTTCCCACCCTACTGGCTGTGGCAGGAGTTCCTCCATTACGACAACCAGGGTACGACAACCAGGGGTTGTCCGTCTCACTTGTGCCTTCCTAAGGAAGATCGGTCAACTGACACGCCTGTGATCACTCCACAGGGCTACACCAGGGTGAATAGGGTCGAATAGATCTTCACTGCCCTGTCCAACACCAAGAAACAAGAAGCAAGATCTCATTCTGATTCTTTGAATCCCATTTTCCATGGTGCAATTGAATAATAATGGCGATGCGGTAAATATGCAAGGTAAACTTCTAGAGTCCTTTCCCGCCCTAATTACTGTTTTTTATCCCTCCAGACCTTGACAGATCTCTTCAGACACCTCTAAAATGTAATTACAAAGTAGGGGAGAGATACCCCCTTCCAACCCCCACAAAATGAACCCCTCCCTGGACCCCACCTTAAAATATTACTAACCTAACCTTACCAATAACCTTTTTGCGAGACCTAAGGGCGGGAAAGGATTCTAGAATTTTACCAGGATAGGTTAGGTTAGGTTAGTAGTTATTTTTTTTGGGGGGGGGTCTCGCTAGTAGGTTATTGGTGAGGTTAGGTTAGGAGTAAAATTCAGAATCCTTTCCCGTCCTTATTAGTGGGTTATTTTCTTCCAAACCTTCACAGATCCCTTTAGATACCTCTAAAACGTAATTATTAAGTAGGAGAGAGATGTCCCCTTCAACCCTCACAAACGACCCCCATGGACCCCTAAAAATATAATATGGTTAATAGTACTATTACTAATCTAACCTCCTAAACCCCCCCCAAAAGTAATCACTAACCTGGTAAAATTCAAGTTCTTTCCCGCTCTTAGGTCTCGCTAGGAGGTTATTGGTAAGGTTAGGTTAGGTTATAGTGAGGTTAGGCTAGTAATATTATTTTGGGAGGTTCAGGGTGGGGTTGAAGGGGGCGTCTCTCCCCCACTTTATTATTTCGTTTTAGAGGTATCTGAAGGGATCTGTGAAGGTCTGGGGGAAAACCCCCCACTAATAAGGGCGGGAAAGGACTCTAGAATTTTACCAGGCTGGGTTATAGTGAGGTTAGATTAGTAATGTTAAGTAAAAATGAACTATATTTTTTTGAGGGGTCCAAGAGGGGGGGCGTTTAGGGGGAGGGGAAGAGGGGGCATCTCTCCCCCACTTTGTAATTGCGTTTTAGAGGCATCTGAAGGGATCTGTGAAGGTCTGGAGAACCCCCCCCCCCCCACTAATAAGGTCGGGAAAGGATTCTAGAATTTTACCATATGCAGTTTCAATCAATATAAACTCCTTCCTTATTAACCAATACTCTCCTGGGTTAATATTCCGTAGGAGTTGGCGGGCTTCACAGGCCGAGGCTACTTTTTCTCTATTATTTTCGGCTCAGTATAATGAGCAGTAGTTATTCACTTGCGGAAGCCAAAAATATAACACTTAATTTAATTATAATAATAGCTAGGTTAGGTTACGTTGTGGTTTGGTTTGGTTAGGTATGGATTATGTTTAGGGTTAGTTTAGGTTAGGTTTAAATTAGGTTAGGTTTAGGATAGATTTGGGTTAGGTTTTGTTGAGTTATTTAGGTTAAATAAGTGAATCTGATGGTGCGCGTTTACCTGGGTGCTGCGGCTGGTTGGCGTCGCCAACTCCTGCGGAAAATTTACCCTCTCCTAACATAACTGGGGAGGCTGCGTTCGCCCAGACCTCCTGCTAGTTTACGAACCTAACCTGGGCATTAATTACATTAATCTAACCTCACTGGGGGGTTTCGGCCCCCAACCCCTCTTGAGTTATTTTTAATTTACGGTCGCTGTTGTAGGAGTTAGAAATACACCTTATGATGAGAACGAAACATTTAGGATATTTATAGCCACCTATCGTGTATTGGTCTAAACTGCACATATACCGGCGATACATATACCACCGAAAATTTACCGTTATTTCAGTCAGAAGCTGTTAAGTTAGATTAAATCAGATTAGGTTAGGTTTTGATAGAGGTGGGATTTGCTTTAGTAACAGATGATATCAAGAAAAAAAGAAAAAGATCAATACTCCGGTAGTGGGAAGCGGAGCAAGGTTTGCAGGGCGGGCCGAGAGGGGTGGGGCGGGCACTCCCTACACTTGTTGACAAACATTGATTTCCGACAAAAAACGAGTGCCAGATAATTCAAATTACATCAAAACTATTTAAGAAAACGGCAAAACTGCATAAGCACTGCTACCAAGTTTATCTGAATGAAATAACAGTAGCATGTAGATTTACTGTACTTCATATCTGCAAAGGTTCTAGTGTGTGGTCAGGCCTTTTTAAACCACACTGCCTCTACAAAGGCTGAGATTCCTGAAAAATTTGGTTTATTTGCAGAAAGAGGTTTTCAAAACGTACTCTATTTTTGGATCTACCATTCAATGTTTCTCTTTTTTCCTGATCACCTTACATCTATAACGTTTTTGGGACCAGTACTTAATAACAGAGTTAAATGTACACTGTAAGACTAAGATATTAGCCGCTATGGCATGAGGGACCTGCTCGCGCTCACACTGATGCCTAGTGGCTTGGTTATATTTGTTACTACGGCAGAAATCAATCAATCATCGGAGGGCGCGTCCTACAATGCCACTCCTGGGGGTCACCACACACGAGTCCCCATGCAGACTCCTTTCCAATACCAAGCAACTCTCGACTGGAAACATCAACTTGCTCCAGCCACGAGCCTTGTGGACTCCCCTTTGGCCTCCTCCACGCCGGATTGTCTCTTACAGATACAACCCAATGGGATGGATCGGTTTCAGGGTAGCGTGCCACATGCCCATATAGCCAAAGTTGGCGCTGATGGACTATGCAGGTAATAGGCCTCGATTCAGTCTCACGGTGCAATCGCTAATTTGACACGTAATCATCCTAGCGATACCCCATGATTCTGCGAAGACACTTAAATATTACCAAAGGCATCGATTCACCTCTTCAAGTCGCTATTTAGTGTCCATGTCTCACATCCATAGAGTAAGACAGGGATCACAAGCGACTTGAAGATCTGGATCTTTGTCCTCCTGCACAGGTTCCGACAACGCCAAATACTCGTGCTGAGCGAGTCCATAACACCGTGAGCTATGTCAATCCGCCCGCCGTAAGACTTCTTGACGTGACCCGCCGTCATTATGGACTGCGCTACCAAGGTATGTAAAACTTTCCAAGATCTCAATGTCCTCGCCGCACGCATGAACAGACTGTACTGTTTCATCTAGTAAGCCTCCAAATATCTGGACCTTGGTTTTGAGCCAGGAGACCTCAAGTCCCAAAGGCTTTGCCATTTGCATTCGCCAGTGTTTACATTCTGTGTATCAGCTGTTGGAAACAGTTGTGAGTGGAACTGCCGCTAAACGTCTTCTCCAGTTGTTGCTGTTGCCCTGGAAGTGGCGCATATTGTAGTTGTCTGACTAGAGTTACGGTAAGTGGTGTACAGCGATTGTTAGTAGTGCTGATCCACTTGTTTGCCGCTCTTTGGTAAAGGTTCGCATTTAATCCGTGCTGTATAAGTCGACCCCTAGTTATGGAGATAATTTTTCAGGCTCAAAGAGTCGACTTGTATGCCGCCATTTATGGTATGAATAAATACTATAAAGAATTAGGTCCTAGACTTTATTATCTTTGATAAAGTGGATCTTTACTATATTTAGGGAAAGACTAGGTGAGGTAGTTATATATGTATCCATATGAATGCTGTGATATGTACTTTTTTTTGCCACTGCATCTGATAGACTCTGCGGAAATGCTAAATGATATGCTCCTTGGTATACCATTATTTGATTATTATGTTGAGGTATCTCAATTTTTATAACATGCACCAATAAGACATGTGTAGCAATCCTGTTGTACGAATACATACCCAGCAGGAATCTATAGATTGATAGCTTAATTTTTTTTCTCTATGTTACTTTTATTGATGCTAAGTCTGTAATGAATTCTCTCATGGCAGAGGAATCCATGTGAACCCTTGCTGAACACTGCATTCAGAATCTTGAAGGAGTGTCTCTCAGCCTCTCCTTTCTTCCTCCAGCAGATTCTTACATGGTAAATAATGTACGACTCCATGGGGCCCCGAGGTGGAGGAGAGATGGACCCTCACAACAAGTGCATGGGTGGGCGTGTATGGTGCGTGTCAGACATCTGCGGCATCATCTGTGCCTTGATGACGTGGCTGCTGGTGACATACGCTGAATTTGTGGTGGTGACAGTGGTGGTGGGCACGGCCAACCATCCCATCTACACCACATTAAATCTGCTGCTGTTCAACATGTTTGCAGTGCTGGCCCTTTCCTCACACACCCGCGCCATGTTCACCGACCCTGTGAGTGTTATAAGCAAAGGATGGATGGTGATGATAGTGACTGTGGGTGGGTGGGATGGGGCTTATTATTAGTGATGTTATGGAGGGGATGTCCACATATCTATCCAACTGGGTGTTTCTCACAGTATCTTTAATTTTATTTTGTCTGTCTGTCTTTGTGTTATCATTTCTATCATGAGTGCATATAAAATTTAGCATGCTGCTACAAACAGTCCTTATTCTCTTTTTTTTTTCTCTTATGGAGAATTTTGTTAAGATTTCTAAACAAACAAAAAAATTTAGAGTGCATGTGGAAGAGTGTAAGCTGTGGAGCACCTTGATATAATCTTTACATAGATGAGATCATCGTAGGTGTCTGATTTAGTTAAGTACATTGATTGGTGTAGTTGTCTGCTTATTTTTTTTTTCCTTCAATAGGGAGAATCTATTATGCATTTTTTGTTTTATTTATTTATTACAGTACCCTCCTGAGTTTCGCGCTTGCTTTCTTCCGAAGGCATAGCGCTAAACTCAAGGATCGCGAAACTCGGGGTATTGAAAACACTGAAAAATGCTTATATATTTCGGTGCGAGGTGTACCGTATTTTACGTCTTAAGGCGAATGTTGTAGTACTTCCTCAGTATTCAGTACCTCAGTACTTACCTGTTACAAGTATTTCAAATACCATAAGACATTCAAATCAACTAATCTGTCCTCACGCTGTGATGTTTACTTTCCGCCTTTGAGGCTCGGCAGATTGCCGCCAACAGCGCCAACTATTGTCTGCTAGTGTTGATGTATTATTGTATCATCTACCACCAGGCTGTCACACTTATCACAAGCTCTTTTCAGTCCTGGAAATTATCAGCCATGGCGAATTTATCAAAATTATTTACTAATACTATTGCATACAAGCTAAAGTTGTACGATATGCCAAAGAACATGGGAACAGAGCAACAGAAAGACACTTCGGACCACCGCTGGGAGAGGCGGTGGCTGAATGGTTAACGTCTTGGAGTGGTGAGCTCAATGTCCCGAGTTCGAATCCTGCCGGGGCAACTCTTTGGGTACTCCGTAGTGTAGGGGTAGCACGCTCGGCTCACAACCGAGAAGTCCTGGGTTCGATTCCTGTGTGGGGCGGAAATAGATGGACTATTGCCTTAGAAAAAACCCGAGCCCCTGTCCACCCAGCAGTGAATGGATACCGGGTGTTAGGCGGGGGTTTGTGACCCGCCTCCCGGGGTGGTGGCTTCGGCCAACACTAGAGGAGAGGAGAGGACCTACGAAGCGATACTAAGCGGTAGAGGTCACAAGAAGAAGAAGAAGCCTACCGAGAAAATAGGTAGATTTTCCTACCGCATACCGGTAGAAAATCTGTTTATTTATATACTTTTTTCTTAGAAATTTCTTTCCAAAATCAGGGTACATCTTCGAAGATGCAGCGTCTTATAAGCCGTAAGATACTGCTATTCGAGGTATTCGAGAGGCAGGTCTGGCAACCTGGTCTAAGGCAGCACGCGTGACGCCAATGGTAGGAAGACGTGTCCCGTACGTGTACGAAGCAGCGCGAAACTCTTAAATTCTGCACCGTCGAGTGGCCTAAGAACACCCACATGCTGCCCATTAACTCATGAGCCTCTAATCACAGGCGTCACTACAAAAATCCTGCCTACGCCACCACGCGCGAGGGCCAACCATCACAGCCCTAGAGTGAACCTCCAGGTCCTACCATCCCACCCAAGGAGGTCACTGCCTAACGGCTAGATAGGCACAAATGTAGAAAAGAAAAGAAAAAAAACTGTACGAAGCAGCGCGAAACTTGGGGAGATAATGCACAAAAGTCGGGATGGTAAGAATTTAGGACTCGAGCGTGAAACTCGAGGATCGCGAAACTCGGATAGCTTGAATAGCAAATCCTATTGATGCAGATAGTAAGAGATTTCCAAAAAGAGGGTGGGTCAATTTAGTTGTGGAGGTGTCTGGAAACTCCTCTCTTGAAAAAAATGTATTCGTACGAAGGTGGGAAATTAGAAGCAAGAAGATAGTTAGTTCCGGAGTTTACCAGTGAAAGGGATGAAAGAGTTCAGATATTGGTTAACTCTTGCATTTGTAAGATGGACAGAATAGGGGTAAGATTAAGAACAAAGTCTTGTGCAGCATGGCCACGGAAAGGGGGGAGGCATGCAGTTAGCAAGTTCAGAAGAGCAGTGAGAATAAAATTATAGTTGAAGATAGCAAGAGAAGCAACATTGCGGCAGTGATTTAAGATTGAAGACAGTCAGTTAGAGGACGGGAGTTAATGATACAAAAAGCTTTTGATTCCACCCAGTATAGGACGGCTTTGTGAGTGGATCCCACCCAAACATGAAGTACATGCTCCATACTTCTTCTTTCCGTTTAAAGTCAGATTTTCCCATATCTTATAAGATTAGACGGCCGATGATTATCGCTTCCAATTATGACGCTTCCACTGACTTCCACTATGACTGACCAATATGACGCTTCCAATTATCTCTATCCATTGCCTCAACCTCTTCAATACCCAATGCTGTGAGATCCTCTTAAACACACTGCCTCCATGTCTTCCTTGGCCTGACCGGCGGATGGCGACCTGGCACTTCCATTCCAACAGCTCTCCCCAATACCTCACAACCTTCTCTCCTCTTCACGTGCCCAAACCACCTCAATCTCCTTACTCTCAGCACTCTACTCAGCTCCTTCAATTTCATATCTTCTTGCCATCTCTTCACTGGATACTTTATCTCCTCATGTGATCCCAGTCATATACCTAAACATTCTCCGATCTCAAGCAACCAACACATCCTCCAACTTCTTTGTCAAAGCCCTTGTCTTAGAACAATGTTGCAATGCTGATCTTGTATATGCTTCAAATACTCTTCCTCTGTTTTTAAGTGAAATACTCTTTGTTTATCAGCAGTCCCGCTATCTCTCTCTACTTTATCCATGTAGTTGCTACCCGTATTTTTTATTCTCCACTCCACCCTCGCTATCTGTCTCGTCACCAAGATAACAAAACTGTTTCACTTCTTCTATTCCTTCACCATTCACTTTTATAGTTTCTACCTCTTCCTCTTCTGGCAGTCGCCTTCCGTTGATTCTTCTTATACACGCTGGACAGCAGAAATCTACCACCGTATTTATATATCCTAGTCCCAAACATCTTTTATGTTAACACTTGTCGCATTCCTTGCCACAAATAGAGAGTTTACTCCTACTCCACTACCACTCACTCCACAGGGAAACCTTAACACTTGTATATTTTGCTCTATTTTCTTGCCTGTTACCATCATCTTCGTCTTGGCCATATTCACCTTTAGACTTCTTGTCTCCATTGCTTGCTTCTAATCTATAAATCTCCTCTCAACTTCCTCCTTTGTCTCAGCTGTCAAGACTGAATCATCTGCATATAGCAGCTCACATGGATCTCCTGTTCTGCACTCATTTGTGGCCTCTTCCATCACTACCACAAACAAAAGAAGACTGAGGACTGAGCCTTGATGCACCACCATTCCTATCTCTAAAGCATTTGATGTTCCTCCAGCTACTCTCATCCTTGATCTGAAGCCTTTATACAGTGTCATTACCAACCTTACAAGCCTCTCCGGTATCTTCTGCCTTCGTAATGGCCATCTATCTGTCCTATCGCTCCGGTTCCGCCCCGGAATCCACCCAAGAGATGGTACTTCTGGCATTTCAACTCAGCTAAGTGAGAGGACCTAAGGCAGTACTACTCTGATTTTCCATGAAATTATTATTGCTTCCATGTCAGAGACCCATCTCTTTGTGCAGAACGCATAACTGAGGTCATTGTCTCTGACTTGGAAACGTACATTCCACACACTTTCTCTAATCCTAAAGCCTGTCAACCTTGGTTTAACTCTGGCTGTTCTCATGCTGTCCAAGATAAAGAGGCTGTACACAGACGGTACCGTAACCATCTGTCTCCTAAAAATCGTACCCTTTATATTTCTGCCTGTAATCGTAGTGATACGGATAAGGAGAAGAATTGTGCAGTTAATGATGAAAGCATTGCATTGCTACCAATGTTCGTACATACCATAAGGTTTAATTTGAGATGTGGAGGTAAGCTGGATTTGACCAGTGAGGATCGTAGGAGGTCAATGACCTCAGGTCATCAACAAATGACATTTCGCACCTTTGAAGTACAAGAAATGGTGTGTTTTCATTAAGAAAAATGAATATACAGATCACATAAATTTACAATATATATATTGATAATTAGATTTTGTACCAATAAGTATTATTAAGTAAATTAGATTTGTACCAATAAAGTATTTTTCATGTCATATTGTTTTTAGTGTTTATAATCATGTCTGCATCATGAGAATGGTGTACACAATTTGAAAGACATGTGTATTCGTGAACTGTAGCAGTCGTTGTGCCTGTCTAGCAATCTCCTGAACAGAAACAATGCAGTTGACTTGAGGGCAGCCTTCCTGCATTTGCAATGCCAACAGCAGCCCTTCTTGTAGCTACAGTGGGATTAGTTCATGGCACGATTTCGATGCTTCAGGGAGAGTACATAAAAGAGGCTGCCATCGAGTTGTTTCCTTCATCCACCCCAAGTCTGATGGGTCCAACACATCTGAAAACAATTCCAGTGCCTGGCTCCAGATGTTGGCCTGGTAGCAAGCATGCTTGATGTGCTGCTTTAGTGCTGCCTGTGTTGGTGGAATGTTCTCTAAAGCTCGAGACTTCTGTGTGAAGAGCTGCTTCCTGGTATCGTTCACCCGTATGCTGTTACTAGTTCTGTCGTACCACAAAACGTTCCACCAATGTAATTGTCTCTTTACTGATATCAGCTGGTATTTGTAAATGTTCCTCAAATGTTACCTCTGAGAATGCTTTCAAAGTTTCCCAAGCAGTTTTTTTTCCTCTGCCAGCAAATGCAGACAGAGTCATATCCTGTGACAGCGTGAAAGAAGGGTAGAGTGGAACACTGTCTTGGGCTCAGTATGGCAACCAGTTTATGAATAGTTATGAACCTGAACCTGGACCCAGTACCAAGTGCTACCCACAGTTCATTATGATTTATCTTGCTAAATGAAGAAACAGTCACTACTACCACATCAGTATCAACAATGTGCATGGTTACCTCTTGCTCCCCTTGTGTACAGCATCTGCGTGAAAGCATGCACATTTTCCGTGAATGTTTCACACTGTTGAACATTGGGGAGCTTGTAAGGGAGGGCTGGGAGATTGTAAGAGCAGCTTGTGCGATGGTAGTCTGGTGTTTGATATTTCCCCATCCAGGAACGTGTTCACAAGAGCCAATAGGGATGGTAGCACAGGATCTTGCTGGCAGTTTACCTGGAAAGACCTATCAAATGATAATATTGTGTTAAACATCTGGCGAACCACCTGTGATTCTCCCACTAGATGCATTCACTAGAACATTACTATCGTGTTCACAGGCCTTCCTGAGTGCTGGTCCAATATCTTTGTCAAAAGCTAGAATTGTGTCCCTTCCTTTTGAGTGTGCATGGATATCAGGAAAATCAGAAAGCAGTCTGTTCTTGAGCCTGGTTGTGTGCAAGCGCTTTTCCACCACAACACCTAGCTGCTGCAGTCTGACCTTATACAGCTGAGCCACGTTTGCCAGTTTGAAGACTGGAGCACTGTCATCATCATTGGACACATCCATGAATGCTACTAGTTCAGCTAAGGCTATGCTATGTAAGCTGCCTTCATCATCTCCAGCATCATCCTGGGAAGTAGCTTGTCTGGCTCTGTTGTGCAATATGGTCAGGCACGTCTTATGATATTTAGCATCAATGGCAATCATGTACCCTGCTGCAAGCTTGGCCAACAGAGCAATGTCTTATAGTTCGAAAGCACACTTCCGTACCTTCTTGTCTATATGGTGTAGGTTGCTGCTTCATGTAATCCTACATAGCCAGCTGGCTCATCACTGAAAAAAC
The DNA here is from genome assembly GCA_016584305.1 of Chionoecetes opilio. NCBI lineage: Eukaryota > Metazoa > Arthropoda > Malacostraca > Decapoda > Majidae > Chionoecetes > Chionoecetes opilio. The sequence continues at coordinate 25,241 of JACEEZ010019363.1, forward strand.
ATGTTGGTTCCATGCACTCCGGGCATTTGTAGGCAGACTGTGTTTGGACAGATGTGATGTAATGTTCTGCCGTACTTTACCAGCTTCTGCTCGGCTTTGCTGATTAAACATTTTTTTTATTGAATTTGAGTCGGCACTTCTTGTGCCACTGAGCACTGTGTACTCTGAGGGCTGCTTCCACACTATCATCACCATCATTTAGTCTCTCCAAGCTGAGGTTTAGTGGCATGTGCTGAAGGACTTGAAACATACGAAGGTCCTCTGGCAAGGGATGCATACCCGCTACCAAGGGGATTTGGTTGACCTCAGTGGACACTGCAATGGTTTGCCTGTCTCCTCCTGGCACAGGACACATATCTTCCATTTAGTTCTTGAGTGTGGCTTGGGCTGTTTGGATGTGGTAGGCTGGTGGGGTCTATCAAAATATGACACTTTGCCATGGCTACAACAAAAGCAGCTTTACACAAGAGTTACCACTAACTACAGTAGGAGGGAAGCTGTACTTCTTTATGTTGTTCAGGTACAGTAAAACCCTTATAACTCGGTACGATAGGGGCTCTGGCCTTGCCGAGTTATGCAAATGCCCTCCTGATATGGGTAAAAATTCCCAAATGTATGAATGATGTAATCCCAAAACACGTAAAATAGGTGGCAAAGTAAAGCACTGGGATACAGAGTAAGGTCGGGTACCAGCGCGTAGGCTGACACTTATGCGACTGAGGATATGCCGAATGTAAGCAAAGAGATGCAGTTATAACTCGGCAATATGCAGATATACATTATTTTTTGCCGACTTTCTGTATACATATTCAAACAAGAATTTGTGAGGGCATGATATGCCGAGTGTAAACCAAGAGATGCAGTTATTACTCGGCAACATGCCGAGATACATAATTTTTTGCCGACAGTCTTTGCCTTCCCGAGTTATATCAAATGCCGAGTTATAAGGGTTTTAGTGTATCTCCCTTTTCCTAATTTTTTTGTATGTCCTCTTGTGTATCGACCTTCTATTTGTTTTTGAGACAGTAGTCTCTCATTGTCTGTTTCTTCCATCTTAGTTATCAGTTTAAATATTGTTATTAAGTCTCCTTTCTTTTCTCTGCTCAAGTGTTGGTAACTTTAATTCCTTCAACCTTTCCTCATAAGAAAGTTCTTCTAGCTCAGGTACCATCTTTGTTGCCATTCTCTGTATCCTCTCCAACTTTTTCACATGCTTCTTTTTATATGGGGACCATACAATGGCAGCATATTCCATTTTTGGTCGGATCATTGTAGTAATTATCTTTCTCATCATGTTTGTGTCCATGTAATGAAATCATCAATAAATCATTGGGGGCATACGCCTGGGGGCGCGTCGCCTCGCCCACCCTACGACGCCACTCACGGGGGTCACCACGCGGGAGTCCCCATGCAGGCTCCTTTCCCATACTAAGCAGCTCTCGACAAGAAACATCAACTTGCCCCAGCCACGAGCCTTGTGGGCGCCCCCTTGGCCTCCTCCACGCCGGATTGTCTCTTACAGATACAACCTGATGGGAAGGATCGGTTTCAGGGTAGCGTGCCACATGCCCATATAGCCGAAGTTGGCACTGGCGGACTATGCAGGTAATAGGCCTCGATTCAGTTTCACGGTGCAATCGCTGATTTGACACGTAATCATCCCATCGATACCCCACGATTCTGCGAAGACACTTATTACCAAAGGCATCGATTCCTCTCCAAGTCGCTATTTAGTGTCCATGTCTCACAACCATAGAGTAAGACAGGGATAACAAGCGACTTGAAGATTCGGATCTTTGTCCTCCTGCACAGGTACCGACAACGCCAAATACTCCTGCTGAGTTTGTCCATAACACCGTGGGCAATGCCAATCCACCATAAGACTTCTTGACGTGACCCGTCGTCATTATGGACTGCGCTACCAAGGTATGTAATACTTTCCAAGATCTCAATGTCCTCGCCGCATGCATGAACAGACTGTACTTTTTCATCTAGTAAGCCTCCAAACACCTGGACCTTGGTCTTAAGCCAGGAGACTTCTAGTCCTAAAGGCTTTGCCTCCTCGTGCAGCACCTTGAGAGCCATCACCAGGCCCTCCAGCGACTCAGCAAAGATTACTGCATCATCGGCAAAATCAAGATCAGTGATCTTGGTGTTGCCGGGGGATGCTCCACAATCACTTTGATCTACAACTTTGCCCAATACACAGTCCATACAAGTGTTGAAAAGTGATGGGGCAAGAACGCACCCTTGTCTCACTCCTGTATTAACAGGAAAGAAGCTGGATACACCTCCCCCACACTTCACAGCACTCTCAGTCCCAGAGTACAGACCAGTCATCAAACCAATAGTCCTTGCAGGAATTCCGCGAAGTCGCAGAAGACCCCAGAGTGACTCACGATGCACTGAGTCAAACGCCTTCTTGAGATCAACATAGGCTGCAACCATCCCCTGTCGAAACTCACGTCTGCGTTCCACCAGGACACGAAGCGCTAGGATACGGTCCGTTGTTGACTTACCAGGCGTGAACCCAGACTGCTGAGGTCTCTGATGCTTCAGCAGATGACTGCGGATCCGCATCAGCAATAGATGGGCAGGCACCTTGCCTGGCACGCTGAGCAGTGTAATACCGCAGTAATTGTTGCTGTCCTGACGGTCCCCATTCCCTTTCCAGATAGGGACAACCAGCCCCCTTTTCCAGTCAGGAGGAATGGTACCTGATTGCCACACGGCAGTCAGGACAGCATGCAACCCGCAGATCATGGCCTCACCCCCAGCTTTGAGGAGCTCCGCACTGATATTACAAATACCAGCTGTCTTTCCACCCCTCAACTTTGCTACAGCCTCTCTGTCTTTGTCAAGAGAGGGTGCGGTTTCGTCAATGGGAGGATCGGCATCCACTGCCTGTAACCCAGTGGTGTGAAGCTGTAATGAAAAATGTAATGGAATGAAATGCCACCCTAATATTCTTCAACATCATGTATGTATCTCCAAATATTTTATTAAATGTTTTTCTGGTTGTAGGCTATTCTGCATTATCACTCCCAGGTCCTTTTCTTCCTGAACCTTTGCAATTATTTCATTTCCCATTTTATATGGCCATTTATAGCTCTTCGCTCTTTCCAATTTCCATCACATGGCGCTTATTTACATCAAATTCCATTTCCCATCTTTTGCTCCATTCGTAGATCTTGTTCAGGTCATTTTGTAGTGTTTCACAATCTTTATAGCTTTTTATTTCTCATAATAGTTTTGCATCATCCGCAAATAGACTAATGTAACTATTTATTTCCTCCGTCATGTCATTGACGTAAATCGTGAACATTATTGGTGCCAACACTGATCCTTGTGGTACCCTACTAAGTACGTTTCTCCATTCAGACTTTTCATCCTTTACTACTGTTCTCATTTCTCTTCCTTTCAGATAACTTTGCATCCAGGTTTTGATCACCCCTGTGATTCCTCCTATATTTTCCAATTTCCAAAGTAGTCTCATGTGGAACTTTATCAAATGCCTTTTTAAGATCTAGATATACACAGTCTGCCCATCCATCTCTTTCTTGTGTTGTATCAATTACTCTTGAGTAAAAGCTTATTAAGTTGGTCACACATGATCTCTTTTTCCTAAAACCATACTGCTGGTGTGTTATTAAACCTGCTGGTCTGTTATTAAACCTTCATTTTCTAAGTATTCTGTCCATTGTTTTTTTTATTATTTTCTCACATATCTTGCATACTGTCCTAGTCAATGACACTGGTCTATAATTTAGTGGTTCAGCCTTTTTCCCATATTTATATATTGACACTATATCTGCTCTTTTCCACTCCTTTGGCACTTTTCCTGTTATTATAGAGTACTTTATTATATCATATATTGGTTCAACCAACTGCTTTCTGCACTCTTTTAAAACATAACCCGACACTCCGTCTGGTCCTATTGCTTTCCTCTCCTCCAATTCCTTCAACAATTCACAAACTTCCTCCTTTTCAATTTTTTTTTCCACTTCTTTCTGACTTTTTTCATTCCTTGTGGTTCGTTGAATTTTTATTCTTTTGTGAACACTTGCTGAAAATTTTTATTTAGAATTTCACTCATTATTTTGGGATCTTCATATATCATATTACCTTCTTTCAGTCTCTCCACTTTGTCCTTATGCTTGATTCTTCCATTGATAAATCTGTAGAACAGTTTTGGTTCTTTCTTACACTTTTCAATTATATCCTTCTCATAACTCTTCTCTTCCTCTCTCCTTATGCACACATATTCATTTCTTGCAATTTATAGTCTTCTTTATTTCTTTATGTCAGATTTTTCTTTACTTTTTTCCATGCCTCATCCCTTATTCTCTTTGCCCTCTCACATCTTCCATTAAACCATTATTTCTTTCCCTTTTCTCTTGGTGTATATAGTGGTATGTGTTTTTCAACTCCTTTCTCATATATGCTCAGAAAAATGTTGTATTTCACTTGCACATCGGTCACTCCTTTCATTTCTTCCCAGTCAATTTATTCATAGTATTTTTTCCGTTCTTCCATGTTAGTTTTTCTAAAATCTCTTCTGCTCCTTTTGTACAATTCATCTTCCTACCTTTATTTCCTCTTTCGTCTCCATTTCTAAGATTATATGGTCACATTTTCCAATGGGGCACCCATAATTGATCTCATTTGCTAGGTCTATACCTTTTGTAAACACAAGGTCAAGTCTTGCTGGTTCGTCATCTCCCCTATATCTTGTGTTTTCTGTCACCCATTGAGTCATCGTGTTTTCCTTTGTCAGTTTCAACAATCTATCTCCCCAGGTATTTTCATTTTCTCCTTCAAATGTCTCCCATTTTACTTCTTTGCAGTTAAAATCTCCAACCAGCAGTATCTTTTTACTATTCTTGATTATTTTGTTTAAATACTTCAAGGTGTCTTCTAATACTTTCTCGTGTTCTTCCTTGTTCCAGGTATTTGTTCTGGGTGGTACATAGTAGGGTGTCCCAAAATGCAAAAGTTTTGAAATGTTGCACGCTCGTGTGTTATTCCGGTTTTCTCATAGTAAAACAGTATTGTGTTGAAATTTTGGGCGAATTGAGTAATATTTAGGGGTCCCGACAAAGTAAACATTTAGGTGACGTGACTCGAATTTCAGGATTTTTCTAAATTTCCACTTTTTTTCTCCCTCAGGTTATCAACATGGCAACAAGAGCCGCTAGTAATCTTTGGCTGATCGACAAGGCTCCAATCGATGAAATCACCGGAGCCCGGCTACCATCGAAGGAGCAGGTCCTCCTCCGCTACTACCACCACCACCGGGAGATGGGGAAGACGGCGAGCGGGAGCAGGAAGGCGGTGGTGGAGGAGGTTCTCCCCTTCTGAAGGGGAGAACCTTCGCGCCGGGATTCCGACAACTACAGTAATACACGCCGGCACGAAGCTGTCAAAGCTGGTAAAGGCGTACAATGACCTCAAGAAGAACAAGAACAAAGACAGGCCGAAACATCGTATGGATGAGGAGATTTTCAAAGGAGACCTCCAAGAAATCTTCGACCTCGCACACTCCTCTCTCCAACGGGCAGACGTGAAGGACGAGGACAAGGAGTTCCTACGGAGTCAGAGAGAAGACAGAGGGGAATCATCCATGGCTGGAATTGACCTCGTGACAGCGAAGAAGGTGGAGAAGCAGGTCGAGCGCGGAACTCTACTCAAGCGGCTCCAGGAACGTGAAGACAGCGACATTGCCAGGCTGACTGAAAGGGCGGAAATCCCAAGCCAAAGCAGTAGCAGCAGCAGCAGTCCTGTGTCGACGACGTCATCACCGGCTCGTGGATCCCGAAGCCAGAGGAAAAAGCTCAAACAGTCGCCATCGATCTCCGTGAAGGATCTTAACCTCATTTCAACTTGGGATCGAGAGAAGTTGTCGGTGCGGAACGCACCGACAACTGCAACGTCAACGTCGCACAGCAACGTCAACGTTCGCAGCTACCGCTCAAGTTCTTGGAATGGACATTGGGAGTATGGCGGTCTCGAAGAGCACGGTCCATCGAGCACGAATTGCGGGGAGAGAGCAAGCCGCCGAGAAGATCGTGGAACTGCGGAACCAGGAGATACCTGAGAGGTTGGTCCTGCATTGGGACGGAAAACTCCTCCCGTCCCTCTCTGGCGATACGGAGGACCGCATCGCCGTCCTCCTCACAGGGGAAGATGACGCCGAGTTCCTTCTTGGGGTACCGGCACGCTCGGATTTGACTGGCAGAAACGTGGCTGCAGTGGTCTTGAAGGAGGTGGACGAAGCGGGCGTCAGGGACAAGATCATCGCCTTCTGTTTCGACACCACGGCTTCGAACACTGGCATGGTGCAAGGTGCTTGCATTCGGATTGAGCAAGAACTCGGACGAAGCTTGCTTTGGTTGGCCTGCCGCCATCATGTCCACGAGGTGATCCTCAAGGATGTCTTCGAAGCCAGCCTCGGCTCTTCCTCTGGTCCTGACATTGGAATCTTCAAAGTACTCTGTGATCGATGGTCCTTCGTGGATTCCTCGCAGAGAGAGACGGTGGAAACATCGGAGGACCTCGTAGAGTTCTTTGCCACCAATGACACTGCCAGCAAGCTGAAGGACGACGCATTGGCCTTCCTGAAGGAGGCTCTGATGTCGAAGAACCATCCCATGGAGGACTATGAAGAACTTCTCCGTCTCTCCTACCTGTTCCTCGGTGGTGAAGGTCCAGCCAAACCATTCCGCCGTCCTGGAGCTCTCCATCAAGCCTGGTGGATGGCCAAGGCCATCTACTGCCTCAAGCTTCAGATGCTGAAATCCCAGCTGTAGCTGACTGGTCGAGATAAGGCCGGAGTGGAACGAGTGGCCCTCTTCGTTGCTCTGGTGTACTGCAAGCAATGGCATGAGGCACCGATCTCTGTGAAAGCTCCGTTGAACGACGTGCTCTTCCTCGAGATCCTCAAGACATACCCTGACCAAACCGTTGCCAAGGCAGCAGAACAAGCCCTGCGACGCCACCTGTGGTACGTTTCCGAGGAAAACGCAGGACTGGCCTTCTTCGACTCAAGGATTGATGTGGAGGAGAAGAAGCAGATGGTCAAGGCATTGGACAAGCCCGCCTCGAAGAAGGAACTCAAGCGATTGGAGGGAAAAAAGATGATGATGTCTTCCTCCCTCTCGTCCTTCGTCACTTCGAAGACACGGTCCTTCTTTCAGAAACTCGACGCGGACGAGGGCTTCCTGGCAAAGGACCCGGCATTGTGGGAGGAGGACGACCGATTCAAGGACGCTCGGAAACGGGCACTTGGCCTCCGAGTGGTCAACGATGCCGCGGAGCGGGGCATCGCCCTAGTCCAGCGCTACCTGGGGTCCACGAAGTCGGCCGCACAGGAGAAGTATCTCCTCCAGTTAGTCCACCACCATCGGAAACTTGTGGGGCGGGAAAAGAAGGAGGACCTTCAAAAGAAGGCTTTCTTAATGGAAACAATGTAAACTGTCTGTTTTGGTTTCCTTATAAGTTTCTTTCTAAAAATGTGGGATGTTTTGAGTTTTTTCTTTGTTTTTGAAGGTTATTAGAAAATTGTTCAGTTTGTCGCGACCCCTAAATATTCTCCGAATTTCATCTAATTTCAGAGGAACTCTTCTTATGCATGTGTGAACAGAAGTAAAACACGAGCAAGTGAAAAAAACATGTTTAATTTTTTCCCTCTATGATCTTGGGACACCCTAGTACATAGGTTGCCACTATTGTCTGTGTTTCTCTATTTCTGACTTCTATTTGTACACTCACTATTTCAGCTCTTCCTTCTCCATACTCCACTTTTATTACCTTCACCCCTAATTTTGTCAGTATCATAACTCCACCACCTCTTCTACCACTTCTGTCCCTTCTCCACATGTTATATTTGTTGCTTATAATCACTTGATCTTCATTTACTAATTTTGTTTCTGTTAAACACACTACTTCTGGATCTTTATTTGATAAGTAATCTTTTAGTTCTAGCCTTCTTGGTATAATTCCATCTTTATTTGTATACATCACTTTCATTTTTTTTTTTGCATAATTTTTCCTCACCCCATTTTCCTTTAGTCTTTTTTCTGTATATACCACTTTCTCACTCTCATTCAGAACCTTCTGCAAAAAAGTTGCTTTTTCTTCCTCCGTTCTTTCTTCATTTTTCTGTTTTACTTTTTGGATTTCTTTCAACTTTATCTTTCTTCTTCATTCAGTGCTTTTTTTTTAGATAGACTTCCCTGAAATATGCAGTTGATCTCAGTCTGAAGGCTCTCTCAAGAATTTCTTCTATTGCCATCTGCGATTTAAGTTTTAGTTTTATGGGTCTTTCTTTGCCTTCTGCGTAAGGTCCCAATCTTACTACTTCTTCCACTTTATCTACAAATCTTGCCTCTTCTTCCTCATCATTAAGTTTCATCAAAACGTCCTTTACTGTTTTTACTTCTTCTCTTTCTCTCTTTAATCTAAACAAGATATTCTTCTCCTTCAGTCCAAAAATAATCAAACATTTTTTCTTCTCTGCTACATCCCTTATTAAATTTTCATTACTTTTCAAAACTTTTACTACTTCTTTCTTAACATGTTCACTTTGTGTGTGTGTGTATGTATGTATGTATGTATGTATGTATGTATGCATGCATGTGTGTATATTAGGGTGCGTCAAGTAATAGAGGTTGAATTTCAAAATGAAATTAAGTTAACGAGGAACGCTTTATTCTTTTCCTTTTACAACAAAAAACAAAGTGACAGAAAAATTATATTGATTGGACGATATCTTCATGTCGCGCAGTGACCATACTTCTTGGCCGTCGGATACATTTTCCGGTGGTCTTCGACAACTTGAAGGAGGCATTGCAGCTGGTCCTCCGACTTCGTGTGAGGGTTCTTAGTGAAATCCTGCACAAGAGCGACCCCTCGTTCCGCGGCGTGGTTGGTGACGAGAAGGCCACGTACTCGCCTTGCCCCGGCCTGGTACATGGGGTTCGTCCCCCACATGGCTGGATCGACGTCGAGGAACCCTTTGTCGATGTCCAGCAGATCCAGGAATTTTTCAGTGTTTTTCGTGACAAAGGAGGCAACGGTCTTGTTGTCTAAGTCAGCCTCCTCGACGCAAACCTTGGGTGGAGGTTCCTCTGATCCCTCCATGCTTCAGAGGTTGGCAACAACATTCCGCTTCTCCTCCAGGGGCATCTCATCGTCAAAAAGCGCAAGTCCAACTGTCACTTCAGACAGGTACCACATGTGACGTCCCAACGCTTTCAGCTCTGACTCTCTGATCGCCTTGTTCGTCTCTTTCGCGAGGGCTTTGTAAAGGTCAAGGTCGTTTCTTGGGGCGTTTGCTGAGCACGCAGCTGAGAACCACACTCGAATGTAGTAGTGTACGATGAAGATGCAGAACTTGTCCAGTTTTGGAGGAACTGCGGCCTTGACTGCGCGTGAACTGGACGGCCGCTGTTTCTGGTATTCTGCGAACTGAGGCGCGAAGATCCACATTTTCAGAGCGTAAATCGCTCTTGCCATCCATCGAGCCCGATGGACTGCTCCCGGCTTGTGGAAAAAGATCTTGCGTCCATGAGGGATTCCACCAAGGAACACAACGGCTAGCTTCTAACAATTCCCGGTAGTCGTCACGTGGGTGGTCCTTTCGGAGGTAGCCTTGGCAGAGTTTGAGGATGTCGTCCACCCAGTCCTCCTTGAGCTCTTCGTTTGCTGTCCTGTACTGGTCTTGTTCAACATACGGCCAGAACTCTCGGAAATGAACAAAGGCAGCGATATCTGGACTTTGAGATGTTTCTGGGATGAGGGCCGAGAAAACAGTTCCCAGCAGAATTTCCAGCATAGGATGGCGACAGGCCAGATGCAGCAGATCACGACCAAGGCTTTGCTGCAGTCGAACGCACATTCCACCCTTGGATCCCGTATTTGTCGCCGTTGTGTCGAAGCACAGCGCTCGAATTCGATCGGAGATAGCCCACTCGGATATAACGGAATGGATGGTGTTTGCCGTAGGCTCCGCTTTGCCGTCAGTGATGGGAACTGCGAGGATCTTCTCCACGCCTTCTCCAGAAACCAGGATCGGCAGTCGGTCCACAACACCTTCGTTTGTGAGGGATGGCATTAGTTTTCCATCCCAGTGGAGTGTGAGCGGTACATCAGGAGCAAACTTTTCTTTGAGCTCTGCAGCCTTTTCCTGGCGATGACGTTTTCGCTGCCGATTGATCGTGCTCGCGCTCAACGACAATTCTCGAGTGTTCGCTCCAAGCTCCTCCGCGAATGGAAGCAGCACGTGTGCAGCTTTACGGTCACTTATGTTGGTCTGGTCCAGAGCAGCAGAAACTTGCGGGGATATGATTTTCTTCTGCGATGGTGCACGGCGGGATCGTTTTGGTGGAGGAGATGCTATCACGTCTTGCTCTTCAGGCGAAGAGGACGAGGTCGAAGACTCGAGTTCAACGGTGGCCTGCCTTTCTGCGAACGCTTGACTTTCCTGTGCAGCTCGACTTCCGTCATCGTCCCTCCGCTGCTGTGTCCGTGTCTCTTTTTCCACCCAGGCCCGATCCATACCACCCATCTTCCCCTGCCTGCCCGGCTTCCTCTGAGCTTCAAGGAAGTCACGGTCCTCCTTGATCGTGATCTTGGACATGGCGTCGCGATGTGCTACATCGAACAAATTTTTCAGGCAAGCCACGAAATTGGCTCGGTTTTCCTCAGCTTGCCCTGTTGTCCGGGATTTTGATTTCTTCAATCCGTTGTACTCTTCGTGCAGACGCCGTACTTTCTTGAGGATATCACACGGATCAATGTTCGGAATATTCGCCTTACAGTACTGATGTTGAACATTGAGTGCCGTCTGCCGAACTGAGAACGCCAAATCACGCGGGTTTAGCTTTGCGTGGTACTGTAAAACACACAGGACTTCCTCACGGTTCGGGAGAACACTCGATGGCAGCTCTTGAGTTGCTGGGGCTCCTACGAGCCATAACTTGTCAGTGGACCTCGTGGAAGACATCTGTAAAAAAGAAAAACAAGTCAATAAACAGAATAATAATAAAAAGGAGAATAAACACGTCAATAACAGGATAAACCAATACTGAAACAACTTAAAACCAAGTCTATAAACAGAAGAATAATAAACAGGAGAATAAACAAGTCAATAACAGGATAAACCTATGCTGAAACCACATCTTCCCCACAAAACTGTGCGAAGCGGGATCATGCCTTCGTTGCATGGGGTGGTGCAATAGGGACAAACTTTGAAGCGTCTGCGCGACATGAAGATGTCACGCTACAAGACTAAGAATTTGCTGGTAGTGCTTTCTCATCAATACACATGAACTGCCGGGGTCCGCGTTAAAATCCGAACACTTTCAATTTTTTGACGCACCCAAGTGTATATATATATATATACATATATAATATATATATATATATATATATATATATATATATATATATATATATATATATATATATATATATATATATATATATACAGTCGCCGCCGGAGATACTGGGGCCCTTACCCACTCGTAGCGCATTTGAAGGGCCCCAGTGAATATTGCCAAACCACCCTCTATGGTTAGGTTTGGCATATTTCGATGACATGTGGCAACCCTGTAGGCTCTAGTCTACCCCCTGGAAGTGATACGTGAGTCAGTAGCTCATCAGTTGTCAGAGTGGGAGGACGTTTGTTCTGCTGAGTGATCACAAGCTCACGGCCATTTTCTCACCCCGCCTTTGTACCCAGCAGCGGCCACCACCAGTGAACAGACATGAAGGCTCGTATACTTGCCTTATGTGAGGAAAATGTGCCTGTCAGTGAGATAATGCGTCGGACAGGTCGTGGCAGGTCCACCATTCAGCGGCTGTGTAAACAGGCAAGGGACTTACCACCAACAGTTGTTCCTCAGTATAAGAAACGACTTGGGCGTAAGAGAAAAACGTCACAGCTTACAGACAGACTCCTAAACCTTGCAGTGACTCGGAGTCCAAGATTAACTGCAAAAGAACTAAAATTCATGTACCCAGAGCTGCTAAAAGACGTCGCCATCCGGACGATACAGCACCGCCTCAAACACCATCTTGGCCTTCCAAGCAGGGTAGCCGCCCTAAAACCGTTACTGACTGATAAAATGCACCGCAAAAGACTCGCATTTGCAAAACAACATAAGAACTGGAGTGTAGAACAGTGGAAAGGAGTATTATGGTCCGATGAGAGTACCTTTCGTGTAGTTACTTCCCACCGACTTCGTGTGTGGCGGCCGGTGAAGCGGAATAGATACGACCCCAGATACACAATAAAAACTGTTAAACATAGTGCATCTGTTATGATTTGGGGTTGCTTACTAGACTAGAGCCTACAGTATTGCCACATGTCATCGAAATATGCCAAATCTAACCATAGAGGGTTGTTTGGCAATATTTATTGGGGCCCTTCAAATGCGCTACGCGTGGGTAAGGGCCCCAGTATCTCCGGCGGTGACTGTATATATATATATATATATAATATATAATTATATATATATTATATTATATATATATATTATGAATATATATATAAGAATGAAATATAAATATATATAATATATATATATATATATATATATATAATATATATATATATTATTTTTATTTTTTATTTTTTTTACATCACAAGGAACTGGCCAAGGGCACAAAAAAAATGGGTAACACAAAGCCCGCTTAGTTGCCAGTCTCTATAAAGAAGACAGTAAGAGAATAAAATAAAAACGGGTAGGCCAATTTAGTTCGGGAGGTGTCTTGTTACTCTTCTTTTGAAAAGATTTAAGTCATAGGAAAATGGAAAAATAGAAACAGGAAGAGAGTTCCAGAGTTTACCAGTGAAAGGGATGAAAGAGTAAAGATACTGATTAACTCTTGCATTAGGAAGATGGACAGAATAGGGATGAGAATGAGTAGAAAGTCTTGTGTAGCGAGGCCGCGGGAGTGGGGGAGGCATGCAGTTAGCAAGTTCAGAAGAGCAGTGAGCATGAAAATAACGGTAGAAGAGAGCAAGAGAAGCAACATTGCGGCGGTGATTTAAAGATTGAAGACAGTCAGTGAGAGGAGAGGAGTTGATGAGACGAAAAGCTTTTGACTCAACCCTGTTTAGGAGAGCTGTATGAGTGGATCCTCCCCAAACATGTGAGACATACTCCATACATGGGCGGATAAGGCCCCTGTAGAGAGCAAGCAATTGGGAGGGAGGAAAAAAAAGGACGCAGACACCACAGCACACCTAACTTCTTAGAAGCTGTTTTAGCAAGAGATGAGATGTGAGATTTCCAGTTCAGATTTTTAGTAAAGGATAGTCCTAGAATGTTCATTGTAGAAGAAGCAGACAGTTGAGTGTCATTGAAGAAGAGGGGATAGTTATCTGGTAGGTTTTGTCGAGTAGATAGGTGAAGAAATTGGGTTTTTGAGGCATTGAACAAAACAAGGTTTGCTTTGCCCCAATCAGAAATTATAGAAAGATCAGAAGTTAGGCGCTCGGTGGCATCTCTCCGTGAATCACTTAGTTCCTGTTGAGTTGGACGTCTAATAAACGACATTGAAAAATGCAGGGTAGAATCATCAGCGTAGGAGTGGATAGGGCTTTGAGTTAGACTTAGAAGATCATTAATGAATAATAGAAAGAGAGTGGGTGATAGGACAGAACCCTGGGGAACACCACTATTGATAGATTTAGGAGAAGAACAATGTCCGTCTACAGTAGCTGCAATAGAATGGTTTGAAAGGAAACTTAAAATGAAGGTACAGAGAGAAGGATAGAAACCGAATGAGGGTAGTTTGGAAGTTAAAGATTTGTGCCATACTCTATCAAAAGCTTTTGATATGTCAAGGGCAACAGCAAAAGTTTCACCGAAACCCCTAAAGGAGGATGACCAAGATTCAGTTAGGAAAGCTAGAAGATCGCCAGTAGATCGCCCTTACCGGAAACCGTACTGACGAGCAGATAGAAGATTGTGAGCAGATAGATGCTTAAGAATCTTCTTATTAAGTATAGATTCAAAAACTTTAGAAAGGCAGGAAGTCAAAGCTATAGGACGGTAGTTTGAAGGATTAGAACGGTCACCCTTCTTAGGAACAGGTTGGATGTGAGCAAACTTCCAGCAAGAAGGAAAGGTGGAAGTACAGGGAGGTCCCGAAGAAACGAGCAGTTAGGTTCCACCTGGCATACTCGTAAAGCGAAATGTCGTGTAACGAAACACATAACTAATGGTAAAATATAGGTTTGGTTCCAGGATCCCATCAATTAAGAAAAAAAAAAAAAAAGACATGTTTTTCAAGCTAAAATAAACTATAGCAAACACAACAAACACACAGCGTCTATATTACCCACACTGTACTACCTATTCTGTAGAAAAAGCATTCTGAAAGAGAAAATAGCACACAATATAACATACCTGCACATTAATTAAACAAAACATGCATAGCAAGCAAAAAAGACGTTGTAATGTAGGGGACGCCGTGTGATACAAGAGAAGGTAGTGTAGCGGTCCCAAGGTTGGGGCCGCACACCTGCTAATTACCCCTAAAGGTCAGGCCATGCCATATGCTTAATTACCCTTCAGGTCACGCCTTGCTACGGGTGACCTGACTGCGGTCCCAAGGTTGGGGCCGCACACCTGCTAATTACCCCTAAATGTTAGGCCGCGCCATATGGTCAATTACCCTTCAGGTCAAGGCTTGCTAGGGGTGACCTCACTGGGGTCAACCAAATCCCCCTTTGTCCAGCCCGGGAGTGGTAGGGCGCGCATTTTGAACTTGATAATTTTACTCACCCCAGTTTGAATGCCGTATCATTGGATTTTCGATCTCGTATATTGAAAATAGACCCTAATTTACACATCTCGTATCATCGGATTCTCGTATACCGCATGCTCGTATAACGGGACCTCCCTGTAGATAGACAAAGACGGAAAAGTTTGACCAGGCAAGGTGCAAGCACAGAAGCACAGTTTTTGAGAACAATAGGAGGGACTCCGTCAGGACCGTAAGCCTTCCGAGGATCTAGGCCAGAAAGGGCAAAGAAAACATCATTCCGAAGGATCTTAATGACAGGCATAACATAGTCAGAGGGTGGAGGAGAAGGAGGAACAAGCCCTTCATCAGCCAGAGTGGAATTTTTAGCAAATGTTTGAGCGAAGACTTCAGCTTTAGAAGTAGATGAGACAGCTGTGGAGCCATCTGGGTGAAGCATAGGAGGGAAAGATGAAGAAAAAAAATTGTTAGAGATGTTATTTGCTAGATGCCAGAAGTCACGAGAGGAATTTGATTCAGAAAGATTTTGATATTTTCTATGAATGAAAGAGTTTTTGGTAAGTTGAAGTAAAGATTTGGCATGATTCCGGGCAGAAATATAAAGGGCATGAGTTTCAGGAGATGGATGCTTACGGTACCGTTTGTGAGCCACCTCTCTATCTCGGACAGCATGAGAACAAGCAGACTTAAACCAAGGTTGACGGGCTTTAGGATTAGAGAAAGTATGTGGAATGTACGCCTCCATGCCAGAGACTATGACCTCAGTTATGCGCTCTGCACAAAGAGATGGGTCTTTGACATGGAAGCAGTAATCATTCCATGGAAAATCAGAGTAGTACTGCCTTAGGTCTTCCCACTTAGCTGAGTTGAAGTGCCAGAAGCACCTCCGCTTAGGTGGGTCCCGAGACGGTACCGGAGCGATAGGACAGGTTACAGAAATAAGATTGTGATCGGAGGAACCCAACGGAGAGAATAGTTTCACAGAGTAAGCAGAAGGGTTAGTAGTTAGGAAAAGATCAAGAATGTTGGGCGTGTCTCCAAGGCGGTCAGGAATACGGGTAGGGTGCTGCACCAGCTGCTCTAGGTCTTGGAGGATAGAAAAGTTGTAGGCTTGTTCACCAGGTTGGGCAGTGAAAGAAGATGATAGCCAAAGCTGGTGGTGAACATTGAAGTCCCCAAGAATGGAAATTTCAGCTAAAGGAAAATGAGATGAGATGTGCTCCACTTTTGATGTTAAATAGTCGAAGAATTTTACATAGTCAGAGGAGTTAGGTGAAAGATATACAGCACAGATAAATTTAGTAAGAGAGTGACATTGAAGTCGAAGCCAGATGGTAGAAAATTAGGAAGATTCAAGGGCGTGGGCACGAGAGCAAGTGATGTCATTGTGCACATATACGCAACAGCCAGCTTTGGATTTAAAATTAGAATAGAGACAGTAAGAGGAGACAGAAAAAGGTGTATATAAAAAAAATAAAAAAAATAAAAAATAATATATATATATATATATATATTATATATATATATATTATATGGACCGAATGTCTATTTTCCGTATTCGCGAATGAGAATACAAATATTTGGTTTTAATATTCACGAATGTGAATGCGAATTGCGAATATTACATAATATTTCAAGTAATACACTATTTTTGATATACAGGTAGCTGAAATATTTTGTATGTATTTTAAGAGTTCAGCCATAAAAAAAGGAATGTTTAAAGTAAATTCCATTCAATTTTCTATGTTTTCAGGTTGTGGGACGAGGACCCACTCTTACTCGAAAACTTACATGATAATATCTTACATGAATTATAATTATTGCAAAGTTTACACTTTACAATGTCACTAGAGATAATCTTGAAATAATCCCAAACCACACCGGTATGACTGGACGCCATTACGCAGTAAACTGCTGCAATACTGTTCTATTTCAACAAATGTTGATTGCAACATGATTTTCATACAACATGGTGGGGGGTCGAGAAACCCATTTCTCCGCACAACACTTTTTCGATTTTATGCAACACAAACTGGGGACCCCAAAGCAAGTAATTCCCTCCTTTCCTGCACTGTTTGGGGCTGCCTGCACAACACGCAACTTGGGATTTCCTCGTATCAGTACTTTTATACTTTCCTGTTCAAATACACAAAACCTCGATTTCCCGGGTATCGGATTTTCCGGGCAAAAACCCAGTCCGAGGGTTGCAATTTACGGACAATTTTTTTTTTTTTTTTTTTTTTTTTTTTTTTACTTTAAATACCTGGGCCTGTTTGTAAAATTGACCATTGTCTGGCGGGCCGAGCGTTCCCGTCACCCCCGGTAGTGTCCCGGCCCCCCGCCAGGGGGGCAGCATGTCAGCGGTCGTATTTTTACATTTGGGGACACAACATTCACGGGGTTTACCTGCACACCTCCGCAGTCCCTATTCCCCCTGCCTCTGGTTAAGAAAATTTCTGGACATTGAACACTTTCTCGCCCCCGCCAGGTTGGGAGATGCCCGGTCGTATTGTTTACATTTGGGGCCACGCCCTACGGTTCACCTGACAGCCTCCGTTAGTCCCCTGACCCGCACTGCCCCCGGGGCAGGAACGTCTCTTTAGACTATTTTAACACTTTCTGCTCCTCCGCCAGGTGGCGCATGCTCAGCGGGCGTAAAAAGCCGTGGGGGGTAGTTGATATTGCGGTTTCCCGGGCATAATCTAATGGATAAACGTCATTTTTTTTTTTTTTTTTTTTTTTTTTTTTTTTTAAATTGCGATTCCCGGACTTTTGCGGTTCCCGGACCAGTGCTCCCCCCTATTAGTCCGGGAAATCGAGGTTTGTTTGTATGCTATGTTTTTGAAGATATGTAGTATCAGTTTTATTTCAAGGTTATGTGTTTGTTGGACCATATATTACAATTATTTCGATTATCCTAGTATAGAATGTTGTGGTCAGAATATCTATATCTATCTATCAATCTATATATGCTTTACCGCCTAATTTGGTGTCATCAGCAAATTTGGATATTTTAGATACAAGTTTGCAATCCAGATCACAGGAGCAGGAGGAGCAGAAGGAGGAGCTGGAGAAAGAGGAGCAGGAGTAGGAGGAGCAAGAGAAGGAGAAGGACGAGCAGGAGGAGGAGAAGGAGGAGCTGGAGAAAGAGGAGCAGGAGTAGGAGGAGCAGGAGAAGGACGAGCAGGAGAAGGACGAGCAGGAGGAGGAGAAGGAGGAGCTGGAGAAAGAGGAGCTGGAGAAAGAGGAGCAGGAGCAGGAGAAGGAGGAGCAGAAGAAGGAGGAGCAGGAGAAGGACGAGCAGGAGAAGGACGAGCAGGAGAATTACGAGCAGGAGAAGGAGCAGGAGAAGGAGGAGGAGCAGGAGAAGAAGAAGAAGAAAAAGGTGGTGGTGGTGGTGCGGGAAAGAAGGAAAGGAAGAGGTAGGAGTTAGCAGCAGCTTGGAGTTATGAAGAATGGAACTTACAAAGTTCTATTCTTCATAACTCCAAGCTACTGCTAACTCCTACCTCTTCCTGTCCCTGCTGCCCTTATTAGGCTTTGTTCAATCACGTGTTTTTTAAGACATCCTTAATATTGCCACCCTCCCTGTTTTGCGTGCACCTTCATCTGTATATCAAACTCAGGGTGATGGAGCAGAAGAGTATAACAATGAATCTCAAGACCTTCACCCCACCAGCCATGCCAGGACCCAGCGCCACCAAGACCCCCAAGGAGGGCAACAAGGCGGGCTGCTGTGCCTTCGTGCGCGCCTTCCTCAGGATGTTCAAAAGGAAGAAGCGCGCACGTCACTCCTCCAGCGGGCGCCTGACGGAGCCTGCGATCGAGGACTCTGTTGTGGAGGAGTCCCCGGGGCCTGACCAGCAGTCTGCCCCGCTGGACCAAGCACCGGAAGAGCAGGTGAAGAAAAGGGAAGAAGAATGTGTCGAGGAGGAGCAGGAAAAGCAGGTGGAGGAGCACACAGAAGTATTGGATGCACAGAAGACGGTTGAGACGGAGAAGGTTGTGGAGGAGACGGAGACGGAGATGGGTGTGATAAGGTGTGATGAGGAGGAGCAGGAAGTGAAGGAGGTGAAGGAGGAGGAGCAGACTGTGCAGGAACCTGTTGTGGCAGAGCAGGTTCCGGAAGACTCATCCCTGAAGGTTCCTGATGCCGACGATTCCGACTCTGAGGAGTCGTCTTCAGAGGAGTCTTCCAAGCCTGCACCGCCTCTCAAGAACCAGCGAGGCAAGGCCCAAAACAGAGTCAAAAAGGACGCTGCCTCTGCCGCGCCCGAGCTGCTGCTGCGGCCACGCGGCGCTGTGATCACCTTCCGCAGCGACGTCGTGGACCCGCCCGCCACCCTCCTCATGGGCTCCGACAAGCATGAGAATGACCACCTCCTGGCGCAGGCCACAGACCGCCTCGTGTTCTTCCATGTGGACGACTTGCCCTCGGCCCACGTGTACCTCCAGCTGGAGCCCAGCCAGGCCCTGCGCGATGTGCCCCGCGTCCTTCTGAACGACGCGGCACAGCTGTGCAAGGCCAACAGTGCCTAGGGCAACAGGCTGGGCAACGGTGGTTGTGTACACGCTGGGATCAAACCTGAGCAAGACCCACCACATGAAAGCCGGCGAGGTGGGCTTCGTCTGCAACAAGGAGGTGCGCAAGATCCTAGTCTCCCGGCGGGATGACAGGGTCATGGACCGCCTCAACAACACCAAGAGCAAGGTCCTCTCACGCAAGTCGGAGCGGGAGAAGCAGCAGCGGGCCAACGAGAGGCAGCGGCAGAAGACCGAGGCTAAGTTGAAGAAAAGAAAGCAGAAGCAGGAGCAGCAGGAGGAGGCCGCTGCCCACGAGGAGTCACTTGACCCCGCGTGGGGCATCGACGTGCAGCAGCGTCCCGCCGCCTGCACCGCTGGCAAGCCGCGATGCAGGCGACGGGAGCGGCGCGAGGAGGAGAGCTCAGACGAAGAGTCTGGTGATGAAAAGGAAAAAGATGCTGATGAAAAGGAGCAGGAGAAGGAGACAACACGCGGCTTCCCAGTGAGTGCAGAGAAGAGAAGCGTGCTGCAGGGTTGCCGCGCCACGGTGGAGCGACGCTTTGACGTGCGCGTGCAGCCCCCACGCAAGGGTGAGGCCGAGGGCCGCGGCACCGTCACGGGGGCTCCCGACGACGTGGCTTACGCCCTGGCTGAGCTCAAGAAGCTGCTGTTTCCTGAGCAGCAGAAGGCAGCGGCCGCGCCTCAGGACAACAAGGGCGGCAAGGGCAGAGAGGCCAAGGGTCCCAGCACCAAGGGCTCCTCCAAACAGAAGAGAAAGGAGTGAAAATCCAGGCCCACGACGCCGCGCTGTGAGGAGTGAGCAGATTCTAACCTCTGCCGATTTACACCGCTAAGTGGCAAAAAAAAAAAAAAAAAAATAAAAAAAAAAAAAATAAAGGAAAAAAAAAAAAAAAAAAAATGGGACTGAATGCAAGTGCATGGCAGTGAAGAGGGAGCCTCGCGTCATTACTAATACAGGACAATATTGTTTAAAGTTTCCAAAGTTGTGTTTATATTCTTTACTGTGTTTGCGTGGCGAGCCTCGTGATGCGTGTGTGACCCAGCGCGTCACGGCGATGGCTGTGTTCTGCATCACTACACGGTGTTCTAAACTTACAAGATATATCTGTGTGTTCTGTGCCAGCCTGAATGTAAGGCAATCAACTTTGAAGTGTTCATTATTATACAGTATATGTCAGTATCTTTTTCGTTACTATAATAAACCCAACAAATCAATTATTCTTTCCCTTCCTGCCTCGCTCCTTCAACACACACCATCACATCTCTGTGTGTGTTTCTTCCTCCTCACCTTTTCCACTATCACTTGTTTCCTTATTCTTACCGCAACGTTACCACACTACACACAAACCTCAATTTCCCGGACCTCTATTTGCCGGATATCGGATTTGCCGGACAAAATCCGAGGTCCGGGGATATGTCAGAGTCCCGGACATTTTTTTTTTTTTTTTTTTTTTTTTTTTTTTTTTTTTTTTTTTTTTTTTTTTTTTTTTTTTTTTTTTTTTACGTTGAAACTGGCCCTGTTCGTAAATTGACAAAGTTGTCCGGCGGTCCGAGCGTCTCCTGTCACCCCTGGTCAGTGTCCGCGCCCCCCGCCAGGTGACAGCATGCTCAGCGGTCGTATTGTTTACATTTGGGCACACAACACTCACGTTCACCTGCACGACCTCCGTCAGTCCCCTGACCCCCACTGCCCCTGGTGCAGGAACGTCTCTTGGGACTATTGAACACTTTCTGCTGCCTCCCGCCAGGTGGCAGCATGCTCAGCGGACGTAAAAGTCCGCGGCGGGGTAGTTGATATTGGTGGTTGCCGGACAGTAAATACTAGAGTAGAATAAACGTCCGGGGGTGGGTAATGTGGGTTTTTTTAAATTTTATTCTCCTACTGTCTTCTTTACAGGGACTGGCAACTAAGCGGGCTTTGTGTTACCCATTTTTGTTGTGCCCTTGGCCAGTTTGTGATTTAAAAAAAAAAAAAAAAAAAAAAAATGGCATCGGACTTTTGCGATTCCCGGACTTTTGCGGTTCCCGGACCAGTGCTCCCCCCTACTAGTCCGGGAAAACGAGGTTTGTGTGTATTTCAAATACCATAAGACATTCAAGTCAACTAATCTGTCCTCACGATGTAATCTAGTACTAAAAGCTTACATTCATTTTCTTTGTTTTCAGGAGCTCTACACAGTGAAACAAAACTCAAAGCTGTATCATATAACATAGCTGAAAAAATCAAGAAAATGTAAAAAATATATATTGTTTCGCGAGAAATGCTCAGTTTACGCTACTTTTACCACGGTGCATACTCATTTATCAGAAAACTAATTGTTTCTATGGAAGACTGGTATATTTCCGCTCCTTTTGGTATGTAACATGATGAAAGCTTTCTCAGAAAATTTTTACTAGTGAAGAGTTGGTCAATTTACAGTTTGCACATTTCTTCAGAGTCTCATAATGGCATTTGTTTTGTGTGCTTTATAGCTGTTTATGCGATATTCTTATAGAACAAACATCTACAAAGATAATAGTATAACATTTACTCTGATAAATAATAGTACTGTATTTGGTGTAGGGGAAAATTACCGTATTTGCCGGCGCATAAGACGCACCTCCACATAAGACGCACCCCTATTTTACAAGGAGGTTTTGAGAGAGAGAAAATATTGGTGTTTTTGAGGGGGAAAAAAAATGTTAAATTTATCAAAAGTTATAAAAAAAAAGTTTAGTAGGGGAAAGCAAATGATTATGAGCATGTACCTAAATACAATATCCACAGTGTAGTGATTGTTAATGAAAAATTATACTAGTTAAAATGTAACTAAAGGGAATGACAGGGCTAACTAAAATCGGTCATAATATATTGCAGGATGCCTCCACGAATTGATATTCTAATGTTTTGCTACCTATGACATATAGCTTATATTTAATGTTGTAGGTATGCCTCTGCTGCTTTTCTGCTATGTGTTTAGACTGTGAAAAATTTGCAGGATATATATTGGTACACACAAACCCATTGACAACGTTGTCCGGTGGTCCGAGCGTCTCCTGTCACCCCTGGTCAGTGTCCGCGCCTCCCGCCAGGTTACAGCATGCTCAGCGGTCGTATTGTTTACATTTGGGCACACGACACTCACGGTTCACCTGCACAGTCTCCGTCAGTCCCCTGACTCCCACTGCCCCTGGTGCAGGAACATCTCTGAGACTATTGAACACTTTCTGCTGCCTCCCGTCAGGTGGCAGCATGCTCAGCGGTCGTATTGTTTACATTTGGACACGACACTCACGGTTCACCTGCACGGCCTCCGTTAGTCCCCTGACCCACACTGCCCCTGGTGCAGGAACATCTCTTGAGACTATTGAACACTTTCTGCTGCCTCCCGCCAGGTGGCAGCATGCTCAGCGGACGTAAAAGTCTGCAGCGGGGTAGTTGATATTGGCGGTTGCCGGACAGTAAATACTAGAGTAGGATAAACGTCCGGGGGTGGGTAATGGCATCGGACTGTTGCAATTCCCGGACCAGTGCTCCCCCCTATTAGTCCGGGAAAACGTGGTTTGTGTGTATTATTTTGATAGTGTGCTTTCAAAAGTCCTAGGACTCTTACCTACATCATCATGTAGCTTTCTTCATTCTGAGTATTTTGAGCCCCATTTCCCATGGCGCAATTGAATAATAATGGCATTACACGTAGTACCGAAAATCTACCGTTATTTCAGCTGGAAAGTTAAGTTAGGATAAATCAGATTAGGTTAGGTTAGAGGTGGGGTTTGGTTTAGTAACAGATGATATAGAGAAAAAAAGAAAATGACCAATAATATGGCAGTGTGAAGCGTAGCAATGTTTGCGGGGCGGACCTGGAGGGGCAGGCTGCTCCCCCCCACACACACACATGTAAACAAACATTGATTTCCGACAAAAACGAGAGCCAGATTAATTCAAAACATATAAAAACTTTTCAGGAGGACTAAGTTTCGGCCTCGAAATCGGTGGTTGTCCAATAACAAAAATTTACGAAGATATTTAGGTAACACTAAGGTAACCATCTCTACCTTGTTGTTATTGTTGTAATTGTTGAAGGGCACCGTTGTCGTGATCGATGATATTTGCCCTGGTTTACACCTATGAATCTATCACAGTCACGAGGGTTGATTAATCTTCTTCAGAAAGGTACAGATGAACGCTGGTTCACACACTGCAATCACGGCAGCGTTCCGTCAGCCGTGCCTTGTATTCACACTATTCGTCACGGTTCTGTCATTTTCGGCAGTTCCTGCTCACCCTCTAAGCAGACATGGTGCCTCAGAGGATATGGTTGAAGAAATTTGCATGCACTTCTGTTGGATGAAGAAGAGGAGTTGAACTCTAAAAGACACTGTTTTGGGTACATCTCTGGCCGAAAAGTAGCCGCGGCAGTCTTGCGGTCAGTTGAGTCAAAGAAGTTGGCGGAGTGAACAAACATTCAGAGGAACGATTGAGGAAAATTGAAATGAAGACATAATTAGAGAGGAACTAAAGAAGCGTTGTGACTAAGAAGTGGTAGTAGAGGTGTCATAAAGAGTTAAAGAAACGTGGTGACAAGGAAGAGGTGAAAATTGAGTTGTACTAGTGGTGTAAGGTGTGATCATCAGGCAATCAGCAGCTCGTAAACAAACCACTAATCATGGTAAACACACGAGGAAAACAAGAGGATAACAGCGGAGCAGAGGGTGAAGAACCAGCATCGTGTACCAGATGCAAGAAGGAGGTGAGGGGAGTAGATAATGGCTTGCAATGTGACAAATGCAGCCTCTGGTTCCATGCTGGCTGTGAGAAGGTCAGTGTGGAATTGTATAAAGCATTAAATAAGGCTAAAGAACAGCCATGGTTCTGTGCACCATGTAGGGGAGAGGTAAGAAACTTGGTAGACAGAATGAAAGCTTTGGAGCAAGAAAATAAAAAACTACATGTCCAGATGAGTTGCTTGGAAGATAAATGGAAGGAACTAAGAGAAGACATGGTTAAGGAAACTAAAGAAATAGTGAAGACAGAAATCCTTAAGGAGATGAAGGAGGAGATAATTCTGGTGGTAAGAGAAGAAGACAATAAAAGACAAAGAGCAGCAAGCTTGGTAATGTATAGTGTGAACGAGGCTGAAGGAGATACACTAAGAGAAAGAGAAGAGCAGGATAGAGAGTTTTGTGAAGCAATCATCAAGGAAGGTGTTGGAGTACACTTACAAGGGGATATAGCAGAAGTGGCAAGGTTGGGGATTGACAGAAGAGGTGAAGGACAAAGATCAAGACCCTTAATGGTGAAGCTAAAGAGTGCAAATTATGTCAAGTGGGAAATAGTAAAGAACGCAAGAAACCTCAGAAACGCACGGATGGAGGAGTATATAAAGGTGATTATTGCGCCACACCTAACAAGAGCACAGAGAGAGAAAGACAAAGAACTGGGAGAGAAGATGAAGAGAAGAAGAGATGCCGGAGAAACTGGATTATATATTAACCCTTTCACGCACAAAAAGTTTAATAAGTTTTTCTGTCCACTGCAACATCCGTCTTATGCTCCCTAAGGGGCCCCGCGAAATGGCCAGACTGTGCGGCAAATTATTTTTTTATGTTATCAATTTCACCAACGTGTATTCTTTTTTCCTGGCATTATTATATATCATTGGTTTTGCAAGAGATTATTCTGCCTTATGAAAGAAAAAAATAACAAGAAATGCAAATAAATAGCGGAATTTACCGACTCCTAAAAAATAATGAGTAAAGAGAAATAAGAAATATGTTCACCACTTCGTAGCTCGAAACTTCCTGAGTCAACTTTTTATGGTTTATATGCCAATAAAAGCGGATTTTTATGAGGATTCCAACGCTACCATTATAATTTTCATATGGCCATTATGGCCAGCTCGGGACACGTTTTAAAGGGACGACAATCCGCGCGCACAGGCTGCCTGCCGAGTGGAAACTGACACACAAACCCTTATCATTTCACATCCACTCACACGAGAGAGTTGACAATTAGTTTATTTTATAGGTCTAGGTTGGATCTTTTACGCAGAAAATTTTGGCGCAATTCTGATAAAAACTTTATTTTTGGCGAATTTTAACTTTTTTTACGCAATTCGTATCAAAAGCTCAGATTGCAGACGGACCCGTTTTGACGCGATCGCGTCACCGTGCGTGAAAGGGTTAAGAAGGAAGCAATATATAAAAGAAATTTTTAAGAAGTAAGACAAGAGAAGAGATACAAAAATTTAAAGAAGACAAAAAGAATAAAGAGACAAGTAAGTGTATAAAAATAAAATGTTTAAATATACAAGGACTAACAAATGTGAAGATATCTGAGGTGGAAAATCTTATAGATAAGAACACAATAATGTGCCTTACTGAGACTCAGCTAAAGGTAGATAAAATAAAAATATCAGATCATTTAAGGTACATTAGTAGTATGAGAGATGAAAAGGAGAAAAAAAGGAGGAGGTCTAATGATTCTAACTAGAAAAGAGGATGACATAGAAATTATAAGAAGTGAAAGCAAAAATAAAGATATACTACACACAATATGTACAGTGAAAGGGTATAGTTTCCATTTGTTTATAGTGTATTTTCCTAGCAATAATAAAGAAGAAGATAAAAAGAAGAGATTGAGTATGAAACGGGAGATGGAGAAACTAATGAAAGAAAAGGAAGACGAAAGATTTATGGTTATTGGAGACTTTAATAGTCATGTGGGATTCTTGGGATCACAGAAGCTAGATGAAGGAGGAAATATGGTGATCAACTGGATAGAAGAGTTTGGACTAATACTACTTAACAATGATATAAAGTGTAAAGGAACATATACCTGGGAAAGTGGAGGAAAAATTAGCGTAATAGATTACGCAATGGTGAACGAAAAGCTATATGAGAAATATGTTGATATGGAAATAGATGAGGAAAAAGGAAGAACTGATATATCTAATCATAACATGTTACAAGTACAACTGATCGGAGAAGAGGAGAGAGGATGGCTGGGAGAGGAGAGAAGAGTGGAATACAGGAGAACCTCGTTTAACCGGCATTTAAAACAACGGCAGCCTCAAAACAACGGCACTAATCGTCCCAGGCTTTTTTTTTTTTTTTTTTTTTTTTTTTTCCCACTGATAAACTCTGGAACTCTCTTCCTGTTTCTATTTGTCCACTTTCCTATGACTTACATCTTTTCAAAAGAAGAGTAACAAGACACCTCCCGAACTAAATTGGCTCACCCCTCTTTTTTATTTTATTCTCTTACTGTCTTCTTTATAGGGACTGCCAACTAAGCGGGCTTTGTGTTACCCATTTTTGTTGTGCCCTTGGCCAGTTCCTTGTGATGGGAGAAAAAAAAAAAAAAAAAAAAAAAAAAAAAAAAAAAAAAAAAAGGATTTTGGGCGATTCCATAAGAGTAACTCTCAAAACAACGGCAAAATGAGTTATCCGGCATGCGCTCCCCCCCGCGGGTGCCGGATAAACAAGGTTCTCCTGTACTATGAGAAAGATGAAGAATCCTTATCGATATTTGTAAGGGAAGTAGAAAAGAGATTTTTAGAAGAACAGGACATGAATATAGAAAAGTTAGAAGCAATTATGAAAGAAATTGCTGAAAAAAAATTGAAAGGAGTATATACAAGAAAGGAGAGACTAAATAAGGAAGGAGCCACCATGGATTACAGAAGAAATAAAGAGGGAAATCAAGAACAGAAAGGCACTAAACAGACAGAGGAGGAACACTACTGAGGCAAACAGCAAGGAGATGTTATGAGAGAGGTATCAAGGAAAAAAGAAACAAGTACAAAAGACGATAAAGAATGAAATGTTCAAACATGAAGAGAGGACAACACGGGAAATTAGAGAAAACAGGAATCCAGGGAATAAACTCTGGGAGAACATAAACAAATTACAGGGAAAGGAAATAAACAAGACAGAAGATATAGAGGTATACAAAGAAGGCAAAAGACTACCACCACAGGAGGCGGAAGAGGAAATAATTCGATACTGGGAGAGTATATATAAACGAAATGAAAACAGATTACAGATGATCTGGAATGGAGAAGAAAGGGAAAGGTATGAAAGGCTAATGGAGGAAGAGGAAGATGATGTACAGAACATACTGAGAGAACACATGGATATGGCATACACAGTAAAAAGCAAATGTAAAAAAATGAAATTAACAGAAATATGTGAAGAGGATATAGTTAAGCATATAAAAAACATAAAAAATGGTAAAGCAGCAGGACCTGACAAGATAAAACCAGAGTTAGTAAAAGCATGGAGTAAAAGCAAGATTTGTAGAGACAACTTAAAAGAAATGTTTTAATAAAATACTAAATAGTGGGAAAATACCAGAAAGTTGGAAAGAATCAAATACAGTATTGATCCCAAAGAAGAGTAAACCAGAAGTGAACGATTTAAGACCCATATCTCTGACAAACCAAATGTATAAGCTGTTTATGAAAATTTTGGAAGAAAAACTGGAAGAACACATAAAGCTTAATGGAGAGGACAAAGAAGAGCAAGCAGGATTTACAAAGGGAAGGAGACTGGAGGACAACCTATATTTACTACAACACTGCATCAACAACGCATACAAACACAAAAAAACAATTATTTGTGGCAGCGATTGACTTCAGAAAGGCCTATGATTCAGTGAAAAGAGGGAAGTTAATCGCTACATTATTGAAATATAAAATTGACGGCAGGATAATAGAATGTGTAAAAAATATATATGAAAAAGATAAAACAAAAATCAAGATAAGGAAGGATAAAGAAATAGAGATAGAAATAAGCAGTGGCATTAGACAAGGCTGTACAGGGTCAACCACACTTTTCAAAATGCTAACCTACATGATCATAGACAAATTGGAAGAAAATGGATTAGGATACAAAGATGAAAGAATAAAACTAAATACCCTATTTTTTGCTGATGATGGACTACAACTATCAGAGTCGTTGGAAGAAGCCAGAAGAAACCTGACAGCACTGAGGCAAATTAGTGAAGAATGTGGCCTGGAACTAAATAAGGAGAAAAGTAACTTCATACTGTTTAACGTTAAAGAAGAAATAACAGAAATAGAAGGCGTGCAAGTAGTGGAGCAAATAAAGTACCTGGGAGTAGAAATAAACAACAGCAAGAACTGTTTCAAGAACCATAAGAAAAACTGCATTAGCAAGGCAAGAAAATTAGCAAACATGACGTATAGCATAATATTGAAGAGCTGCAATAGACTACTGGTTGGAAAAACCTATTGGAAGTCAGTAGCATTACCATCTATATTACATGGAGCAGGAGTAATAAATTACAACAAAGAGGAGATGGAAAAATTACAAAGAATAGAAAACACAGTGCACAGGACAATTCTGGGAGCAAGAGGCTATGCAACACTGGCTGGCATGAGAGGGGAAATAGGAGCACCTCTGGTCAAGACAAGAATCATGAAGGCAAGGTTGGGATATGTCAATGGACTAATGAAGGAAGAAAGAAATTAATTGATAAGAAGAGTAATGGAGGAGACAAAAGATGATCAAAAAGATAAATGGATGAAAAATTGCAAGTCATATATGATGGAAATTGGAAGTAGTCTTGAGGAATTGGGAAGAATGAAAAGAGAGAAATTGAATAAGAAGATAGAGGCATGGGATACAAAGCAGTGGAAGGAAGAAATGGAGAAAAAATCAAGCCTGGTTATATATAGAGAAACAAATGGGTGGAATTGAAAAAATGTATGATAATAGGCCAGAGTCAATATTACTCTTTAAACTCAGAACTAACAGCCTTGAACTGCAGGACAGAAGGAGACACACAGATGGCGACACAAAGTGCCCAGTGTGTGGTGCACAGAATGAAGACCTAGAACACTTTTTACTACAATGCCCGGGCTACAATATGGAAAGAAAGAAATTACAGAAATTACAGCAGCCGTATAATGAAAATATAAATGAAATAATAGGAAACATATTATTCAACTTAGAAAACCCACAAGAAATAGAATTAACCAGAGATGTCTTGTTCACCTTCTGGAGGAAGAGTGGAAATAGGTTAAAAGAACTGAACACCCAGCAGTAACACCACAAGCAACAAAAGGACTTAACACCCAACAGTAACACCACAAGCAACAAAAGGACTTAACACCCAGCAGTAACACCACAAGCAACAAAAGGACTTAACACCCAACAGCAACACCACAAGCAACAAAAGGACTTAACACCCAGCAGTAACACCACAAGCAACAAAAGGAAGCAAGTTGCAGAAAACCAACACAGGGGTGCCGTTGATAAGGCATTATACCCCAAACACCATCGGATCGGATCGGACATAAAGCTTTGAGAAAACGACAATTATCAGCACGGCACAGTCTCATAACGTTAAAATATATTTCCCAAGAAACCGTTACGTGACAGGACGGTGATGTATTGGAGCCGTGACGGCGGCGCACCGTTTAGTGTAACACATCTATTTGTTTGAATGTAAGAAATTCTAACGGATGTGATGAGACGGTGCCGTGTCACCATGATGGTATGGTGTGATTCTGCCTTGAGGCGGACGGTGTGGCACCGTGATGGGTGTAGCTACCGTGTGAAAGACTTTTGTCCCGTCTACAGGTACCGTTGCGGCCTTTTTACTAGCACTCTTTCATACAGTTTCCTTATCCGTAGAGGTACAGGAGTGAGGATTGAAGGGTCGAGGTGGTACAAAGGCCTATGCTGTCTCCTATCCCACCTTGCTTACCACTGTAGCGGCGCTAACACACACATGCACATACACACCTGCATCGGCTTAGGCCCCTGTCTGGAACCAGGATTAGAGGGTGACCTGATGCTGACCTGACTTGTTCTCGCCGACACAACTGCAGCACCAGCCAGGTAATTCAGTCAACCACAGGACACACAGAAACACACACGCCGCGCACCTCTTGTCCCCACGTTGTACAATGACTCGCTGTCAAATAAACTACAAAGCCACGACGCCCTTTCTCCATCCTTGTGTGTATAGACAGACTCCCCAAGATACTACACCTCCCTCTCACCGCTCACACTCCTTCAAATATAACTTTAACACTCCTTGTTTCACTATTCCATTTATCAACAATACTCAGTCCCAGTGAAAATTTCATCACCATTTTCTGCCTCCCTTCTATCATCTCCTTCCAACTGTTGTGTCAACTTGTGTGGCCTGAGTCAAATGCGGGTTAGGGCGACATCTAATATGCGGGATGTTTGTCTTTTCCATGGGTGCGGGAAGGAGCCTGAGCAGTAATGCCCTCCGCGGTGGGTGCGCGGAGGGCATCGCCGAGTGAAGTATCCCAGGTGAAGGAGCAGACCTGAGATATCAGACGTTTTACAATGGAGAGCAGCAGCGGGGGGTGGATGATGTTTACATCTGACACGGCCATCTTGGCAGCAACAATCGCTATTATGTTGCCCCAGTTCTTGTTTTCTCTTAAACTCCAACCTTTTCTTAGAATGCATTACTGTTGATAACACAGTTACAAATTTGTGCTCAGTGAACTACTGCTTAACACAGATCACTCCAGACCCCCTTAGTAATACACCACCGGCTGTTCTGCATTCTCTGCCCGACCTCTCATTCGCTAATATGGCCGCATTAGACGCAGGGTGAACTTTGCATTCCTTTTTAAGGGAAAAAACTGCGTCTTATGCGCCGGCAAATACGGTACACTGGAATGTAAAAAAAATTACGCATAGAAAAGCCCTTCTGAGGGCCTCTCCCAAGGGCTGCCACTGGAAAGAACTCATAAATATAATTACAGAATGTCAGAGGGTTAATATATAAATAAACTTGAAATTTTTTCCCATGAAGTTAGTCTTGACAATACAGGGAGGTCCCGTTATACGAGCATTCGATATACGAGAATCCGATGATACGAGATGTGTAAATTAGGGTCTATTTTCAATATACGAGATCGAAAATCCAATGTTACGACATTCAAACTGGGGTGAGTAAAATTACCAAGTTATTTACTAAAGTAAATTACAAGTTATTTACAAAAATTATAAAGTAATTTACTGACTATATGATTTTACCTAAAGTTGTACGATAATCAATCTGAAAATATGATAATTCTGGTGGCTCGGTACGACAATGTGGCCTACAAAAATTCACAACCCTGGGCGAGAAGCCAGCAACGGAGGTAGTATGGCCAGCAACAACCTGCTCTCGCACTACCTAGATACTACTTTCCCTAACGACGGAAGCTACAAAGTTCCCTCGGTAGGTCGTAAACGAGTAGGAAGGTTGTGACTGGCTAAGGCGTCATCCGTCACCAGCCAATGACAAACAGTTTTTAAAACTTCTTGACCAATAACAAGCCAGCGATACATATTTCCGGGCAAGAATGGCATGCCAGACTGCCTCTGTCCACCTTCTGTCCCCGTCATCTAAAACTAATTCTCGTTTTATTTTGAATGCTTGCGTTTTAAGTAGTTTTAATGTATCAGATAGTAAGATATATAAGTAAGGAGCCTGTGTTGCTAGTGTATTGGTGGTAGAAGGTGTGTATGTGTGTTAAAATAGTGAATATTTGTGATATGGGGCGGCTCCGCGGCAAGTATTTCTCCGTCACTCTCTGCCCCGCCAGCTCGGCCAGCAGTCATCATAAACATCTTTAAATCACCCTTATTTAAGGTGACACACGGTGCTACATTGATTTAGATAATGACACGTGGATATAACATCTCACCATAATCGCTAAGTTGTATAATAACGAGTGATAAGACGTTTAAGCCTGCCCAAACCTACCTTGGCGGAGGAGGCGGCGGCCTGCCCCGTCCGCCGCCTCTCTCAAAAACCGCCGTCATCCGCCTCACCTGTGCCTTCCTGAAGAAGACAGTCAGCTCCATCGCCTGTGATAGCACCATAGGATATCACCAGTGATCATAGGATTCCTCAAAGGGTCCTCGCTTTCCTACTAAATAATTACCAAGATCTCCGCTGGCAGCGGACATCAGCTGCCGCCCGCACAACACAACACCCCGTTATCAGCTGTATAATATGTGCCTTCCTGAAGAAGTCGGGTCAGCTCCCACGCATGTGATAGCACCATAGGATATCACCAGGGACCATAGGATTCCTCAAGGGGTTCTCGCACCCTTACTAAATACAGGGAGGTCCCGAAGATACGAGCAGTTAGGTTCCACCTGGCATACTCGTAAAGCGAAATCTCGTATAACGAAACACATAACTTATGGTAAAATATAGGTTTGGTTCCAGGACCCCATCAATTAAAAAAAAATTAAAAAAAGAAAAAAAGAAAGAAAAAAAAGAAGACATTTTTCAAGCTAAAATAAACTATAGCAAACACAATAAACACACAGCGTCTATATTACCCACACTGTACTACCTAGTCTGTAGAAAAAGCATTCTGAAAGAGAAAATAGCACACAAAATAACATAACTGCACATTAATTAAACATAGAACATGCATAACAAGCAAAAAAGACGTTGTAATGTAGGGGACGCTGCGTGATACAAGAGAAGGTAGTGTAGCGGTCCCAAGGTTGGGGCTGCACACCTGCTAATTACCCCTAAAGGTCAGGCCGTGCCATATGCTTAATTACCCTTCAGGTCACGGCTTGCTAGGGGTGACCTCACTGGGGTCAACCAAATCCCCCTTTGTCCAGCCCGGGAGTGGTAGGGCGCGCATTTTGAACTTGATAATTTTACTCACCCCAGTTTGAATGTCGTATCATTGGATTTTCGATCTCGTATATTGAAAATAGACCCTAATGTACACATCTCGTATCATCGGATTCTCGTATACCGAATGCTCGTATAACGGGACCTCCCTGTATTACCAAATTTTATTATAGCTTATTTCGCTTTACGAGTATGCCAGGTGGAACCTAACTGCTCGTATCTTCGGGACCTCCCTGTAGAGGTGTGTCTCAGATACAAAGGTGTATCTCATACACCAAAAAATATGATAGTTATTCGCCTCGGCAGATTTGTGACAAACACCCATGTGTGTTGAACCTTACCTGCTCTCACATTTGACATATCTTTGAACTTTGATTTTGGTCACTTTAAGTCATTTGAAAATCAAAGCTAATCTTTTTTTATTTGTATTGCAATAAATATAATTTTAATGTTAATTGGATAGCTCCTTTATTGGACATAAATTAGTATGCAAAATGCACATTGGATGCACTACCACTTTAATAGGATGTGGGACACGAAAAAGAAAATTGAAGGGAAATTGTTACTTTTGAATTAGACAACATGTCAGTTTGCTCATCCCACACATCCTTAGCATACCTGTCTCTTCAGTGTGGGTGTGGAATGATGATCTTTCAGATCTTATTGCCTTCATATGTGAAATTTAAAGGAAGTTGGGAGTCTCAATCTTAGTTTATCCTTATATCATATTGCATTTGAGGCAGTAATGGTAATGGGGACATTGAATCCCTTTGTTTAACCTCCTGGAGCAAATTGTTCATGCTTTTATTCTAGCACATATTGTATTGTGGTTTTGTGAACATTTTGTGGGATCTGAGGTACTGCTGTCCATGCAATGCATAACATGTTGTCTTCTAACAGGGTGCTGTACCCAAGGGCAATGCCACACGGGAAAACATCCAGCGCATGGGTCTCATGGAGGGTCAGGTCATATTTAAGTGCCCCAAGTGCTGCAGCATCAAGCCAGAGCGTGCCCACCACTGTTCTGTGTGTCAGCGTTGCATCCGTAAGATGGACCATCACTGCCCTTGGGTCAACAACTGTGTTGGAGAGAACAATCAGAAGTTCTTTGTACTCTTTACTGTATGTCCAATCATGCTTATATACCTTCCTTATGCCTGATTTTGCATTGTATTTTTTATTATTGTAGGATATATTTTTCTTTAAGTTGGCTTTTTACTAATATACACTTTCCAATTGTTGGAAATTGATGAAAAATTGAGAAGTTGCATGAGAAAATCACACAATTGCCATGATAATACATTACTTCAACTCATCTATGCTGGAGGATTACTCTTGTGTATTGTCCACAGTTCTATATTGCCCTGCTGAGCCTCCATGGCCTATTCCTGGGCATCTACCAGTTTATTATCTGCGTCAAAAGTGAGTGGCGGGACTGTTCATCCTTCTCCCCCCCGGCCACAGTCGTCCTTCTTCTCTTTCTCATCTTCGAGAGTCTACTGTTTGCCATTTTCACTGCAGTCATGTTTATCACTCAAGCCAACGCTATTTGGAATGACGAGACGGTAAGTTGGAAAGATAGTGTTCTCAGTGTCCTATATTTTTCTTCCCATTATCTTTTCTTAAGCTAGTGCTATGTTCCTCACTGCTCATGTAAATTTGGCATGTTACATATTATGTTGCATTATTTGCACAGATTTAGGGCTTGAGGCATTTTGTGTGAGTGTTGTCAGCATTGGATCTAGATTCAGTAAATGTGCCAAAAAGTCCCTATTTGCTTTTAGATTTAAGATGTGGACTGATCCTTTAGACTAGAGTGTATGTAGTCAAGTGTGTCCTCTTAGATGCTATACCTTCTTGAATATCTGGAGATGCTGTGTCATGATTATATTGTATTGTTCAATGAAAAGTACATTTGTGGACGAGTTAACTTGGTTATGGTACGGGTTTTATTCTATAGTATGATGGGATCATCTTTGATGCATATCTTGAAAAAAAAGAAGAAAAAAAAGGGTCACATAATGAATATCTAAGTCGAGTTTTTGTCGTCCAAGCATCGTCTTGGATACAAAGACCGTTTGTTGACGCGATTGGTTTCTGCGACAAAAACACAACAAGCTTGGTAGGAGCCGAAATAATAAGCAACGCAAAACATTGCAAACAATATCACAAAGTAGTATAACACACATTTCAGCAAGTGTTATCACTTTGAGGTGAATACTGAAGGTATATTATGAAGATTATGATAAACAATAACACCACAGCGCCGAAAGGGTAGCCAGTTGTCAAAAGCACCGAAAATATAGCCAGAATGGGGCTTGTGTTTCTCTTGCCAACATATTTACCTTATGTGTTATGTGTGGTGACGATGAGTGTCAATGTACATCCAGTCCAGTCTCTTCAGATATATTATATATGATAAACAACATATCCCGCTTCACCGAAAAAGTAGCCGAAAATGTCTTGAGTTATTTTAATCCACAAATTCACCTCTCTTGATATATGTGGTGACCAATGAGTGTCATTATTGTTACTGTCCTGCCTGATATGGTGTGTGTGCGACTGCAGGCATGCACATTTCTCTTATTCACGTTGTACAAAGAACTGTGACTTATTTTTTTCTGGTGAGTTTTGATGCGTTTTGAATTAATCTGCTAACAGTTTCTGTAGCAATAATTTTTTTTTTTTTGGGGGGGGGGGTGTAAAGGTTAGGTTAGGTTAGGTATAGCTTATGTTAGGTAAAGGTTAGGTTATGTTAGGTAAAGGTTAGGTTAGATATAGGTTCGGTTATGTTGAATTTTGTTTTTCAATAATTTTTTGTCGCAAATCACTTAAAAAAAATATTTGCAACAGAAACGGTTAGAAGATTGATTCAAAACACATCAAAACTCATCAGAAAAAAATAGTTTCGTCCACCAAAGTGAATTCGGTGTCAAACTGGAAATTTAGCAAAGTTTTTTGGATAATGGGGAATAAGGTAATATTTTTTGGGGTATATGAAGAGTAGGAGCCACTTGCAAGAAACACTATGTAAAGATATATTAGCATATTTCATTAAAAAAGATAAGTCCGAGAGTATTAAAGCTAACGTGTATGATTCCATAAAGCACTTATCATTATAAAACTAATAACCCAAAGGAAATTAAACCTAACCTGGACTCCCAACAACGTTAACTAACCAATTTATTTGACCTAATTCCTACTAGCCAGAGAGTAAGGTTTTTCAAAAACTAATAATTTGCGATACAAATACTATAGAGTATTTATACATGTTATATGTTGACTGCAACATATTTGATCATGAATAAGAATGTAAAGCTCAAAATATTTTAAGTGATTATGGGCAAATGCTCCAATAAACTCTATTTATTTTTCATTGTAAGAATGGACGAGGATTGCGCGGTCATTTTCTGAGACACTGACTAGTTTTTCCTTGCCTAAAATTAGTTTTTTTTTCTTCAGATGGATGTATTTTTATTTCCCGGAAACCCAATACATTTTTCTTTTTTTTTCATCACCAAATCCTAAGGTCACCGTTTCCATTGATAACAATGTACGTCCATCAGAAAAAGCACTTAAACTTTGCCAGGAAATAATAGTCAGTGTCTCAGAATTCAGAGAAGTGACAGAATTGTACAAAAATAAGTGCGCCCCGCCCCGCCCCGCATTCGCCAGCCCACCCGCCAGTTGCAGAGTGGTCCGCTTGCCTTGCCATGCTGCCTGCTGGGAGGATTATTACCCGTACCGAACCGAACCGAACCTAACCTAACCTCACCTCACCTCACCTCACCTCATAGCGGGGGGGGGGGGGGGGGTTCAGCCCCCCTCGACCGATTATTATGAACCTAACTGAACCTTAACCTAACCTCCTAAAGGGTTGGGGGGCCTCTGAAAGGGGAGTGTGTGTCTGTATGCGTATTAACCAACTTTATTATTTCTACAATATGTCTCCCCGTCAGGGTGGCATGGTTGGTAGAGCCGTGAGCTCGCGTGCAGCGTCCCTGCATTCGGTCAGCGGTTCGAGTCCACCAAGTTCGTCCTGGCGTGGTGGTGCTTTGTATAGTCAATAAGCTTGTAGTTGTTACTTGCAAAGTGTCTAGATAGGATCAAAGTATCTTATCTTATCTACAATATGTATACGTATAAGTTTTGAAGGTTACGCCGAAGTGGATTAATAATGTACAATATACTGAGCAAAATATAATATAGAAAACGTAAGTGGTAACGGCGGTAGCGACCGCGCAGTTCTCGTCCATAATAACCTTATTTTCCCCGAATATTGGAAAAGTGTAACAATACACATAACAGACAGCGGCTTCTCATCAGTTATAACACCATATCTCTTCATCTATCTGTTATATGCCGTTACTTCTTCATCTATAACCATTTGTCATTACTACTTTTACACATTATGTTGTTTTTCATGTCAAGTGAGCCTTTCGTAACCTCAGCCACTCGATAGACTGCTCCAATGTCCTTTCTTTTCTGTTGTTTCCACGGGATCATACTCTACAAGACAGCGTCATAGGTGTCCTCGATACGCTTGGTTTGATAGTCTTGATGGTTATGACGATAGGTATGGTTTTCCCCGCATCTGTACGGCATCACAACAAAGCCACGCGGCGCCGAAACTCCCGTTTTCTAATGCTTGTTCTCTAATCTTCTTCGTATCAAGACCGCACTCAAAAACAGCAAATCTTGGATTGGTCTTCGTAATCCAAGATGGTGCTTGGACGACAAAAACACGGCTCTAGTCTTCCTCTGTTAGCCTTAGACATTTTGCTGTTATATTAATTTATTTATTCATTTATCTATTTTTTCATTCAAATAAAATCTACTCTGATCCCTGTAGTATCTTGCAACTTCCTGCAGGAGGTGGCCAAAACAGAAGAGTCTCTATTTGCTTCTCTGCTCACACATACTTCTATCTTTCTCAGTCTCTCCAATCCCAATGATCTCTCAAGTATTCCAATTCTCTGGGCCAATTTCAATCGTCTAGTAGGAGCCTTGGTATGACCCCCCCCCCCCCCCAATCTAGTTAAAGGCCTTACCAAGATCAGTTTCGATTTTAGTCACTCTTGGTGCTCACCAGGATGTTGCGGGCCTGAACAATAGAAGATTAATTTGCTTGGGAAGGTTGGTCAGCCTCAGAGGCCAGGAATTTGTAAACAAGCGATAAACTGTTTGCTTGTGTGCCCATATGGAGAGATGAATTCTCCAATCAAAAAAGCCTTTTTCACATACATAGGACTATAAGCATACCCTAGTCATGCTTATCACAGTCCACATACCTGTTTATAGTAAAACTAATTGCAGTGAAACCCCTAGTAACTGGCACCCATGGGGATTCAGAGGTGCCAAATAAGTGGAAAGTCCGGATACTTGGGGTATATTCCGACAAATGTTTGAAAAAATATCCAAAGTTGTTGTTTTTGTTGTTAAAGGGCAGTGATGTCGAGATCGACGATTAGAGGTGGACTGGATGTTGATTTTTCACTATTTGCGGATGCGGATGTTGATGTGGATAAGTATTTCCAATATTTTCAGATGCGGATGCAGATATTTCTAGCCATCAAGATTTTTAGCCACAGATTATAATTATTGATATATTTATTTACTACATTTATACCTATAGCGCCTGTAGGCAGTGACCTCCAGGCCTCGGATGGTAGGCCCTGGAGGTTCACTTGAGGGCTGTGATGGTTGGCCCTCGCCCATGGTGGCGCAGGCAGGATTTTTATAGGGGTACACCTGTGATTAGATGCTCATGCCGCACCCCTGTGTCCTCCGATGCACTCGCAATCGAAGGTAGATTGCGTAGACATGCTTAATGGGCAGCATGTGGGTCTTCTAAGGATATTCAACAATGCAAAAGGATTTTAAGTGGATTTTGGTTCTCATCGGGTATCGAACTCGGGTCACCGAGAACGCCACTCGGAGACGCTAACCAATCTGCTACCACTTCCCCTAAGGATGCTAAGAGTTGAGTATAAATATATCATTTAATATACTATTAACCTTTTCACGCACGAAAAGTTTAATAAGTTTTTCTGTCCACTGCAACATCCGTCTTATGCTCCCTAAGGGGCCCCGCGAAATGGCCAGACTGCGGCGAATTATTTTTTTATGTTATCAATTTCACCAACGTGTATTCTTTTTTCCTGGCATTATTATATATCATTGGTTTTGCAAGAGATTATTCTGCCTTATGAAAGAAAAAAATAACAAGAAATGCAAATAAATAGCGGAATTTACAAACTCCGAAAAAATATTGAGTAAAGAGAAATAAGAAATAAGTTCACCACTTCGTAGCTCGAAACTTCCTGAGTCAACTTTTTATGGTTTATATGCCAATAAAAGCGGATTTTTATGAGGATTCCAACGCTACCATTATAATTTTCATATGGCCATTATGGCCAGCTCGGGACACGTTTTAAAGGGACGACAATTCGTGCGCACAGGCTGCCTGCTGAGTGGAAACTGACACACAAACCCTTATCATTTCACATCCACTCACACGAGAGAGTTGACAATTAATTTATTTTATAGGTCTAGGTTGGATCTTTGACGCAGATAATTTTGACGCAATTCTGATAAATACTTTATTTTTTGGCGAACTTTTAACTGTTTTTTGACGCAATTCGCGTCAAAAGGTCAGATTGCAGACGGGTGCGTTTTGACGCGATCGCATCACCGTGCGTGAAAGGGTTAAGAAGTAGAGGAAACAAGAATTTACTACAGTACCCTCCCGAGTTTTACGCTATCCGAGTTTCGCGATCCTAGAGTTTCGTGCCGAGCCCTAAATTCTTGCCATCCCAACTTTCGCGCATTATCTCCCCGTGTTTTGCGCTGCTTCGTACACGTAAGAAATTTCTAAAGAAAAAAGTAAAAATAAACAGATTTTCTACCGGTAGTCGGTAGAAAAATCTACCGATTTTCTCGGTAGGCTTCTTCTTGTAACCCCTACCGCTTAGTATCACTTCGTAGGTCCTTTCCTTTCCTCCTCTTCCTCCTCTCCTCTTCTTCTCTTCTCTAGTGTTAGCCGAAGCCACCACCCTGGGAGAAGGGTCACAAACCCCCGGCTAACAATTTCTAAAAAAAAGAAAAAAAAAAGAAACTGATTTTCTTCCGGTAGTCGGTAGTAAAATCTACCAGTTTTCTCGGAAGGCTACTTTTTCTTCTTCT
Organism: Chionoecetes opilio; assembly: GCA_016584305.1. Taxonomy (NCBI): domain Eukaryota; kingdom Metazoa; phylum Arthropoda; class Malacostraca; order Decapoda; family Majidae; genus Chionoecetes; species Chionoecetes opilio. The sequence goes on from JACEEZ010019363.1 coordinate 65,397, forward strand.
TGTGACGGCTTAGTATTGAAATAAACAAGGAAAGAGTTGACAAGTTTGTTAACGAAGATGATTAAGTTGAAGAGGATACTAATCAACAAAGGTCACAAGAAGAAGAAGAACCCCCGGTACCCATTCACTGCTGGGTGGACAGGGGCTCGTTTTTTTTTAAGGAAACAGCCCATCTATTTCCGCTCCGCCCGGGAATCGAACCTGGGACTTCTCGGTTGTGAGCCGAGCGTGCTACCCCTACACTACGGAGTACAATTCCCCCGACAGGATTTGAACTCAGGACATTGAGCTCACCACTCCAAGACGCTAACCACTCAGCCACCACCTCTCCCAGCGGTGGTCCAAAGTGTCTTTCTGTTGCTCTGTTCCCATGTTCTTTGGCGTATTGTTTAACTTTTAGCTTGTATGCGATAGTATTAGTAAATTGTTTTGATGAATTCGCCAGGGGTGATAATATGCAGGACTCCAAAGAGTTTGTGATACGTGTGACAGGCTCAGCCTGGTGGTAAATAATACATCAACACTAGAAGATGATAGATAGCGCTGTTGGCGGCAATCGCGGCAATCTACCGCCAAAAGTCGGAACGTAAACATAAAAGCATAAGGACAGATTAGTTGATTTGAATGTCTTATGGTATTTGAAATACTTGTAACAGGTAAGTACTGAGGAAGTACTACAACATTCGTCTTGGAAGACCATTAGTATTTTTCATTGTATTTGGGGGGGGAAATAGTGCTTCTTATAAGCCATAAAATACGGTACACCTCGCACCGGAATAAATAAGCATTTTTTCAGTGTTTTCAATACCCTGAGTTTCACGATCCTTGAGTTTAGCGCAATGCCTTTGGAAGGTAGCAAGTGAGAAACTCGGGAGGGTACTGTAATCAAATTTTCCTACAATCTTAATTATCTGTGCACTAAATCTGAAACTAAAACTTATCTGTATACTAACCACTACGCAAACACTGTAATGCAACTGATTTCCTACAAGTGACAACCCCGCTACCTGCGAACAGCCCACCACCAGTCCAACAGCTTTGATCAAGAATCGTTAGGGTGCGTGAGGCGTGCGAGTGAGTCTCTCTCTCTCTCTCTCTCTCTCTCTCTCTCTCTCTCTTCTCTCTCTCTCCTCTCTCTCTCTCTCTCCTCTCTCTCTCTCTCTCTCTCTCTCTCTTCCCTCTCTCTCTCTCTCTCTCTCTCTCTCTCTCTCTCTTTCTCTTCTCTCTCTCTCTCTCTCTCTCTCTCTCTCTCTCTCTCTCTCTCTCTCTCTCTCTCTTCTCTCTCCTCTCCTCTCTCTCTCTCTCTCTCCCTCTCCTCTCTCCTCTCTCTCCTCCTCTCTCTCTCTCTCTCTCTCTCTCTCTCTCTCTCTCTCTCATCTCTCTTCTCTCTCTCTCTCTCTCTCTCTCTCCTCTCTCTCTCTCTCTCTCTCTCTCTCCTCTCTCTCTCCTTCTCTCTCTCTCTCTCTCTCTCTCCTCTCTCTCTCTCTCTTCTCTCATCTCTCTCTCTCTCTCTCTCTCTCTCTCTCTCTCTCTCTCTCTCTCTCTCTCTCTCTCTCTCTCTCCTCTCCTCTCTCTCTCTCTCCTCTCTCTCTCTCTCTCTCTCTCTCTCTCTCTCTTCTCTCTCTCTCTCTCTCTCTCTCTCTCTCTCTCTCTCTCTCTCTCTCTCTCTCTCTCTCTCTCTCTCTCTCTCTCTCTCTCTCTCTCTCTCTCTCTCTCTCTCTCTCTCTCTCTCCTCTCTCTCTCTCTCCTCTCTCTCTCTCTCTCTCTCTCTCTCTCTCTCTCTCTCTCTCTCCTTTTTTCTCTCCTCTCTTCTCTCTCTCTCTCTTCTCTCTCTCCTCTCTCTCTCTCTCCTCCTTCCCTCTCTCTCTCCCTCTCTCTCTTCTCTCTCTCTCCTTTTCTCTCAGTACTCTCCTTCTCCTCTCTCTCTCTCTCTCATTCCTAACCTGTGGTTCAATCCGCATAATTCGCATCATCGATGCGAATTGTATCGTCACCTTATCGCGTATTCACCCTGGTGTACACCGATGAATCAATCACAGTTGCGAGAGTTGATAAGTCTTTCTTAGGAAGGCACTGGTTAGGCGGATGACGGTGAGGCGTCATGATGGGTGGACAGCAGGAAAAATTCCCCATATAAATTCATTCAACAAAACATGTTAACACAGGTAATGTACACTCATATAGGCATCTCCTGATTACAAGTATATGTGTATGTTCTTACCATATGCTGTTATGGATAAGGAGCACAGATCTACTCTGGAGATTTTGGTTTTCAGGCAAAGTCTATGCACTCATTAAGGTATTGTTTACATCGGGGCGCTGCTATTTCAAATCGTATACCGGTTGGATTTTTGTAATTATTTATTGATTATCTTGCTTCTTTTTTTTTTTTTTTTTTTTTTTTGCCTGTTGATTCTTTAATCGGCCAGATTTTTGCCAGTTTTAAAGCACGTCAAGAAGTCACGGGTCACCCTGCTATTGCCTGCTAGTCAGGGAGACGAGGACTGCGTTAACCCAAATACAATTACAGCTCTAAGAACGGAAGAAGAGGATGATGATGATGAATACAATGCTGGTCAAGTGTTCTAGATTCATTAATGTCACAGGACTGTGTTACCCAAATATGGTTACCACTGTAAGAATTGAGCATGATGATAGCAATGAAAAGGACAGTTATTCTAAAATGTTCTACCTATTAGATAGTATTAAGTTCTCAGACTTTGTATAAATACCAAAATAAACGGAAAACATATTTTATGGCATTCTATGACTTTGAAAACATATATTGACACTAAAATTAAGTCTATGTCAACTAGGAGGAAAGTTATGATATCAAATTGTATTTTGCTGGTAACCGCTGGCGGCCATTTTTTATTTCGTAAATATAACTACATATTTCCCAAAAGGTGCCATCATTGCACCCGGTTGATATTCAATAAGTAGCACCTAAAGAACAACTGAAAACAATAAAACGTTTGTTAGCTTCCAAAACAAAGTTTTGTGGAATTCCACTAGACTATTTCTCATGTTTGAAATTAGCAAAGCATTCGGTTGGTGTCTCCACCTTAGTTTTGGGCCAGTTGATTTGCTTATGTTAGCCCTGCATTCACACTGAATTTTGCTTATTTACAGCAATCTGTAATCGGTTATATATAAAAACATTATTCCTGTGCATTGGCATTGGCTCTTGAAAAACAAAATGCATTTGAATGCCTTATCATCAGACTGACATAACATGAGCAAAAGAGATAATGCATTGTTGCTCTTCCCTGTCATCAGTTCAATGTAGCAGGGCAGTGATATCTGCGGTGTAAGGTGAGATAAATCATGTACCTGCTGCCTGTGCTGACGACATGGATGTAATGCTGTGTTGATCAGATGTACGTGGCTGCCTTGAGACATCAGCTGTCTTCGAGGTAGATGTGGTGGAGATGGCGGCCTTGAGAAGGCCTGAACTACTGAAGCCACTTCTTTCCTGTGTCTGGAATTTTATGTGCCTTAATGCTGTGTCCTTATGCTACACCATAATGCATTTGGTGGTTAAAACTAAGATATTCTAATGTGTTTTAATGTGTTTTGGACGACAGTCATCATGAAAAACTTTGAAATACAATAATCTCCCGTTTATCCGGCACATAGCAGCCAAGACCTTGCCAGATAACGTCGAAAGCCGGATAATGCATCACTACCCCCGTAGGCCCCTCCGGCGCCCACGAACCCAATAATAACCAGCGAAAAGGATGACAGCAGTAATACTAATAATAATGGCTAGAACAGTATACTAACAATACTAAGAACATTAATACCTGTATTTTTAATAATAATAATATTGATAATAATAGTGTTACTAAGGGCCTTGTTTGCTAGTACAATACTGTAATAATAATAATAGGCAGGCGATGGCTACCTCTTAAGTTGGCACAACACATAGCAGACACACGTGTTTTGGAAAGCTTGTGGCCAGGTACTGACTTCTCTCTTATCGGCCAAGGTATTACTGGGTAAAGACCGAAAGTATAGACATGGTCAGTGTCCGAGCCTCCCGCCAGGTGGCAGCATGCTCAGCGGTCGTATTGTTTACATTTGGGCACACGACACTCACGGTTCACCTGCACTGCCTCCGTCAGTCCCCTGACCCCCGCTGCCCCTGGTGCAGGAACGTCTCTGAGACTATTGAACACTGCTGCCTCCCGCCAGGTGGCAGCATGCTCAGCGGTCGTATTGTTTAAATTTGGGCACACGACACTCATGGTTCACCTGCACCGCCTCCGTCAGTCCCCTGACCCCCACTGCCCCTGGTGCAGGAAGGTATGAAACTATTGAACACTTTCTGTTGCCTCCTGCCAGGTGGCAGCATACTCAGCGGTTGTATTGTTTACATTTGGGCACACGACACTCACGGTTCACCTGCACCACCTCCGCGCTGTCATCTGCCTCACCTGTGCCTTCCTGAGGAAGACAGGTCAACTACAGTGCCTGTGATAACATCATAGGACATCACCAGGGCTCATAGTGTTCCCCAAGGGATCCTCGCAGCCCCGACACTCACGGTTCACCTGCACCACCTCCGCGCTGTCATCTGCCTCACCTGTGCCTTCCTGAGGAAGACAGGTCAACTACAGTGCCTGTGATAGCATCATAGGACATCACCAGGGCTCATAGTGTTCCCCAAGGGATCCTCGCAGCCCTAAAAACAACAACAAAGTGACGTAAAAGTCCGCAGCGGGGTAATTGATATTGGCAGTTGCCGGACAGTAAATACTAGAGTAGGATAAATGTCCGGGGGTGGATAATGGCCTCGGACTGTTGCGATTCCCGGACTTTTGCAGGTTCCCGAACCAGTGCTCCCCCTATTAGTCCGGGAAAACGAGGGTTGTGTGTACTTCTAAATATTTTAACCCTACGTTTTGACCTAATGTAACCACATGTTTTAACCCTTAAAGTAATCATCAAGACCCATTTTTTCTTTGCATAATTATGTTGAATGTTCATTCAAAATACCTAATCCACAAAAAATAATTCATTTCCACGCCTTATACATGGCCACCTCGATTTACGAATGGGTTACGTTCCTGAAAAACTGTTTGTAAATCGAAAATTCGTAAATCGAATGTATTTTTCCCATTTAACCTCATTATTTAATTTGAGATACGTTCCTACGAACAATAATCACATCCATAGAATGTCATAAACTGCTATAAAAGGCAGAAATCGACTCTTACGTGTGCTGACAAGTCAGAGAGGTTAACAGGGTGGGTTGGAGCATTGTTGAGGAGGAGCAGTGCCTTATGAGAGATGTTCTTCTGAGAGCAGTACCTCTCCACTGCAGGGCAAAAGTAATTGGTGAACCAGTCCTCAAATAAATATCTGTTGGTCCATGCCTTCTTGCTAGAACGGTATATGACTGGTAACGTAGCCTTAACATGACCTTTTAGGGCCCGTGGGTTTTTAGAGTGATGAATTAGCAGAGGTTTCTCTAGTGTTATGGCTTTTCTGGCTTTCTTGGGCTTAGGACCACCCACACTAGCACTGGCACCATGCTTGGGAGGCATTATTCACTGAAATAATCACTGAAATGTCTGATTATACACAATAATGTTCATAAACACAGCACGACCGGTCGGAGAATATGTAAACAAACAATCTTGAGCGTCCCTGCGTGTGGATGTGCTGAGCCATAGACCACTGTATACCTGGACTGCGCACGAGACAATGTTTTGAATTGCGGGGCTGCATAGGGGCCTGCGGGGCGCCCGACAAAGAGATATACGTAGTGGTCTATGGACTATCATATAGACTGGTTTATCAGTACAGGAGAATCTCGTTTAACCGGCATTTAAAACAACGGCAGCCTCAAAACAACGGCACTAATCGACCCAGGCATTTTTTTTTTTTTTTTTTTTCCCCCTCCGGGCCTCCAGCAGGGAGGACCACGGGCTAGCTTGAGCTCGTCAGAGAGATCCTGTGAAAAAAGAGAGGAGAGTGTTCGTGCTGCTGGCGTGCGACACGAGGACTAGCTTGTCCATCCTGACGAGGAGTGCGGGGTAGAAAGGGGCACTCAGCAGGATAACCCAGGCATTAATTAGGTATAATTATTTCAAAAACTGAGAAAATCGGCAGAAATTTAGTTCAAATTTGGCGGGGTACGCAGGGTTGGCAACCCTTTCATCCCTTTCACTGTTAAACTCTGGAACTCTTCCTGTTTCTAGTTTTCCACTTTCCTATGACTTACATCTTTTCAAAAGAAGAGTAACAAGACACCTCCCTCACTAAATTGGCTCACCCCTCTTTTTTATTTTATTCTCTTACTGTCTTCTTTATAGGGACTGGCAACTAAGCGGGCTTTGTGTTACCCATTTTTGTTGTGCCCTTGGCCAGTTCCTTTGATATGTATATAATAAAAAATTAAAAATTTTTTTTTTTTTTTTTTGGGGCGATTCCATAAGAGTAACTCTCAAAACAACGGCAAAATGAGTTATCCGGCATGCGCTCCCCCCCGAGGGTGCCGGATAAACGAGGTTCTCCTGTATATATGATATACTGTAATCTTCGTAAATGTTTGTTCTATAATATTATCAAATAAAAAACAGTAAAACACGGTAAAGAAATGCCATTACGAGACTATGAAGAAATATGCATGAACTGAACATGAACATGAACATTCACTTAACTCTTTGCCATTTAAAACTTTGCGAGTCAACTTTTATCATGAAGGGTATCAATAGAAGTGCAATTTCATTAGCTTTCCATTGCTATATTTCGTTATCTGATAAATTAATTAGAACCATGCATAAATTAGCGTTAACTAAATAATTAAAAACATCAATCGGGTAATTTTCCCGGTTGATGAGGTTATTTATTTACTTATATATTTCGTTTTCTGATAAATGAATTAGTACCATGTATAAATTAGCGTTGACTAAATAAATAAACTCATCAATCGGGAAAATTACCCGATTGATGATTTTATTTATTTAGTTAACGCTAATTTATGCATGGTTCTAATTAATTTATCAGATAACGAAATATAGCAATGGAAATCTAATAAAATTGCGCTTCTATTGATACCCTTCATGATAAAAGTTGACTCGCAAAGTTTTAAATGGCGAAGAGTTGAAGTTCATGCATATTTCTTCAGTCTCGTAATGGCATTTCTTTACCGTGTTTTACTGTTTTTTATTTGATAATATTATAGAAACGAATTATATATACGAAAATTCGTAAATAGAGTGTTCGTAAATCGAGGTATGAGTGTATCCCTAAAAACATGACTTTAAAAAAAAGCGCGGGAAAAACAACAGCTTCATTCCAGCCGTGACGCGAAACTTGCTGGTGACGTCAAGTTCGGTAGCTTCCCAGCCCTGCCTGATACAAATACGCAGAGAATCAGAAATAAATATAGTACTTGAAGAATTTTGGGTGTTTCTGATATTTTTTTTTTGCGATGTGGCATATACTTGCATCCTTCATGGATACAGCAAGAAAGCTGTGCCTTTGCAGAGAGCTTAGCACCCATTTCTGACCTATTTGGCTATGATATGTGTGTGTAGTGACTGGCAGTGGCGGGTGAGAGGAGCGCGACAAGACAGTGTGTTGCACACCGCTCTCCTCTCACCCGCCACTGCCAGGCGCTACACACACATATCATGGCCAAATAGGTCGGAAATGGGTGCTAAGCTCTCTGCAAAGGCACAGCTTTCTTGCTGTATCCATGAAGGATGCAAGGACAGTCAAACCTTGATATAACGGACTAAAGGGGGGAGGAGTGGTCCGTTAAAGCCGATTGTCCGTTATAGCGAGGGTATTTTCCCAAGGATGGAAAAATATATGAAAAAAACGGAAAAATTGTGAAATAAATGAGAAATAATCACAAACACAACCAGACTGTGTAGCTATGTTGGGAGGTAAACAGTGACTGGCACTATATTCTGAATTTGGTCCGCTCCTACATGTGAAATAAATAAGAAATAATCACAAACACAACCAGACCGTGTAGCTAGTCAAGCTCAAGCTCTAGTGAAAGGTAAACAAATTACTACGAGCCAGAATCAGCCGTGACTTCCAAAGGTATTGCTTATTATCATGACTAATCAATCAATCAATCATTGGGGGCATACGCCGGGGGGCGCGTCGCCTCGCCCACCCTACGACGCCACTCCCGGGGGTCACCACGCGCGAGTTCCCATGCTGGCTCCTTTCCCATACCAAGCAGCTCTCGACAAGAAACATCAACTTGCCCCAGCCACGAGCCTTGTGGGCGCCCCCTTGGCCTCCTCCACGCCGGATTGTCTCTTACAGATACAACCCGATGGGAAGGATCGGTTTCAGGGTAGCGTGCCACATGCCCATATAGCCGAAGTTGGCGCTGACGGACTATGCAGGTAATAGGCCTCGATTCAGTCTCACGGTGCAATCGCTGATTTGACACGTAATCATCCCAGCGATACCCCATGATTCTGCGAAGACACTTATTACAAAAGGCATTGATTCATCTCTTCAAGTCACTATTTAGTGTCCATGTCTCACAACCATAGAGTAAGACAGGGATCACAAGCGACTTGAAGATCTGGATCTTTGTTCTCCTGCACAGGTACCGACAATGCCAAATACTCCCGCTGAGCGAGTCCATAACACCGTGGGCTATGCCAATCCGCCGTAAGGCTTCTTGACGTGACCCGCCGTCATTATGGACTGCGCTACCAAGGTATGTAAAACTTTCCAAGATCTCAATGTCCTCGCCACACGCATGAACAGACTGTACTGCTTCATCTAGTAAGTCTCCAAACACCTGGACCTTGGTCTTGAGCCAGGAGACCGCAAGTCCCAAAGGCTTTGCCTCCTCGTGCAGCGCCTCGAGAGCCATCACCAGGACCTCCAGCGACTCAGCAAAGATTACTGCATCATCGGCAAAAACAAGATCAGTGATCTTGGTGTTGCCGACGGATGCTCCACAATCACTTTGATCTACAACCTTGTCCAATACCCAGTCCATACAAGCGTTGAAAAGTGATGGGGCAAGGACGCACCCTTGCCTCACTCCTGTATTTACAGGAAAGAAGCTGGATACACCTGCCCCACACTTCACAGCACTCTCAGTCCCAGAATACAGACCAGTTATCAAACCAATAGTCCTTGCAGGAATCCCTCGATGTCGCAGAAGATCCCAGAGTGACTCACGATGCACTGAGTCAAACGCCTTCTTGAGATCAACATAGGCTGCAAGCATCCCCTGTCGAAACTCACGTCGGCGTTCCACCAGGACACGAAGCGCTAGGATACGGTCCGTTGTTGACTTATCAGGCGTGAACCCAGACTGCTGAGGTCTCTGATGCTTCACCAGATGACTGCGAATTCGTGTCAGCAATAGATGGGCAAGCACCTTGCCTGGTATGCTGAGCAGTGTAATACCGCGGTAATTGTTGCAGTCCTGACGGTCCCCTTTCCCTTTCCAGATAGGGACGACCAGCCCCCTTTTCCAGTCAGGAGGAATGGTACCTGATTGCCACACGGCAGTCAGGACAGCATGCAACCCGCGGATCATGGCCTCACCCCCAGCTTTGAGGAGCTCCGCACTGATATTACAAACACCAGCTGCCTTTCCACCCTTCAACTTTGCTACAGCCTCTCTGACTTCGTCAAGAGAGGGTACGGTTTCGTCAATGGGAGGATCGGCATCCACTGCCTGTAACCCAGTGGTGTGAAGCTGCTCAGTTGGAGGGTACATCGTGAACAACTGCCCAAAGTACTCAGCCCAACGAGCCATCTGCCCATCCATGTCCGACACGAGGCGCCCATCTGCTGTTCGAATAGCACTCGCCCGAGAAGGAGACTTGGAACGGAGCTTCTTCAGGGCTCGGTAGGCGGGTCGGAGGTCATTAGCGTTCAAATGACCCTCGACATCCTCAGCGAGACTCCTGACATACCTCTCCTTGTCTCTCCTCAGGAGGGTTCTAGACTGATGCTCATGGTTGTGAAGTGCAGTTCTATACACGTGTCACTATTTAGGTCAGTGTAGCACTGTGTGTCACCTTAGATAAGGGTGATTTAGGGTGTTGAGGTGACAGGGAGACGTAGCAGCGGCCACGCCATAACACTAATAGTCACTATTTTAAACAATACACACCTTCTACCACTAAATCACTAGCAACACAGGCTCCTTCCTTATAATATTATATCTTAATATGTGATACATCAAAACTCCTTAAAACCCAAGCATTCCAAAGTAAAATAAAAAAATAATACAATTATGTTGAGTTGACAATTCGAGCGGCGATAAGCGGTTTAATATGCAAAAAAAAAAAAAAAAAAAAAAAAAAAAACGCAAATGGAGTCCGTTACATAATTCTTCATGTACTATATTTATTTCTGATTCTCTGTGTATTTGTATCAGGTAGGTCTGGGAAGCTTCCGAACTTGACGTCGCCGAGCCGTGGTGCGTCGTCTGCTGCTCGTCAGTTTTGTTTTGAGAGCTCGGGGAATTTACAGATTTTGAATGCGGATCATTTAAAAACGGGTGACTGGATGCAAAAAGTGACAACATATTGTTGATATACTCGATCATGGCTATATTTTGACTGCATTAAATCAGGAATGATGAAATGGTCTGGACGATTACTTTAAACCATATCCAATAGTTAAACAAATAATTTATTGTTTTCATAGAATGGTCTCAAAATAACGTAAAAACAGTACTTACGTAAAGTTTATTTATGTATTCTGAAGTGTCTTAACCCGTGCAGCGTGTGTAAGTACTAGGGTGATGCAAAATGGAGAGTAAAAAAAAAAAAAAAAAAATGTTGAGATACCCTCTCATTTCATTTCAAAAATTATTGTGGAGAGATTTCAGGTCAAAATTTGAATATTTAGAGGTCACGCCCGCTATTTGAAAATTTGCTGATTTCCATGACACCCAGGAGGTACAGCAAGCGGTCACGTTACTTTTTTTTTAGTGGAAGTTCCCCAGGAGGCCTATCATACCCCTTGCCTCTTTTCCATTTGTTCATAAAGCAGATACAATACAATATATACTTGCAACAGATACATAGAATGGACATAAATTTTACTGTTGCATCAAAGATACGGGAGTTTTCTTAGTTTTGTTCGGAAGCTTCTTTCAATAATTTGATACAACTTGCAGTAGATATTGCTTCTGTTGTTCATCGTTGGTAATTAATTTGTTATAATCTTCAATCAATTTTGCTCCTCTTTCAGCAATATCATTCACAACTTTCATGTGATTCACTACACTCTTTACAACCAAATAACTCTCATCGAGAAGCCAATCTTCTACTGGTTTGCTCAAGAACATTGAAGACAAGTATACTGAAGAAAGACTTTGTGTTTGTAGTTACAAAATCTTCAATCTGCTTATTGTCAATAGTTTTGATGTCTATTTGTGCCTTCTTTGGAGGATCTGGCTCTGAAGAAGTTGAAAAAGCCTCCTTCATTTTTCTTTTGGTGTCAAAGCTGATTTTATCATCAAAGAAAGCCAATGCGATCAATTCTTCTGAGAGATACCACAAATGATTCTTGAACTTTTGTAAAGCAGCATTTGCTAGTTTTTCATTTGTGCTTTTGTAGCGGTGAAGATTCTTCAGAAGACTCAGATCATTTCGTGGTGCACTTGCTGCGCAGGAAGCTGAGAACCAATGCTTAATATAAATTGAAACAGAAAACCAACAGATTTCTTTTGGATTTCTTTCTTCTGTTGCTGTTATTTTGAACTGTCTTTTGAACATAAAGATTTTCATCGAATAAATGACTTTCTCCATCCAACGTGCTCTATGATAAGCCTCAGCTTCCTGATTTATATTCCAGTCACTGGAGTACTGCCAAGCAAGATGATTGTCAGTTCCAATAACTCTCTGTAATCGTCCCAAGGCTTATCTTCATTGATTTTTCTTGAAGCAAAGTTGATGATTTACTCTTTTTCCTTTTGTGGATAATTTTCTAATTTATCGTATGAAGTTTGATCAATCTCATTCCAGCTTGTTTTGAATCTTTTGAATATATGAATGTCAGGGCCTGATGCAGTCTGAAATGCAGGGGATACCACTGCTTCCAACATGATTTCAAAGACATGGTGTCGACAAGGACACCATAAC